>JAQQAC010016209.1:25484454-25612136 GCA_029783875.1 Phataginus tricuspis
TTCTCAATTTTATTTATTTATTGTCTGATCTTTATTATGTCCCTCCTTCTGGTAACTTTGGGCCTCATTTGTTCTTCTTTTTCCAATTTCAGTAATTGTGTCTTTAGACTATTCATTTGAGATTGTTCTTCCTTCTTTAAATAGGCCTGGATTACAATATACTTTCTTCTTAGAACTGCCTTTGCTGCATCCCACAGAAGTTGCAACTTTGTGTTGTTGTTGTCATTAGTCTCAATATATTCTTTGATTTCTGTTTTGATTTGGTCGTTAACCCATTGATTATTTAGGACCATGTTGTTACATGTCCATGTATGTGTGAGCCTTTTTGTTTTCTTTCTAAAATTTAATCCTAGTTTTATACCTTTATGATCTGAGAAGTTGGTTGGTAGAATTTCAATATTTTTGACTTTTGTTCTCTTTGTGGCCTAGTATGTGGTCTATTCTGGAAAATGTTCCATGTGCACTTGAGAAGAATATGTATCCTGCTGCTTTTGGGTGCAGAGTTCTGTAGATATCTGTTAGGTCCATCTGTTCTAGTGTATAGTTCAGTACCTCCATGTCTTTACTTATTTTCTGTCTGGTTGATCTGTCCTTTGGAGTGAGTGGTTTGTTGAAGTCTCCTAAAATGAATGCATTGCTATCTATTTCCTCCTTTAATTCTGTTAGTATTTGTTTCACATATGCTGGTGCTCCTGTGTTGGGTGCATATATATTTATAAAGGTTATATCCTCTTGTTGGACTGACCCCTTTATTTTTATGTAATGTCCTTCTTCATCTCTTGCTACTTTCTTCATTTTGAAGTCTACTTTGTCTGATACAAGTAGTGCAACACCTGCTTTTTTCTCCTTGTTGTTGCATGAAATATCTTTTTCTATTCCTTCACTTTTAGTCTGTGTTTATCTTTGGGTTTGAGGTGAGTTTCGTGTAGGCAGCATATAGATGGGTTTGATTGGTGCATTCAGTCCATTTACATTTAGGGTGATTATTGATAGATATGTACTTATTGCCATTGCTGCCTTTAGATTTGTGGTTACCAAAGGTTCAAGGGTTGCTTCTTTACTATCTAACAATCTAACTTAACTTTCTTGTTAAGTTATTGTAAACACAGTCTGATGTTTCTTTATTTCTCTCCCTTCTTATTCTTCCTCCTCTGTTCTTTATATACTAGGTGTTTTATTCCTTGCCTTTAGTTAGTATTTGGATGGTCTGCTTTCTTTGCTATGATTTTATTTTCTCTGGTGACATCTTTTTAGCCTTAGGAGTGCTTCCCTCTAGAGCAGTTCCTTTAAGATGTCCTGTAGAGGTGGTTTATGGGAGGCAAATTCTCTCAGCTTTCACTTGTCTTGAAATTGTTTAATCCCTCCGTCATATTTAAATGATAATCGTGCTGGATACAGTATTCTTGGTTCGAGGCCCTTCTGTTTCATTACATTAAATATATCATGCCATTCTCTTCTGGCATGTAAGGTTTATGTTGAGAAGTCTGATGATAGTCTGATGGGTTTTCCTTTGTAGGTGATCTTTTTTCTCTGTCTGGCTGCCTTTAATACTCTGTCATTGTCTTTTATCTTTGCCATTTTAATTATTATGTGTCTTGGTGTTTTCTTCCTTGGGTCCCTTGTCTTGGGAGAACGGTGGGCTTCCATGGTCTGAGAGACTATTTCCTTTCCCAGCTTGGGGAAGTTTTCAGCTCTTGCATATTTCTCTGTAGATACATCAGTATCGTTATGACTTTTGTTCTGAATTCTTTTTCAGGAAGGTTGTGCATTTCCATCTCTTCAGGTTCCTTCTCTGGTGTTGTTTGGGTCTGGGTGAGTTTTGTTTCTACCATATTCCTCTGACTTTTCATGGCGATAGAAGTGGTTGCTGGTAGGTGCCACGTATATCAGCCGGGCTCTTTAAGACCAACTCATGGGGTGCTGTGTCCTCTCAGGTGTGGATGCAGGCTGTGCACTGTGCTGTAAGTTCTAGTCTGTCTTTTAGGAGTAGTTGTATTTGCTGTATTTTCATAGATTTATATAGTTTTGGGAGGAGATCTCTGCCACCCTGCTCATGCCGCCATCTTCCTGGAACTCCCCTTTTTCATAAAATTTAAATACCATAAAGCAAATTATATCATCATGACAGTAGCAAAAAAGATAAATTTGATGATATAGTAATTAAGTTCCTAACTAACACTATATATTGAAAGTAGAAAACAACAATGAAAATGGAAATAACCATTTTTCCATTAAAGATGGTAAAGGGCAAATTATAGAGCTAAAAATCAATCAAAGATTAATGACATTTGCAATACAGCACTTTACGATTAGCTGAGCAGAGTGTAGGGCTTTTTATCATGATTTACCACATCAGACCATTGTCATATATCAAATTAATGACAGATAATGGCAAGCAAAATTCAGCTATAGCTGTTTAAGCTTTCTAACGGAATAAAGGAAACGTTCTATCAAATAATTACTAGAGATTTTGGGATGTCAAATAAAGAAAAGGATTCCATAAAAATAACTAAAATATATCAGAAAGAAAAATATTAGAAGTCATGTTGAGTCTTTTAATAGAGATCTTTAACTCTGTCAGATTAGTAATTTTTGAAAAGACAGCAATTTGAAAGCGCATCTTCAAGAAGGGGACATGGCCACACATAACACTTACAAAATTGAAGGAAGAAAAGGTACTAAAGGATGTTGGATTATTTATATTCTTAAAATATGGGGATCAAGAAAAAAAATATACTATGATCATGGGCAAGTAATTAAAAAAATTTTTGTGTTATACTTAAAAATAATTTAATAAGTGAAAAATTAAGAAGAAATTGACACGGCTTTTTATCACTGTAAAAAACATCCTATGAGTTGATTAGTATTAGAAAGCGTATTACCTACATGTTAAATTTTGTCAGATGGAAAAGTTTTGACTTTTATCGGGAATACAGAACATGCCAAAGAGTTTGTTAGAGTGTAACTACTTAACCATAGTTTCCTTTCAGGTTTGTGAGGCATACTGGAACCCTCAATACATATTTATTGACTATATGTGTATTTGTTTATATATATATATATATATATATACACTTAGAAATACACATATATATGTGTGTGTGGGCATGTGTGTAAATTTATGCAAAATGGAAAACATTTTAATATCACTGAAATAAATTTATCTAGGTGGAACTTTATGTCAGGAAATTGAAGAAAGTAACTGATGACCACCTTCTTCCATCCCCCTCTGCTACTTAACTCTGATAGGAATGGGGGGAGGAGTGATACAAAGGAAACATTATATTTTACTGTTTCCCAAACATTTTTCCTTAACATCTGAGTTCTGCAGTATATTAAATTTCTGGAGAAACAGGTTTCTGTGGTTTATTAAGGCTGGGTTAAGCTTTGAAAATATAAAAGGTAGACCACAAATCTGCAGAAGGGAAATGTGACATGTAAATTTTGGTAATTAAACCTGGTGACAGAACCTTTTAAAAATAAAAAGTGAATATTTTGTAGAGTCATTATTCCTTGTAATATACCTGAGAAATGTTACTCTTCATTATAATAATGATAATGACAATAACAGTAATGATACTAGAATAGCCCACCATAAAAATGCATTTATAATTACTTTTCAAATTAGATAAGTGAAGAGACAAAACTCTGGGGGAAATCTGGAATGTGGCATAGAAATACTGGGGAACTGCAGTAGCTGGAGATCGATTTTTGCTTGATAAAGATCTAATTATCAACACGCAGAAAGCAGATCTGAGTTAAAGTCCCAGTTTCAGCAAAACTGCTTTAGAAATGAAATCCATTAAAAGTAGAATAAGAACAACTGAAACATTATGTTACTGCATCAGTTCTTACAGTGGACACCAGTATGGCCATCAATAAATATGCATCATTTAATTCCCAGTTATTTAACAAAATTCCTCACATTTCAGTCTTTACTATGCATCAAAACAATGGAGTGAAAAAGTTGATGGTAACGTGAAATTATTTTGTCAAATATACTCTTTGAGATATTCTCTATTCAACAGTCTTTTTTAAAATATTAACTTTATTGTGGTATAATTTAATACTACAAAATTCAATGAATTGTAGTAAATTTACAGAGTTATGCAACTCTTCCCACAATTTGATTTCTGGAACATTTCTCTCTCTCCCAAATGACCCAATGTGTCCATTTACAGTAACTTCCCAACCCCAACCCCAGCTTCTATCAATAACCTAGCCTGTTCAGACATTCTCTTAAACATAAATATTTGACTTATCTATTTCATTATATTGTTGTATGCAATGGTCAAATAAAATAATGCTGATGCTTTGAAAATTGTCATCATTCACTTGATATAGTTCTTGAAAAGTATATAACACAAGAGTAAGGCGGGAATATGTAGTTTCCATGAATCTCATGTGAAACTTTTATATTGAATACCACTTAAAATATTTCAAAGTGTTTCCAAAGTTCCTAGCCTTGGTAGTATCATAAAGCACTGTGACAAGATATTGTTATGATACTACTAAGTTCAATTTTAAAAATGGTTCTTGATGATTATGCTAAACTTGATTGGCCAGCAATACTTTAGTTTTCTTCTTTCCTCTGTGCTGTCTTAGGAATGGCAGGATGGCAAGGCCATTTTGGGCCTGTCCACTTTTTTCTAAAGCGTTCTTACTTAGTACATGTGTCTGACATGGGACTAAATCTTTGTGGAATTGAATAAATTCACCAAATATTTATTAAGGACATATTAGGTAGGCCTGCTCTCTTGTAGGTGACATTTGGTGGGTAGGTATAGTCATAAATGCTAAAAAAGAAAACAGGGTGTGCTATGGCAAGTGTTACCTGGGTGTGCATTTTAGATTTATAACTTCTATGCCAGCTATTTTTGGAATAAATATCCATTTGTAGAAGAAAAAACAGGGAAAACTGGCTTAATCTAAATTGCCTAAAAATAATCAAAGGATTGCAAGGGTCTTCAAACTGACCATAGTGTAATGCTGTTAGTTTCACCTTTATATTTAGAATTTGGAAAAAAATTTTCACAACAGCATGGTATAATTTAATTGAAGGCTTAAGAGGTACACTTTTAAGTTTATAATATGAAAAACGTCCATTTCTTTATCATTATACATCCTGTGAGGTCATGATACAATGAAATTTTTCCAAGTACAATCAATGATGTGAGGCATGTTTCTAATCCTTTTGCATTTTCTGTAAGTCTTGCTTGCAATTATTTTCCACACTATTAAACATGTCAAAATAACAATAGTCATTCTAATCTGGGAAGTAATCAGTTCTATATAGTAACATATAGAGGTAGCATTGAAATGTTAGAACAGATTTAAAATTAATTGCATCATATTTACCCTATCTGTCTTGCTAGGCATAAAGAAAAAAGTTTAACACTGGGACCCAAATCTCTCCAATAGTTCTTCATTTTATTCTTCTGCAGTTAAATTATTTCATTACCACATAAATCCTGACTACATTCCCCTGCAAGGGTTTATACCATCTAATTCATAAATCAGCGAAGTACACTGTAAAGTGAGCCTTGTTCTCAGTCATTTGGCAATCAAAATGTGCCTATTTACACTATAAAAAGTCTTTTTTATTCCATAATGAAACCATAAGATTAATCTGATAGAGCAAAATCTGCATTTACATCTTTATTTTGTAAGCCATTGATTTTGATAGTTTAGAATGCTTATACTTAAGTATAACCAAATACATTTAAAGCCAGTTATAAAATTTAGCTTCAGTAAACACAGGAAGATCTTAATGATAAATTTTGATTTGCAACTAATGCAATCAGTTTAAATTAACAGTTTCCTTTGGTAAAAGAAATATCCTTCTTTTCTGTTTATTGATACTAAATTTTAGCCACATTGTTAAGGGGGCAGAGAAAGAGAGAGAAGGAAGAAATCTGGCCTGTAGTGGACCCCAAATTCATAGCTTGGTGAGCAAAATATAGGAGCTCTTTTGTATGTTGAATGTGAGGTCCTTTCCTATGATGATAATTTGTTTCCTAAATTGCTTTTTTTTCCCTCTATGCATGCACATTAACTCTACTACATGGGACATGAAGTTGCAACAGATTGGATTAGGAATGTGCAGGACAAAGAATTAAAAGAGTTTAGCTACTGCAGTCACTACTAGGCAACTCCATTGCTTCTGGTGGCAATCTAAGTAACAATGGTCATGCCCTCCCCTATAAAATGTGCATCATCAATACATAATGGTATGGGGTATTTCAACATGTACCCATGTTGGATTGTTCTTACATATTGAGATTCAAAATATGAAATTACTGGATAAGGGGGGGATGGAGATTGAAGTATCTTTGTAATTTTAAGAATTACAGACATTTAAGTGGCTTTTTGGACATAGTTATCATGGGTCCCACAGTGATTCAGAGGCACATCCAAGCTAACTGGCACATTAACGTAGGTGGAATTAGAAAGGAAGAAAATAAGAAAACCAAGTTGGGTTTATCTTCAAACATCCATACTGAAAATTCTATTTATTTAGGTTAATTAATTCTGGCAGGAGTTCTCAGCTACGTTTTCTCCTTCGCCCATGCCCTGTAATAGGACAATCAAAATAGGAGAGGTCACCAGAAGTTTGACTGCTACCCTGGCTCCTTCCTATTGAAATCCTGACATAGCCATATGTGAGAATCTTTATCAGAGATTGGTGAGAAGTGTGAGGGGCAAAAGAGTGGAACAATTCAGCCACTATCAATAATGAACTCTGCAAAGTTGTTATCAACCTCAGGTACACGTTAGAATAACTGGGGGCAGTTTCCAAAAATTCTGATGACTGAGGCCACCCAGAGATTCTAACGTGATTGGTCTGAGGAGTAGGCTTCCAGACCTTAGGTGCTAAAACTAAATCTGTTTCACTGTTTTTCAGGAAAATTAAGGAGTAAACAGTTATATTCATGCCATGTGTTTCTCTGTGGCTATGCAATTTGATGATTTTATTCTGCAAATTTGTTTCAGAGGAACACTCACAGGTTTTTATATTTTCATCATACTAGTTTTGAAATATATCCTAAGTTTCTGAATTCTTTACCTAGAAGATAAATCTCTATCTAGAAAATTTCCCCATTTTTTTTCTAGTCTATTTGCATCAATAAGATGTCCTCTTCTTAATTTTGTACTTTAATAAAAATCTCTCTTTAAGTGGGCTGGCATTGGGCAGTTGACGCTGTGGACATACATTTTAAGATTTTGGTTTGTATTTTTTTTTTAAGTAGAACATTCAGGTCAATATGTATGCTCTGATAGCCTTGCAGTATGTAGTTTTACTGTCTAAAAGGTTGAGGTTTACTTTTGTAAGCTCATGTCACTAAATAAAAATAAAATAAAATATTTTAAATCCAACTGAGAATCAGAAGATACAGTTCTCAAATCATGACAGATAATGGATCAATTAACATGCTGAGGTAGTGGGAAACTCACTTTGGCCCTGTTGTTATAAATGCAAATAGGATGCAAGGAAGTATCTTCATCAACATCTACCTTTATATATAATAAGTATACCTGTCAGACAATTATATGCATTGCATGCATTTCCTTAATATTGACAATTTTTTATGCCTGAGACTCTCAAATAACCTTAAAAGGCAGAAAAGGCAGCTCTATTAAGAGATTTAAGTTTAGGAGCAAAACTACCAGTGTACCACACGGTGGAGGCAGACATCCACAAATCTATGTAGCTAGTATGTGACAGGAAATCTGAGCACATATTTAAGATGACCGAATGCAGCAGCGCCATTCATTTTGTCCTACTTCTCAGTTATGTATTAAATCAAGTATTCAACTTCTAAAAAGGGAAAGCTCAGCCTACTAATCTTTTCATTAACAATGAACTTGCATGCAAATATAAAGAAGCATTGTTTTTTTATTAATATAAACCATTAAAATTAGCCCCCATTATATATGCTTAGAAAAGTGCCATTTTGGTGCTTCTTTGAACGACACACCATGCTTAAGTTCTTCCTTCACAGACAACTTCTTTATTTCCTATTTGTTTCTTTCAAGGGAGTTTCAAATTGAGCTTCAGGAAATGCAATCCATGAAGTAAATCTGAATACTTGATAACTCTGTTCCAGAAAACAATTCACTTGCTGTCATCTTAAGATAAAATCTTGGAGAGGAATGTTTCAATAGCTTTCGGGTGGCTTGCATTTTCCAATATTATATATTACTATTTGGGGAATGCAAAGTCAAGAATTATCTTGAAAATGCAGTTGTAATCAGAAATGCACAGAAAATGTATTTGAGCTTGCTAGCACTCTAAAAATCTTTTTTTTTCAAGTAGATTTGCAATTTTTTAATGTACCAGTACACTATTTGCAAATATTTTGAAATACTGCAATTAATATTTTCACTACAGTTTTATTTAAGAAAATCAAACATTTTATATTATGTTAGTAAAAACTAGTATGTTGTATTTATATTTACAGGACGTTGCATTCCTATCTAAATAAAACACTCAGCGTTCACAACGTTTTAAACTAAAGAAGACTTATTTTCTCTGAAAGCTTCCATTGTTTCCTAAGAACATAATAGCTTTTGCCTATCTCAAATTTGTACTCATAGTTTTATTCCACAAGCCTCAAAAAGCAACTCTATATATTTTATAGTACAAATGTCCAATTTTAATAATTAATATTTATACTGCTCAAAATTTTATTAAGAATATTCAGAAAGTTATGAGCAGTCTTTAATCGAAAACTCCTCCAAATTCGTGTCACTAAATAAAAAAAAAGTAATAGCAGGAAATCTGAGCACACATTTAAGCTATTGTGCCTTTTGCTTAAAATCATGTCCTCAATTCAGTAACAGTTGTCCATTCCTATCATGCATTTTTCTAAAGCCTGCCTATAAAATTTGCTATGTCACTCAAGTTTGGACAGTCTTAAGAATAGTTAATGCTAAAGAACTTTGACTAGACTAATATGTTTGAAGAAATGCACACAGTGTGAAGGTTAAAATCCTCAAGTGTGTTTGCTATCATTTACATTTGTCCCAGTGAAAAACTATCATGAGGATTTTATCATCAGCATTCTCCACAAATCTCACTTTCTTCATCCCTTACAGCAATGGTCAATGAGGATCCCCTCTGCTGTGAACTTTTAAAGCCTAACAAAAGGAACTACACTCTTGTCCATATTCTCTGGGGCTTTCTTGGTAAACACAGACAATATGGTAAACTAACCCATGCTTTTGTGTACACTGATGCTCTGGGCGCCAATTTAATTGTGATTCACTGCAATGTAATTGCATAGTAACCATGATCTAGAAAGCTAATATTTTACCCAAAAGTTGATTCTAAAGTGAAAACATTCAAGTATCTCCAGCAATCAGTAGGGAGAGGATCCTTGGGACCAGTAGATAACCTTATACTCCTCACATCATAGCATATTGGTCTGAGTTATCCTTGGTTAATGGGTTTAAAATATGTACATAAGATTTGAAAAGTAGTTACATTGTGTTACTATCAGAAATCCTACTGATATTTAAATAAATAATATCTATGATAACATTTAAATGTTATTTAAATATAGAAATACAGCATTTTTAGAATCCTTCCCAAGGTGACGGTTAATGTGGCTGTAGCCTAAATTTACTCAGTAGACTGTCAACTTAAATTATTTTCATTACTACTTTAACTCTTGTTCTAGAAAAACTGGCTTACTACATTCACAATTGGGATTGAAAAGAGTTGAATGTGTGCATGCATGAGTATATGTGACTATATATAGTATGATTATTAGTAATATAATGCAAATTTCTATCTCTAATTTCTTATTACTAACTACTTTGAACATGTTAAATGTACAATAATACAGAGTTCACATAACTTGTGATTTGAAGATAACGAAGACGAGTTGCTAAAAAATTTGAGATTGTATTTTTAATAGTACCACTAAAAATATTTCCTTCACAATTTACATTCCTATGGCTTCCCTGTAGCTGAAGTAAAGTTTCAAAGTACTAATTAACTGCAGACTTCAGCATGACGATGGACCTGTTTTCCTCCATTACATACTTTCAAAAATAAAACTTAAAAGAGTACCAGCCTACAGCTCTCTTTTCCCCTTACCACCAAGTAATCAAATCAGTCAATCAAATAATGCTCTGTACAAGTAGTTGAATAAATTTTAAGTTAGAAATTCAGCAATGTTTTGTTCAAATAATAGAGACAAAATAAATACAGGAGCTCATTCTCAATTCTACTTGCCTGGGCTTCTTGAGGCATTTGAGCTGCGTCCACTTTGTTAGCAATATAAGATGCCAACTGCTTGTCAATGGATGAGAGAGAGTCCTGAATTAAGTGTAAGGATTTTTCGATCTCCTGGGCAGACTGGATACTCTGTTCAAGCAACTTTTGTCTCCTTACGGCCTAAAGAAAAGAATAAGAAAGAATCAGTTAAAAGTTCACTTATGATAGTTTTTCTGCAATCCTGCTGCAAAGTAAAGGAAGAGTCTAGATTCTTCTACAATCACCTTTTTGTAAGACAAATTTCGCAACTTCCTACCACTCATTCAGTTCTACTTATAAAAATAAAAATAAGAAAAAGAAAAAAGAAGTAGCACTCAAAACCACAGGATCAGAAATCTATATAGGACAAAACCATAGAATTATGTACATCAAGGAAAGATGCTGGAAAACACATTAGTGAAATCAACTCAGTCATTGCAATCTGTCGTTCTCAGGCTGAATGCTCCTCCTGATCTCATTATGTAGTTCAAGAGATTTGGTTTACTTAGAATAGGGTCATCGTCATCACAATCCAATTCAAGACAGATAATCCACTTCCACCAGTGAGAAACATATACAATCTGTTCAGATTCAGCTCCTTTTCAAAAAGAGAGTTTTAGATAACCATCTGATTAAGGATTTATTTTGAATACTATTTCAACCAGTTTTACAGAGTCTTTTTTCTCCTATACTTTCTTTCACAATTTGGATTATGGAAATTGATTGTACAATTGGATTTGTGTTACTGCTGAAGTAGAACAAATAATAAGTAATCCTAATATAGCTGCAATTAATCTTGATTGTTATTACATGTATGATTAGGATAATTTAACATTTTTCAAGTATAAATAGCATGCTGAACAGATTGCAGAATCTCTCTTCAAAGATCTGTTCACCTTTAAAAGAGTAGTCAGAAAAGTAAGCAGTGGGACAGAAGCTTGCTGAGAATTCCTTATGCGTCATGTCACATATTTTTATTATAAAGTGTGTAGTCATTGTTATCAGGTACAATAGAACTAACCTTCCCAGAGACCTTGACTGCGGTTTTTAAAATGACCCTGCTTTTTATATTAGATAAAGAATGTTAAGTATTACATAAGAATATAAATGTGGACTTGCAAGATGGCAGTGTGAGAGGTGAGATGGAAAGCTCCTCCCCAAACCACAAATTGTACAAAAATATAGTTAATTAATACAACTAACCTTAAAACTGCAACAAGAAAGAAGGCTGAACCAGACTGCAAACAGACCTTATGAACAGAGCAGACCTCATGAAACAGGGTAACATAGGAAAGCCTTAACTTGGTGGGACCCAAGTCCTTCCCCCACCCCAGCTCACTGGCGGGAGGAAGAGAAATGGAGTGGGGGAGGGGTGGAAGACTGGGACTGCTGAACACCTAGCCCTGGGGATCTACTTTGTGAGCAGAATCCTATAGTGTGTGGTGCTCTGGATGTTGGGGAGCTCGGACAGGCGGAGTGCTTGAGAAATTGACATTCCGGACATTTGTGGAGGAGGGAATCCACACCCGGCGGCTCTGTGTCAGAGGAAAGGCAGGCAGTCTGAGAGGCTTCTGAGCAGCGAAAGGGCTGCTGAAGGGTTGGGGTTTGCACAGAGCTTGCTGTGCGGGAGAAGGGAGAGCTGCACAAGGTTGCCTGGGCGTGCTCTGCCCAGTTGATTGGGAACTTTGGGGAGCCTCAGGTGCTCTATCCTCCTGGATGCCTACTCAGCTCCAAGGCCTCCCACTGTGATACACAGCATACCAAACCTTCCTACTGGCCCACAGGCACCTGCTCACAAACTGGCAGTCACTGCACAGGCGTCAGGCCAGCCAGACAGAGGCTTTGCCTACAACAGCTAGACACAAGGCACAGAGGTATACACGTCTGTGCTTGGCCCAATGGCTCTGACACTGGAGACAGGCACCGCAGACAGGAATTAGGAAACAGATCTTTCCTCCCCCCAGGCACCAGCTCTGCTCCCCTATGACCCCCAACCTCACTCTAGGGGCTGAGCATCTCCAGAGACTGGAGTTTCTGCACACTAGTGGGCACCACAAAGAAATATGAAATGACAAAAGAACATGGTTCAGACCAAAATCTCACAGACCCCAGAAAGAGAGCCAAATGAAACCGAACTCACCAATCTTCCTGAAAGAAAGCTCAAAATAAAAATTATAAACATACTTATGGAGGAACAGAAAAATATTCAAGAACTCAGGAACGAATTTAAGACAGAGATTCAATCATTAAGAAATTCCATATCTGAAATGCAACATAAAATGGAGGGATTTAAAATAAATTATTAAAAAAAAATGGAGGGATTTAAAAGCAGATTAAATGTAGTAGAAGAGACAGTAAGTGGAATAGAAATTAGAGAAGAGGAATAAAAAAAACTGAGGCAAAGAAAGAAAAAAGGATCTCTAAGAATGAAAGAATATTGAGAGAATTGTATGACCAATCCAAACGCAACAATACTCGCATTATAGGGGTGCCAGAAGAAGAAGAGAGAGAAAAAGGCATAGAAAGTGTCATTGAGGAGGTAATTGCTGAAAACTTCCCCAATCTGGGGAAGGAGATACTCTCTCAAGCCATGGAGGTCCACAGATCTCCCAACACAAGGGACCCAAGGAAGACAACATCAAGACATATGATGATTAAAATGGCAAAGATCAAGGATGAGGACAGACTTTTAAAAGCAGCCAGAGAGAGAAAAAGCATCACATACAAAGGAAATCCCATCAGGCTATAATCAGATTTCTCAACAGAAATCTTACAGGCCAGAAGGGAGTTGCATGATATATTTAATGCAATGAAGCAGAAGGGCCTTGAACCAAGAATACTTTACCTGGCAAAATTATCATTAAAATTTGAAGGAGGGATTAAACAATTTACAGATAAGCAAAAGCTGAGAGAATTTACCTCCCACAAACCACCTCTACAGTGCATTTTGGAGGGACTCCTATAGATGTAAGTATACCTAAGGCTAAAAATATCTCACCCAAGGTAAGACAAAGAGTACAGAATATGATTCATTAACATACAAAGAATGGAGGAGGAAGAAAAAGGAGGAGAAAAAAAAGAATCTTTAGATTGTATTTGTAATAGCATATGAAGTGAGTTAAGTTAGACTGTTAGACAGTAAGAGAATTACCCTTGAACCTTTGGTAACCATGAAGCTAAAGCCTGCAATGGCAATAAGTACATACCTATCAATAATCACCCTAAGTGTAAATGGACTGAATGCACCAATCAAAAGACGTAGAGTCACTGAATGGATAAAAAAACAAGACCCATCTTTATGGTGCGTACAAGAGACTCATGTCAAACCCAAAGACATACACAGACTGAAAGTGAACGGATGGAAAAAGGTATTTCATACAACTAACAGTGAGAAAAAAGCAGGAGTTGCAGTACTTGTATCAGACAAAATAACTTTCAAAACAAAGAAAGTCACAAGAGACAAAGAATGACATTACATAATGATAAAAGAGTCAGTCCAACAAGAGGATATAACTATCATAAATATCTATGCACCCAATACAGAATCACCTACATATGTGAAACAAATACGAACAGAATTAAAGGGGTAAATAGAATGTAATGCATTCTTTTTAGGAGACTTCAACAAATCACTCACTCTAAAGGACAGATCAACCAGACAGAAAATAAGTAAAGAGCCAGAGGCACTGAAAAATATATTAGAACAGATGGACCTAACGGACATCTACAGAACACTCCATCCAAAAGCAACAGGATACACATTCTTCTCAAGTGCACATGGAACATTTTCAAGAATTGGTCATATATTAGGTCACAAAAAGAACTTCAGCAAATACAAAATGATTGAAATTGTACCAACCAGCTTCTCAGATCACAAAGGTATGAAACTAGAAATAAATTACACAAAGTAAACAAAAAATCCCACAAACACATGGAGGCTTAATAACATGCTCCTAAATAATCAATGGATCAATGACCAAATAAAAACAGAGATCAAGCAATATATGGAGACAAATGACAATAATAATTCAACACCAGTAAATCTGTGGGATGCAGTGAAGGCCATGCTAAGAGGGAAATATATTGTAATACAGGCCAACCTCAGGGAAGAAGAACAATCCCAAATGAACAGTCTAAACTCACAATTAATGAAACTAGAAAAGGAAGAACAAATGAGACCCAAAGTCAGTAGAAGGAGGGACATAATAAAGATTAAAGCAGAAATAAATAAAATTGAGAAGAATAAAACAATAGATTCAATGAAAGCAGGAGCTGGTTCTTTGAGAAAATAAACAAAACAGATAAAGCCCTAGCAGGACTTATCAAGAAAAAAAGAGAGTCTACACACATAAACAGAATCAGAAATGAGAAAGGAAAAATCACTATGGACACCACAGAAATACAAAGAATTATGAGAGAATACTATGAAAATTATATGGTAACAAACAGGATAACCTAGAAGAAATGGACAACTTTCTAGAAAAATACAACCTTCCAAGACTGACCCAGGAAGAAAGAAAATCTGAACAGACCAATTACCAACAAAGAAATTAAATTGGTAATCATAAAAATACCTAAGAACAAATTCCCTGAACCAGATGGCTTCACTGCTGAATTTTATCAAACATTTAGTGAAGACCTAATACCCATCCTCATTAACGATTTCAAAAAGTAGAAGAAGAGTAAATACTCCAAAACTCATTCTATGAGGCCAACATCACTCTAGCACAAAACAAGGCAAAGACACCACAAAAAGAGAAAATTATACACCAATATCCCTGATGAACATAGATGCAAAAATAATCAACAAAATATTAGCAAACTAAATTCAAAAATACATGAAAAAGATCATCTATCATGATCAAATGGGATTCATCCCAGGGATGCAAGGATGGTACAACATTCGAAAATCCATCAACATCATCCACTACATTAACAAAAAGAAGGACAAAAGCCACATGATCATCTCCATAGATGCTGAAAAAGCATTTGACAAAATTCAACATCCATTCATGATAAAAACTCTCAACAAAATGTGTATAGAAGGCAAGTACCTCAACATAATAAAGGCCATATATAACAAACCCACAGCCAACATTATACTTAACAGCAAGAAGCTGAAAGTTTTTCCTTTAAGATCAAGAACAAGACAAGGATTCCTACTCTCCCCACTTTTATTCAACATAGTTTTGGAGGTCCTAGCCATGGCAATTAGACAACACACACAAAAAAAATCCTTCCAGATTGGCAAGGAAGAACTCAACCTGTCCTTGTTTGTACATGACTTGATATTGTACATAAAAAACCCTAAAGAATCCACTCAAAACTACTAGATCTAATATCTGAATTCAAAAAAGTTGTGGGATAAAAATTAATACACAGAAATCTGTTGCATTCCTATACACTAACGATGAACCTGCAGCAAGAGAAATCAGGAAAACAATTGCATTCACAATTGCATCCAAACGAGTAAAATACTTAGGAATAAACCTAACCAAGGAAGTGAAAGACCTATACCCTGAAAACTACAAGATACTCTTAAAAGAAATTAAAGAGGACACTAATAAATGGAAATTCATCCCATGCTCTTGGCTAGGAAGAATTAATATTGTCAAAATGGCCATCCTGCCTAAAGCAATTTACAGATTCAATGCAATCCCTCTCAAAATACCTACACAGCATTTTTCAATGAACTAGAGCAAATAGTTCTAAAGTTCATATGAAACCACAAAAGACCCCGAATAGCCAAACCAATCCTGAGAAGGAAGAATAAAACAGGGGGAATTATGCTCCCTGACTTCAAGCTCTACTACAAAGCCACAGTAATCAAGACAATTTGGTACTGGCACAAGAACAGACCCATAGACCAGTGGAACAGACTCGATAGCCTAGATATAAACCCAAGCATATATAGTCAATTAATATACAATAAGGGAGCCATGGATATACAATGGGGAAATGACAGCCTCTTCAGCAGATGGTGTTGGCAAAACTGGACAGCTACATGTAAGAGAATGAAACTGGATTACTGTCTAACCCCATACACAAAAGTAAACTCAAAATGGATCAAAGACCTGAATGTAAGTCATGAAACCATAAAACTCTTAGAAAAAAACATAGGCAAAAATCTCTTGGACATAAACATGAACAACTTCTTCATGAACATATCTCCCCGGGCAAGGAAAACAAAAGCAAAAATGAACAAGTGGGACTATATCAAACTAAAAAGCTTCCGTACAGCAAAGGATACCATTAGTAGAACAAAAAGACATCCTACAGTATGGGAGAATATATTCATAAATGACATATCTGATAAGGGGTTGACAACCAAATTATATAAAGAGCTCATGTACCTCAACAAACAAAAAGCAAATATGCCAATTAAAAAATGGGCAGGGGAGCTGAACAGACACTTCTCCAAAGAAGAAATTCAGATGTCCAACAGACACATAAAAAGATGCTCCACATCGCTAATCACCAGAGAAATGCAAATTAAAACCACAATGAGGTATCACTGCACACCACTTAGGATGGCCGCCATGCAAAAGACAAACACCAACAAATGCTGGCAAGGATGTGGAGAAAGGGGAACCCTCCTACTGTGTTGCTGGGAATGTAAATTAGTACAACCATTGTGGAAAGCAGTATGGAGGTTCCTCAAAAAACTCAAAATAGAAATACCATTTGACCCAGGAATTCCACTCCTAGGAATTTACCCTAAAAATGCAGTAGCCTAGTTTGAAAAAGACAGATGCACCCCTATGTTTATTGCAGCATTACTTACAATAGCCAAGAAAGGAAAGCAACCTAAGTGTCCATCAGTAGAGGAATGGATAAAGAAGATGTGGTACATATACACAATTGAATATTTTTCAGTCTTAAGAAGAAAACAAATCCTACCTTTTGCAACAACATGGATAGAGCTAGAGGGTATTATGCTCAGTGAAATAAGCCAGGTGGAGAAAGACAATTATCAAATGACTTCACTCATCTGTGGAGTATAACAACAAAGAAAAACTGAAGGAAAAAAACAGCAGCAGACTCACAGAACCCAAGAATGGACTAACAGTTACCAAAGGGAAAGGGACTGGGGAAGATGGGTGGGAAGGGAGGGATAAGGCAGAAAAAGGGCTATTACAATTAGCACACATAATGTAGCGGGGCTGGGGGTGGGGTGGGGGGATACGGGGAAGGCAGTATAACACAGAGAAGACAAGTAGTGATTATATAACATCCTACTACGGTGATGGAAAGTGACTGCAATGGGGTGTGTGGTGAGGAGTTGATAATAGGGGGAGTCTAGTAACCATAATGTTGCTCATGTAATTGTATATTAATAACAGCAAAATTAAAAAAAAGGATATAAATGTTGTCTCTTAAAAAATATTGGAGATGACACTATTCTTTAATGAAGCCAACTTGGAACACAGCATTTCTCAAGGTAAAAATAAGGGAAAAGGAGCTGGAAGTATTGTGATGCTGCTAGAGTGGGGAAAGCATTCTCAGTATTTCTACTTGTACCATAACTCTTCAGGATTTTGTCCTAGGCTTCCCTTTCTTCTCATTCTGTGCATTCACTTTGTTTCAATTACACCTCATGTGCTCACAACTTTACATCTTCAGTCCAGACTTTCCCCTTGATCTCCACACTTGCATATATATGTATACGTTGTCCTAGTTGACATTTCCACTTGAACATCCCATCCCCACAGCCACAACAGCACGAACAAATATGGACCCACTGTGCATGTCCTTCTCACCCACTTCTCATCTCCCTTGGCTTTTCATCTTTCCATGTATTTTTTTTTCCTATTTCAGTGATTTACAATTAACCATTACCTTTATTAGGCACAATTCTGGGTATGTCCTCTTCCTTTATCACGTTCTTCATCATTTTGCATTTAATCAGTCAATCAATCACCAGTCCTTCCTCCTACCTCCTAATACTTCTTGATTCCATCCTTTCCTCCCTGTCTCCACCATCATTATTCTAGTTGAAGTCATTACCATTCTCTTGCCTCAAATACAGTACTAGACTCTTGGCTGGTATCCTGCCCTGTCCGTACCCATCTGCAAAGTACCTACAGTGTGTTCTCTTGATGGTTCTCTTCTTCAGATCCTCTAGTGATTCTTTATTTTCCTTAGGATGAAAGTCATACTCCTTAATAAGGCTTAAAAGTCCCTTTATAGCCCCTGCTGCTGTCTTCCACTCCTTGATCAAGCTATTGAGGAATTTTATGTTTCATTGCTTAGCATACTCTATGCCCCTCTTGATACTTGTCCTTAATAAGTATCCTTTTCCTAGAACAATCCCTTCCCCAACTTCCTTTCATTGGCTAATTCACATTTATCCTTTAAGTCTTACTTTGGAAATGTGGACATCACCTTCCCTAGGTGGCTCTCCATGACACCCTATGCTCTCTCTTGTACTTTGCATTTCTGTCTTAGCATGTATCACACCTTACTGTCATTTGCCTTTGTCTGCTTCTACTTTAGACTATAACCTTATATAATAAGGTTAGCAATATAGCTGTCCTGTTTATTGCTCAATACCAGTTCCTAGAGAAAGGTGAAAACTTTTATGTATGACTGGATGGATGGTATAGCAAGGCTTTTTAATGGTGAAAACAGAAGAGTTCAAGCAGTCAAAGACAAAAATGGATTTACAAAAGAAATTGAAAAAAAAAGGTCACCACCACTCGGTGATACAACCTTTGGAGAACAGATCTTCCTATTGCTTTTTTTTTATTAGAAGTGTCAGAATGGGATGGAACATTATTTGGAGCAAACTTTAATCTATTTCTATTAAAGTACTTGATCCAAATCAGTGATCAAGACCTTGCCCTGTACTCTAATTCAAATACAGTTTTCTTTTTTTTCCCCAGTCAAAACTCCAACTAGAACTTACATTATATAATAGTTCAGATAACAGTGCTCATGGCTATAATCTGAGCTCTTTGCATTATAAAAGAGAATGTTTGTAGCCTACCCAGAGTTTCTCCAGAGAAATAGATCTCTAATGATAAAATTTCACCATTGTGACAGGTGGCTAGAAAAACTTTCCAATCACAGCATGCAGTAATTGCCTACGTGGACACTGTTTAAATCTGGTCCTATATCTAGCTAAAGGCAAAAATAGCCTCCTCTCCCATGTACATCTGCAGAATGTTCATATAATTGAATAGGATATAATATAGCATAATGTTAAACCACATTTCTAGCCTCAAAATTATTTCTTAAAATCTAACTTCTTCTATTTATGAGATGCCATGGGTTGAAAGAAATGAAATGGCCTAAGAGATGGTAGCAGAGCTGACCTCAGGTGGGTTGTTTCTGTGCCTGGCCCGGCAGTTCAATAAGAGAGACTGACTTACATGGATTGTTTGATTATCTCAGAGAGTGAAAAGAACTCATGTCAATCCAAGCTTGCAGAATTCTTTGAACTAGTCATGGCTTAAGCTGCCTTCTATTCCTAAACATCTTGTTAGGTAAACCCTGATGGGATGCCAGGGCCAGGGATTTTCTAGGACTCTGCCCGTCTGACCTGTGCTGTTTCATTGAATGGAGTTGGTAGGCAGTCCTGAGCTGTAATTGCATTTTTTTGTTGTTGTTCCAGAATACTGCTGAATTGTTGTTTTAAAATGTTATTTCACGTCTTTAGCTTTTCTGCTCAGCAATAAGAAAAATCATATGGTTAGACAGAAACAGCAAATATGAGGAGAGTAAAAAGGGCATTAAAAGGCTGGGAATCAACAAAAATATAAAAGTAGAAAACTGAATCCTAGCAATTGTTACCGCGAAAAACCATAATGAAAAAAACTTTTAATTTGGTATTCAGAGAAAATTCAAGCTTAAAAAATCAACATACATGAAAATAAATCAGTATTATCTCCTCTAAGTGCTCTGTAATATAAATTAAAAGTTGAAGGATTTTTGTTGGCAATGGAAAGCTGTCTTCCCAGTGAAATGACTGTTCCTTACATTCCTATTTTTTAAGTAATGTATTAACCCTTGTGCCCCAACATTACTAACACTTAAATCAGAATGCAGCATGCCTAGAAACTGTGGAAGAATACATTTTTCATGTGAAATAAAACTGTTAATTTGAGCCAAAATAATTATGTTTAAAATATGTATACTGGCTTAAAAATACAGAAAAATTTTGATAAATTATCCCAATAACTTTTTACAAATCATCATTCATAAAAGAAGCCACATGTCCTTACTATACTTATGAAACTCAGTATAAAATATAATTTTAATTTCATTAAGAGGTGACAGGTAAGCTCATGATTGCAAATGAATTAGCAATGTGGGTGTTTTCACTATTAAAATAGGACCTTGTGAGAAAATTACTATAAAGACATATTTCCCTTACAGTTAATCTTTCTAGCCAGCAGCAAATAGCTATTAAGCACATAATATTTTGAAGAATTAACTATACACAGTCCTCCTTATAAGAAAATTGCATCTAAACCAGAGAAAAAAATATAGAATACGAGGATAAAAATTTTCCAACAAAGGAAGAAGAAAAACATAGATTGAATGAGTTAAAGAATGTCAGAAAAGTGCTTCTGTCCAAAATCCCCTGACTGACTGCAATTCCCTTCCAGGTTGATGAAATTCACCACGTATTTTAAAAAGTATATTACAAAGGTGTTAGCTAAAATAAAGAAAATGTCCTAAAAAAGTTAATTCACAATGTAGTTAATTTAAGGCCATAAAAATAACTTTCTTCCAGGATCTATGGAATCCAGGAGTGGGAATGGGAGAAATCTCGTCATTATTTTGTCAGTTTATCCCTTATGAATGTGTGCTATTGTGTTATTTTATTTGCTTTCCTTTTTCGGTGGAAAAGTAGGAAAAGAGAACTTTGATGCCTAGACAAGATTGTAGAGGACCAGTTGGGTAGAGGTGGTTTTTCATTGGGAAACCCTTGGCTGTGGAATCCTTTGTGGTGGATGCAAGAGGGATACGAGTCCTACAACATGGAAGGCATGCACGTGCCGAAGATGCACTAGGACTTCTTAGTATCCTTCTCAAACCTTTGTTTTTATCCATCTATATAATAAACGTTCCTTGGTTGACTACAATGTGCCAGGTATCGGTGGACTCTCAGTTTTTCTTTTTAAATTACACAATAAATCCAGATTTAATATTGTAAAATGTACTCTTTCCTTGTCCTTAAGCCAAAAAGAGTTCTTTTTAGTAGGGTAGGATTTTAAGAGACATTTTGACTTCTCAGAAGTCTGGAATGTGGGTTTTCCTTAAAACTTGCAGATGATTCAATTTATGAAGAAAACTTCAGGCTCTTTGTGCAGACAAATTACCTAGGGGTGCTTTAAATTCTACTCATTAATATCTCTAGGACATAAGGAAATAAGGGCAGATGTCAGATGGCTGATTTTTCAAAAAACAGATAAGATCATCTTGTAGTAAATGATACTTTTTTTTTGTTTATAAGTACTTGTCAATGGGATCTAGATATATATTTTTATTTTCAGCATTGTTTTCTTTTCTTTTCCCTAAATAATGAAACACTGCAGCCAATGGTAAAAGAAAGCCTCATTTCTTTGAGTGATTTTAGTAGTAGATGAACTAAAGAAAACTGTGTCCCAAATTCTGATGCAAATGAAGGAGAGTAACTACTAATTGTGAACTTCATCCTTGGGGACAGCATTAATTGTTCCCGCCTTGAATACCACTACTATGCACAAGGTAGAACGTTGACTTAAGTATTTTTCTCATGGAAGGTTGTGGGGGATGTCCTCTAAGAGATATACTAAAACCATATCCTACTTCTGTGGCTCTTCAGAAACTAAGGTGAAGTCCAAGAGAGGCCACTAATCTGCATTATTTAATAGCCACATCTCCTTGCACCGACTATCCAGAACAATAAATTCTATTTTCTGTAGTCTCAAGTTCAGTGAGTTAGGCAATTAATGCAACTATTTCCTTTTAGTTTTTCTTTGTCACTAAGATGTTGTAATTTGTTCAATTACCAAGTAGTAAGAATACTAAATTTGATCGAATTATGTTGGGTTTGAGAGCATTTTTGATTAGACATTTCCTCCTTTCCTAAATTATATTGAATTTATGAGCTATTCTGAAGCTCTGTTATTATGGTCATGAATGCACTGGATGCTGTAATCTTAGAATTTGGGCTATAGTCTTCAACTGAAAACAATACATAGTAAGTTCCTCTCATTCTAAGACATGGAAATAACAAGACGAGCTCAAAAGGCTTTACAAAAGTGGGAAGGCAGGTCCTTCCTTCATTAAACCACCAACCACACTTACTCTAAAATGCTGAGGAGTCTGCAGAGAATCATAGTCATGCTGAATCTATGGGCCAGGGAGAGACTGTGGCAGCTTCCCTGTTTACTCCTCCACAAGGAATAAAGTTGGTACTTCAAACTTTCTTCAACCCAAGCAAAGCGAGTTCAAGAGACCATCACTCATAAAGTCTAAGAGCCCAAAGTGGATGGGGATGGTACCTAATTACCGACTTGGACTCTGCGTATGCAGCTGAATGCTTTATTTGCTTTCTGTATTTACTTAGGGTAAAAAAAAGAAATGGGAAATGATGGCATAGTGAACAGAAGGGGCAGCCTGTACTTACAGATGCTTGGTATAGCAAAAATATTTCCATAGGCCAAGTGGACACTGAAGATGGCAGCCATGTTTGAGTGGTCTAACAGAGATACTGCTTGCAGAGCAAGAGTACTTCAGAATGAAGATGTCTGAAGATATTTTTACAGAGCATGGTTGTTTTTTGTAAAATGGGAAGATGGAAGAGCTTCTGTAAGACCTCTTAAAAGAGCCACTTGCACCCCAAAGAAAGCTAATGTTTGTGTCCTTGTTACGCAAAATACATGAACACCATCAAAATGCTAGTTGATATGAGACATTGGCTTGATTTCCTTCATTCCTACTTCTCAGGCCAGTGAAGAAAAATCTGACCCAGATGGGGTAAGGAAAGGTGGTAGAAGTATAGGAAGGACACAAACCACTCTTCCCTTCCAGTACAGGTCACTTAGTCCATGGTTTAAGCTTAAGCTGGAAACAGGAGAACTTTCAATTGAATATGAGATTGAAACTGTAAGGTCAAGGAAACTGGCTTTAGCTTTTTAATAGCACAGAGAACAGTGGGGTCTATCAGGATACCAAGAAAGATTAGTCACACTTTGCTTGAAGCAAAACCACTTCATGTCTGTGCCCTATCTGGTTCACACTAATGCAGCAAACTACAGACAAAGGCCATGAATTCAGTATTTGATAAACTGAGGTAGAAGCAGAGGAAAAAGATGGATATAAGGAACAACTAGAATGTGGTCCAGGGAAAAATGGAAGCCATGAAGAGATTTAGCATGAAGGGCTTAGGAAATACCTTTGCAAAACTGAGATTTATAGTTGTGGCATGATTAGAAGGCTTATAAAGCTATATTGATGCCTTTGTCTTATACAACAGCCAGAAAATTGCAAGAGTTTAATACTCATTTACCAATGTTCCATGTGTAGACTATTGCTCCTATCAAACGCAATACTTTGCCTACTGATAATTTCACTGAATAGCCTATCAATATTTCTGAAGCATTAATAAGCATAATTTGAAGGTCTTAAAGAAAGCATACTATGAAAATATCAGGAATTATTTAAGGACCACTAAGAATGTTCTATTTGTCTCAGAAACAGGTTCTCCCAGGTTTTAGGTGTTCAGAACTGGCAGGAGGACATCTTCAAAGAAGCTGAAATTTGAGGAACAGCCTGGGCATCACTGTAGATATAGACCTCTGTGGGGCTGGTAAGAGAGAAACGTTATCATTTTTCATGATTTTGTATGGTGGAAAGGAAATAACAGATCCCCACAAAGTTGCATGGAACATTTTTAGGCAGGTGGGATTTTAGTAGCTGAGGAAATGCTTTTCAAGAATCAAGCTAGTATTTTGCAAAGGAAATTAAATGCAGATTAAAAGAAAAGCAGAGGGGGAAGAACAATTTATAGCAGGAAGGACAATTTACAACTGCTCACATACTCAGTAACCAGCAAAAGCTTCACCTTGTTGCTTTTTTTTGTTTTCTAATTAGTCTGCCCTACTTTTTCCTAAAGAAAAGAGTGCCCACACAGTGTTCCTTTGACAAGAAAGAACAAATAAATAAAAATTGTGTTCCTTTAAGCCATTTTAGATACAACTCTTTGGTGCAGAGGTTCTGGCCCTATGGCTTTTGTAGCATGTTTGTTAATGTACTTGATAGGGATGTAGACTACAAATAATTATATAGATAGGCACATGCCTTCACACATATATTTGCTAAATATAAAAGAATGTTACATTACATACAAGGGCCTTCCAGATTTATTTTTATTAATGTCACTTGGTTTAAACCCACTGAACAGAAAAACCCCAAAACCACATGCATGGAGCTCTCTATAATTTTCTTTATAGGAAAAGATTATAAATGTTAAAACCATTGGTGTCATGGTTTCTTGGAACTTCATCTGTTTTGGGGTCTCTGCAGGTCACTGAGGTTTTTCTGTGACCTCTGAGGGAAGCATACGTGAAAGTAATGTTTGGGAATCACTTTATCAATGGAACTTGACATCAGATAGCCATCATTTTCAAGTAAAGCATTGATAGAATGGTCAATGAGCTATACAGTAATATGTCTAAGACATCACTGTATCCATTCATCTTCATGGGTAGACAAATGAAATTGGTCTTCTGCCCTGACAGGGGCAAACTGATGCATTATACCAGCTTCAAAAAGAAAGTGATGCAAGTATAATACAGTAAACCTGGAAGGAATCTACAGATTTCTTCTTATCCCAGGCTTCTTAAGGTAATTTCAGAGGATCCCCCTGGTTAGTAGAGCTTCTCTAGCCCAATGGTAAGGTGCTCTCTGATTGTACATGTGCTCATAACATGGAAGTCTAAACTTTTAAGCAATTACTAACATACTAATGTTGTAAATAATTAAAATATTACAGAAAATTTCTCCTGAAACAGAATAGTGAAACAGTATCAGAGTCTAAGAATAAGTTGTGTCAAGATTGAGATCACACATGTAAGTAACATATAGAGTCCACAGAAGTGCAAAAACCCAAATCTTGGCTTAAAATCAAATTGTAGAAAGAAGCAATGACTGGGGGCCAGAAACAAAAGTAGGAATGTAGCCACTGGCAATTGCTTGTGCTTTTGTCCCAGGAAGCCACGAATGCAGTAACTTTCCCCTAGTGCAAGTGTAGGCAGGGGAAAAGCAAGGTGTCACAATTGAAAAAACTATAGCTTGTGCTTCCAAGCTGAGGTGTGCTGGTAATTACACAAATGAAGATGGCCTCTAGTGAGGGAAAGTGTACTAATACCAATTGCAGATAGACTGTGTGTGTCAATTTGTCATTGTTAGGTAAATGAACTAGCCACTTGGAACTAGTAATGTAATGGGGATCTCCGGGCGGGAGACTCTTGTTGCTAATCAATCTCTCCATTCAGGAATTCAGGCCCTCAGGATAAAGACTGGGCACAGTGCTTTGGGCTTCCTGGCCTTTCTTTACATGCTGAATGGGAAGCACACCCATCACAGTTCCTTTTACAGAGCACCAAATGACAGCCACAATGGCCACCTATGAATAAAACAATTTTCAGTCTTCAGTCAAGTAGTCTCAAATATGGCCTCAATAATCCAAAACGGCGCTTTTCTGATGTACATGGGAGGTCTCTGCAGCATTCCTTTTACTACGATGTAGGCCCAGAATGGTCTGAGGCCAGTGTTCAGGTTCCCTTGAAATAAAAAGCTCTGGACTTTGTTGACCCTTATGGTCAATCGTCAGTGGGGTTAAATTATAATCAGATTGGTGCCAGCTAGAAGTGGCATCTGAAAAACTGAAAAAATACCCTTCTCTCCTGGGATGTCTGAGCCTTTCTCATGTTTTACATATGCATGAAGATGAACAGTATTTTTTGTCATAAACACTCCAGATGATTGCCATGGTTCTAAAGGAGCTGAAGTACAAGGCAGTGTGTTTATGGCTTCCTGTCACTCCACTTATCCACACCACACTGAATAATTCCTCAGGTCTAGCTCAGGAAATAGCCACACTATTTTGTCCTAAGGTTATTACAAGGCTTTTATATCTTTTGTTCTCCAGGTAGATAAGATAACACTACAGATTTGTAGCAAGGAATCCCTGCCAGCATCTTTGGCTTGGACATGATTCATTTGGCTGCGATGTGCACCTTGAACAGCAGGAGCAAGATGTAGGGAAGAGCTGCTTTTCTTTTTGCTTGCCAAATATGCTGTACAGTTCTTGAGTAGTAGACTGGGAGTGCATAAATAAGACTCATGTGTGTCGATGTCAGCCTGGGGAACAGATAAACACTGGTGCATTCCATTCAGTTCCTTGTTAGAGACCAAGGTCATCCATTACTGAATACTCTCGTGAGATACTAAGTTGGCTGAAATAGACATAAATTATTTTCCAACCCCCTCTCTCTGTCTCCTCCCTCCCAGTGGCATCTCCTCGTTATCTGGAGGTGAGACTCATTGGTGCTGGAGTGATATGAAGGCAGAAAGGAGCAAGGAGGTCTCAGGTGGTGCACCCTCACTTGTAGGGTTGTTGCACTTGTTAGGAGTCAGATGTAGCTGAAGATTAAATTGTAGTTAAGGTCTACCACAACCATTAGGGACTGTTTAGTGTGTTCCAAACAGGTTCCAAAGGGAATGTCTGTTCCATCTAGATTGTGGCACAGGAGGAAGAAAGGTAATACACTGGGAAACAGAGCAATGCACTTTCTATGCCATCAAAAGAACTGTGGTTCCGTATAAAGTGCTCATTCTACTCCAGAAGGGAACTGTGGCCTTGAATGAGAACCAGGTTTTTTCCTACTTGATTTAATTGTTCAGGAATTGAAAATGAGCGTCCTCTTCAGAGTAAAGAGGTAATTCAACTCTAATGAGCAGTGGCCAGACATGAAAAAGTTAATGGTCCACACTGGGAATGAGTGAGACATAGGGCATCTTAGCAAAGTGGACTGCCTTAAACAATTCATGCTCAGGTAAAAGATCAAGGCTGGAGTTCCAAAACCTGAGTAATCATCAGAATCTAGAGAAACTTCTCAAAATAATAGTTCCCAGCCTCAAGCAAATTCTACTAAATTAGAAGTTCAAAGGGAGTTGGAAGGGACTAGGTACAAACTGAAGTTCCTATGTATGTATGATTTAAATCTGTATGATTTAAATGAGCAGCCAGATTTGAAAATTTTCAACAGTGAAATTTGAAAGAGGCCTAAAATTTTAAAAAATTAAATAAGAACAGAGAAATGCAATGAACTGGGCTCACAAGAGAAAATAAAGAAGGGCAGTGCACTATTAAATTGGCCATTTCTCGATTCAGGTCAGAAAACAATGTGAAACTTGGTAAGGCAGCAGCAGTAAAGCATTTCTCCAATTTTATTTGATACTTTTAACAGAAACTCCCTAATGAATATTTACATTCCATGACTTGAGAAACAGCTTAATGAACTTGAAAATATTTTTATTCTTCATTCCATTCACGGATTGCTCTGAGATGCTGGAATACACTGCAAAGAAGTATTTTTGCATGTTCCCTCTCCTATTTTTTTCTTTTTTAAAATAAATGGGCAAGTAATTGTAGTGCATATTTGCCTATTAAAGAACAGTTTTGATCCTGCAACCTCACAAACCTATGAAGTCACTGGAGAAGAAAATCAGCTTAAAAACTGTCTGGGGTGGTAAATTAAGATGGACGAGACAGGTGGACATGTACCTTGAGAATAGTATTTTGTGTTATAGGAATGAAATATTAGTTGTAAATTATGATGGATAATAAAAATTATATGCAAGTTTCATTAAAACAGAGAAAAACTCCAGGAAACTTAATGAAAATGTCCACAGATAATATGATTAAAAGAAAAACCTCTATCCAAAAATTTACTCTTAAATGCCAATTTACTAATCAATACTAATGGTTTGATTTTTGTAATTGATTACTTTTGAGGCCTTAATATCAGATGGTTTTGACTTACATATTAACTCCCTCTCTTTTTTGCCATTCCAACTTTAGAGGAAGGAGTTCAACCATCATATTATAACAAATTTAAGGACAAGATACCCCTAAATGGATATATTCACCTTCATTCATAAATTTGCAATGCTCTCCCAAAGCAAAAACAATTTATCTAGACTGAATACATAATACTCAAATATTAATTAGGTATTGAAATAGCACATTTATGTATAAACACAAACACGTGTGTGTTGGTGTGTCCCTTTCTGTCTGGACCAAAAAAAAAATATCATGTGCTATATTTGATATACATATAGGCAAGAAAAATTTAATTACTGGCTTATAAAACATTTCAGAAATGTCAATGCAAATGGCCCAGGAAACATTTATTGAAGTAGGATAAGTTATATTTAACAATAACGATGGAATTACTACTTACAAAATAAAAAGTCTCCATGATTCATGGTAATTAAAATAGGAATGAAACACATTTACCATTGACTTTTGTTCTTGTGAAGGTTACATAATGTTTCAGGTCATGTGTCCATAAAATAGCGGGTAATTATACTAAAAATACAAGATGCATGTTAAAATATTATTAAAACAAGAATCAAGGTAACTCACATACTTTATGGCAGTAAGAGAAAGAAAGATCCCCTTCTCATATAATAAAAAAATACAGCAAATAGAGAAGGAGAAAACCTATTTTCTGATTTAAAAAATAAAAATCATACACTGTTTTCTAGCATTAAATAGGGCTGAGCTATCAGGTTAATTACCTGTATAATATACTTACATGTGTGTAAATATTACACAGGTGAGTATTTTGCTTTCAGTATGCAATCACACTTGTCCAATTATTCAATTAAAATTATAAGAGCAAGTTGCAGAGTCCACTACTCAGCTCAAAAATGAAGTCACCTTGCTCACAGATGTTCGGTGTAATAGTCTGCCTGTGGTGCAGTTTTTAAATAAAGATAATAATTTTATTGTAGAGCATTCAACCTAGGAAAGTCAAGTTTTGAGCTATCTAATATCCTTTCTTCCACTGTAAGGAAAGAAAGCAAATTCAAAACATGAAAAAATGTAATCCTGGAACCATATCCATTATTAACACACTAAGAATTTGATTTAAAAATTCCACCTTTCAAAGTAATAGAGCATTTATTGTTGGTTGATCATCCTCAGTGAAATATTTTTTTTAACAATGATGTTCTATAGAAAGGAGTCGAAGTTATGTAACTCCTGAATAATTCCAAAAGCAATTTAGGTGTAAAATTAACCAAGCACATACGATGATAATCAGACCGGCACCATGGGCATGGAACTCCAAGCTTATAAGGACTCACCCTTGGTTTAATGCTCTGCTGTTGCCATCCTGAAATTCTTAAATTTTGAACAAAGAGCCTGAATTTTCTTCTTGTACTGGGCCCCAAAAATTAAGTAGTTGATCTGGATTATAATAATTTGGGGAAAATGGCCAATAGCTATAAGGTTGAAATCAGGGTCCAAACTAAATTGGATAGGCTTGAGAAATAATTTTTTTAAGAATATGAAAATCAAATGAAAGGGACCAGGACAGAGTGACATACTGGTGGAGGAAAAATGAATACTGAATAAATGACTTACAAATATGGGTATAATTGGAAGATAAGACTCCAAAGGCCAGTCTATTAGTTATTTCAGGATATAATCAAATTCATCCTGGATATACTAACTGAAGATAATGGAAATAAAAGTCCTTTTCTTTTGACTGCCGATATGTTTGTATGTGTGTAGTTGTGAGTACAATTATTATCTTGCAGAAATCTGTAGGAGAAATTTACATAACTGTTTCCACTGCAAACCACTTTACTGGCTACAGCTTAGTCTACAATACCATTCACTAACATTTCTTATTGCAAATTGATCTTTATAACAGAAGAACTCCTATTCCAAATGCCTTCCACTCTCACTTCCCTAAAGACACAAATTCTCTATTTCAGCCCCACTTCATACTACCAGTCCTACACAGCTTAAAAAAGATGTAGCTGCCTCAGGTATGGAGTCTTTCATGAGTAAATCTCATCATCTTTACTACTCTTCACCTCAAAATATCTTCATATAATCTCAATGCTCTGTTTTCCACTCACAAAGTACATCATTCCATTTTTGTGCATATATCCTCTCCTGTACGACCTTGTTCTTAGATATTAAGTATGTACCTCTATCAGATCTTCCCTCATATTACAAACATTCTTAAATCCTCACTGTCCTGAATGTCAATAAAACATCTTCTCTGTCGTATTATTCAACTGAAGTGACTGGTCCTTCTCTCACTTTTTCATCAGCAAACATCTTTTTCTTTTTTCAAAGGCATATTAATTCCCTTTTTCCTGATTTACTGAGATATGATTGACACAATATTTTGATAGTTTAAGTTACAAAGGTGTTGATTTGATACACTTATAAATTGTAAAATAATTGCCATCAGAGTATTTGATACCACCTCCATCCTGTCACATAGTTGCCATTTCTTGTCACTAAACATCTTGAAGAATAATTTACATTTACTGCCTCTACTTTACCACTGCTCATTTCCTTTTACCTCAGTTAATCTCACAGTTGCAACTGAACAAGGCAACTATAATTAATGTGTGAAGAACTGAATGGGAGTTGAGCAAACAAATCCAGCTAGTAAAGACTACTTTTTAAAGTACTAGGTTCTGCATTTTATACATGAACAGTGTAGGAAGAAGATAGGTAAAAATTATTTTAAGCATTTGATATGCCAAGAGGGAAGTTACATATTAGAAGTTAGCTGATTCTAAGTTCACTAACTCTACCATTTTAGGGAAAATCTAGTAGTTTATGACATTTTTCACTTTAAATATGGTTAATATTTCTTAGTAAAACTGGATATATTAAAAGTCTTAGTCCATAGTGTAATCTGATCAGTAATTTGATATATATAGATCTATTCTCCCTGGCCTCATTTTTTGCTGAAAGTTACACTTACACCTTAGCAGTAAAACAGATGAAGAGACACTTATTTTTTTTTCCATTTGGCATCTGAAGTCATCAGGAGTGTAGGTTTAAAGTCATCTCTTTATGGTGACAACCTGTTTATAGACAGAGGCCAATATATTTGGTATTTTTTTTTCTTAAGGAACCACCACCATAAAGAGGTCTAAAAGTAGATTGAGTGTGACAAGTTAAAAGAATCTGGTTCATAAAGAAAGATATGTGTGGCTTATATGTCTCTCATTGCCTGCCAGACCACATTTAGATCTACTGAGAGTACTTTTCAGCTCTTCGAGGAGAAAGGCTGGTGAAGGAAGAGAAGCATTAAGCTTTCTGGCCTGAGAAATTTAAAGAATAAGTTGGCATGAGCAAGGATAAAGAAAACTGTGTTGGGCAGGTTTAATAGGAGCTCATATCTGAGTATGGTAAGTGTGATTTGCCTATTATATATCTAAGAAGAGATATATAATAGGCAGACAGATATATAAGTCTAGAGTTTAGGGCAGAGGTCTGCACTAGAGATAATATTTTGAGAATCAGTACCAGGTAAAGGATATTAAAGCTATGTTACTGCATAAAATATCAAAAGGAGTGGGTATAGAAAAAAGAAAACATGAAGCTTAAAATCCATTTTATATACAACTGGATCCAGTTTGCTGATAATTTCCTTTAGAATTTTTCCTTATATGCTTATGAGTAAGAATGACATGAATACTTTCCTTCTTGTATCATTTTTGTCAAATTTTGTTATCAAGTCTTACATTTTTCAGTCTGTCTTAATCAGGTTGGGCTGCTATAACAAAATACCATAGATTAGGTGTTTATATAGCACACATTTGTTTCTCACAGTTCTGGAGCCTGAGAAGTTCAGGATCAAGGTGCCCACAGATTCAATGTCTGGTGTGGCCCCTCCTGGTTTACACACACCTCCTTCTTGTTACATTGTCACATGGTTGAGAAAATCATCTCTCTCACATTTCTTCTTATAAAAGCATCTCAAAACTTCTTTTGGAATTATTTTCCTACTTTTAGAGAGTCTGCTGGGATAAAATCGCAGTTTCTGTTTCTCTGGAAATATCTAATTTGCCCTTACTCTAAACACATAATTTTGCTAGGTTCAGAAGTCTAGGCTGAAGATATTTTCTCAGTATCTTAAAAACATGCCCCTACCTTTTTTTTCTGATTCATTTGTTGTTCTTAATAAGTCTATGGTGGCATAGGAGATCCTGAACTCACCTCCCCCCAAAACGCTGAGTCTACAGCTATATATGGAACAATTCCCTCTAAAAAGGCCTGAAAACTAGTTGAACATTGCTTTCACAAAAATGAAAGGGACACATCGAGGTGGATAGGAGAGGCAAAGATGTGGTCTTGCAAAAAACCTCACCCCTGGCATGGCAACCCACATTCAACAGTGATCTCATAATTCTGGAGCTTCTCCTTGAGGAGCAAGGGGTTCATTCCCCACATCAGGCACCCCAACTCTTGAGACTTGCACCAGAGAGACAAGCCCCCAAAACATCTACTTTTAAAAAGCAATGGGTTATTTGCTTTTTGGTTGTTGAGGGGTGTGAGTTCTTTATAAATTTTGGATGTTAACCCCTTGTGGCATCTTACTACATTGATGGGCAGTGACTGCAAAGGGGTGGGGGGGACACGAGAATATGGGTGAATGTAGTAGCCACATGGTTTTTTCATGTGAAACCTTCATAAGCTTCATAAGAGTGTATATAAATAATACCTTAATAAAAAAAAAGCAATGGAGTTAACATACAGAAGACCCAAAGGGCACAAGGAACTGACATACCACTCTTAAAGGACTTGCAATACCATTCTTAAAGGGCTTGTATGCAGAATCACTCATCCTGGGGTCCAGTGCAAAAGCAGCAGTTTGGAAACTGTCTAGACTATTTACAAAAGAGATCCATTTGCTAATCTTAAACCATCTGCTTGCAGGCCAAGGACCAGTTGGGACTCTCTCCAGGTACAGACATGCTGGAAGGTGCCATTTTTGCACTCTCCTTTTCTTTGCCTTGCTAGTGTTGGCAGGCATGTGCAGTCCCTATACACTCTCACTTCCCAGGTAAAGCCAGCAGGCACACCTGGTCCTGTGTGCTCCCACTACCTTGATAAGGCTGGCGGCCATGTGCAGTCTTCACAGGGAATGCTCTGTGATTGCCTGGTTCTGGTCCCATGGGCCTGTATCAGAGAGGCAGTTCTGGGCAGGCTACCAGCCCCAGTGCACTGCACAGACAGCAGGAACACATCCCTAGTCTTTCTGTGAAAGGGTCTGCTTATTTGTTCTGGATCTTCAGCCTGAGGGGCAGCCTTTGCCATACATTTAAAGGTTACAGAGGTGCTCTCAAGGAATGCAGGCCAGAAGACACAGCTATTGTGCTTTCCTTAAGCTAGGTAGGGCTTGCTGGTACCTCCTAGAAAGTAGCTTATATCCTCGCCTAGAATCCTGGTTTCTGCAACTGTCACCCAGAGGACGCCTCCAACTCACCTACCTGGTCTGGAGGATAGCAAGGGTTTATGACTGCAGTCTTACAGGACTGTGTATATTTACATACTTTAAAAGATGCTGCCTGAGATTCCAGCTTTCAATAAGTCTGACACTAGGTGCTGAGATCCCTCCCTTTGGAACACTGATAGGTCTTGACACATCCTTAACAACTGGGAACTATCCAGAATAAATCAATCATTGCTTAGGCAATCAAAAAGTTTTGAGAGACAACCAAGTGCTAGGGCAAAGTTGAATGATATGGTACATCTTTTACATAAGGCTACTTCTTCAAGACTAGGTGAGGTAGCTGTTTTTCACCAAATGCATAGAAACAAACAGAGAGAGTCCAGAAAAATGAGGAAACAGAAGAATATTCCAAATGAAAGAACAAGATAAAACCTCAGGAAAAAAAAAAGCTTAATAACATGGAGATAAGTAATCTACCTGAAAAGGAGTTCAAGAAATGAATATAAAGATGCTTTCCCAACTTGAGAGAAGAATGCATGAACACGTGAGAACTTCAACTAAGATGTAGAAAATATTAGAGAGTACCAAACAGAAGTCACAGAGATGAAAAATATAATAACTGAAATGAAAAATAAATTATAATGGTTCAAAAGCAGACTAGATGAAGCAGGAGAAAGGATCAATTATTTAGAAGACAGGGCAGCAGAACTCACCCAAACAGAGCAGAAAAAAAAAATTAAGTCAAAATAGCTTAAAGGACCTTAACATTTGCATTATAGGGATGCCAGAAGGAGAAGAGAGACAGGGGCAGAAAACTTATTTGAGAAATAATGGCTGAAAACTTCCCTAACCTGAGGAAACAAACAGACATCTAGATGCAGAAAGCTCAGACAGTTCTAAATAAGATGAACCCCAAGAATCCACACCAAGACATTATAATTTAAATGTCAAAAGTTAAAAGGAATGAAAGAATTTTAAAAGCAGTAAGAGAAAAACAACTTGTTATGTACTAAGGAGCCCCCCATAGACTATCAGGTGGTTTTTCATAAGCCAGAAGAAAGTAGGATGATATATTCAAAGCACAGAAAAGGAAAAAACTTCCAAGAGGGGGGAATGCTTCCAAATCATTTTATAAGTCCAGCCTTACCCTGATACCAAAACTAGACAAGGACACTGCAAAACAGAAAATTATACACCAATATCCCTGATGAACATAGATGCAAAGATTCTCAACAAAATACCAGCAAACCAAGTTCAACAATACATTAAAAGGATCATACACCATGACCAAGTGGGATTTATTACAAGGATTGTTCAAAATCCATAAATCAATCAACGTGATATACATTAACAAAATGAAGGATAAAAATCATATGATAATCTCAACAGATGCTGAAAAAGCCTCTCACAAAATTAAACATCCATTTATGATAAAAACTCTCAATAAAGAGAATATGGTGAATATATACCTCAACAAAATAAAGGTCTTATGTGGTAAGCCCACAGCTAATATCATACCCAATGATGAAGAGCTGAAAACTTTTCCTCTAAGATCAGAACAAGACAAGGATGCCCACTCTGGCTACCTCTATTCAAAATACTGCAGGAAAAACTTGCCAGGGAAATAGGTAAGAAAATAATAAAAGGTATCCAAATTGGAAAGGAAGGAATAAACTGTCACTATTTGCAGATGATATGATATAATATATATAGAAAACACTAAAGACCACCAAAATACTGTTAGAACTAATAAATGAATTCAGCAAAGCTGCAGGATACAAAATCAATATACAGAAATCAGTTGTTTCTGTACACTATTAACCATCAGAAAGAGAAATTAAGCTAACAATCTCATTACAATATGTCAAAAAGAATAAAATATCTAGGAATAATTTAACTAAGGAGGTGAAAGACTTGTATGCTGAAAACTATAAGATACTGATGAAAGAAATTGAAGACAAATAAATGGAAAGATAGTCTATACTCATAGATTGGAAGAATTAATATTATTAAAGTGTCCATGCTACGTAAAGCAATCTACAGATTCAGCACAATCCCTACCAAAATTTTAACATTTTTCACAGAACTAGAGCAAACCATTCTAAAATTTGTGTGGAACTACAGAAGAGCCAAAGCAATCTTGAGAAAGAACAACAAAAGTGGAGATACCATGCTTCCTGATTACAAAGCTATAGTAGTCCAAAGTGTGGACTGGCATGAAACAGACCCATAGATCAACAGAACAGAGAGCCCAGAAATAAACCCATGCATATATGGTTGGTCAGTTTATGACAAAGGAGCCAAGAATATACAATAAGAAGCAGCAGTCTCTTCAGTAAATGGCTGGGAAAACTGGACAGCCACATGCAAAAGAATGAAGTTACACTACTATCTTATACCATGCACAAAAACTCACTCAAAAATAGATTAAATGTTTGAAGTCAAGACTTGAAACCATAAAACTCCTGTAAGAACACATAGGCAGAAAGCTCAGTGACATTAATTGGTGATGATTTTTTGGATATTACTCCAATAGCAAATGCAACAAAAGCAAAAATGAACAAGTGAGACTACATCAAACTAAAAAGCTTATGCACATCAGCAAAATGAAAAGGCAACCTACTAAATTGGAGAAAATATTTGCAAATGATATGTTTGATAAGGTGTTAATAGTCAAAATATATAAAGAACTCATATAACTCAATAGCAAAAAATTTTAATTTTGATTAAAAAATTAGCAGAGGATCTGAATAGACATTTTTCCAAAGAAGACACAGAGATGGCCAACAGGCACATGAAAAGAATTTCAACATCATTAATCATCAGGGAAATGCAAATCAAAACCACAAGAGATAACACCTTTTAGAAATTCTATTTTCAAAAGGACAAGAAATAACAAGTGTCAGTGCCATTTTGGAGAAAAGAGAATCCTCATTGCATTGTTGGTAGAAATGTAAATTGGTGCTGTAACTATGGAAAACCATATGGATTTCCTAAAAAAAAGTAGAAATACAACTACCATATTACCCAGCAATTCTACTTCTGAGTATTTATACAAAGTAAAGGAAAACACTAATTTAAAAACATATTATGCACCCCTATATTTATACAAAAGGAAAACACAAATTTGAAAAGATATACGCACCCCTGTTTTAATTGCAGCATTATTTACAATAGCCAAGATATGGAAACAACCTAGGAGTCCATCATTTGAACAGATAAAGAAGATATTATATATACATATATATTTTATACAGATATATACATACAATGGAATACTACTCAGCCATATAAATAATGAAATCTTACTATTTGCAACAACATGGATGGACTTTTTAGAGTATTTTGCTAAGTGAAATAAGTCAAAAAAGACAAATACCATGCAATTGCACTTACATGCGGAGTCAAAAAACCAAAATGAAAGAACAAACAAAACCAAACTCAGAGAGAACAGAATGGTGGTTACCAGAGGGGGATTAGGAAGTGGGTGAAATGGGCAAGGGGGTCAAGATGTAGAAACTTCCAGTTAAATAGATAATGGTTATGTAATGTACAACATGTGATCTATAGTTAATAATATTGTAGCACATAAATAAAAGTTGTCAAGAAAGTATATGGTAAAAGTTTTCATCACATGAAAAAAAATTGTAACTTTTTATGGTGACAGATGGTAACTAGACTTATTATGGCAACTATTTTGTAGTGTTCACAAATGCCAAATCATTATGTTATATACCTGAAACTAATATAATGTTATGTCAATTATACTTCAATAAGAAAAAAGTCGAATGTCAAAGTTTCATTCCTTGACAGGTGATGTCTCACCTTTCTGATTGCTAATATAAATTTAAATTTGTCTTTGGAAACGTACAGTTTTCACTGTGATATGTCTAACAGTGGATTTCTAATTTATTAATTCTTCCTGTCACATACTGTGCTTCCTGGTGAAGTGATTTATTTCATTGGCTCTGAAAATTTTTCTTTAACATCCTTTACGTTCTTCCTCCATATCAAGTTTTCTTATTTGCTTCTTCAGAATCTCCCACGAAACATAAATAGACATTAATAATCTACTCCCAATATCTTTTTCCTTACTGTTCATACGTTCTAACTCCTTAGTTTCTGGTACAATATTCTGTATTTCATCTTTCAATTTTCTCTAACTCATTTTTTTCTTCAACTGTTTAAGATACATTAAACATGTCCATTATTTCAAAAAAATTTAAAACAATTTTAATTTCAGTGGTTTTTTTGATATTTTTCAAATCTTCCTCATAAATTTTTAGTGTTTAACTTCAAATGTCATTTATTTCTTTAATATTTTATCTAGTCATTTCATATGAATCATTTAGCAATTCTATTATCTGAAATATATAGGAGGTCATCTAAATTCGCTCTGGGTTTACATGATGAGTTTGCTTCATGACAGCTTAGTTTCTTGTGCTGGTGGGTTTCTTTCATGGTGAACTCAAATTTCACTGAACTTAATCTGTGAGAATAATAAGGGCACTTTTCTTTCCAAAGGATTTGGATTTGCTTTTTACTAGTGCTTGGAGTGCTACCAACCTAGAGTTCCTTTAACTTAATCTCTTGGGGATTCCTTGACCCTTATTGGTAATATACACACAAGGAAGAGATTCTCACAAGAATAAGCCTACCGTTAAATTTTTAGATGAGACAATTATCATTATTCTTACTATTATGTCTATGCTCAGCAGGAAGAGAAATAGACATGTTTTTATATGGGTACCCTCTGCAGGTAGACACAACACCTCACCCATCATTTCACTGAAGAATAACCCCAGTTTTTTATAGAGTATCTGTTCAGATTCCCAATTTGCTTGAACCTGAGGCTCAGCTTTCTCTCCCACCCAATGGGTTGATTCACCCAAAATATGAGTTACTAGAATTAGATTTTAACACCAGGGCAATGCAAGGGCAGTTCTCATAGCTGCACTACTTCTATGGCTTCGGTTTCATCGTATTTTTCTCTTTCTGTCCTGGCCTTTCAAGGCTTACTCATACTTCCGTGCAAGAGAGAAATCATTTACAAGTATGTTTGTTGGAGGTTTCCCAGCTTCTTGGTGTTTTCCAGAGGACATTTTAGAACACTTAGTCTGCCTCATCCCTAGTAATGGAAGTCAGCCTCATTTCAACATCTGTGAAGTGAGCTAATCAAACCTCTCTCTTAAAACTAACGTGGAGATTATGTTTTATACTGTTCATAATTGCTTAGCACAAGGACTGACATAAAAAATATACTCAATAAATATTGTTATTACTATTATTATAGGTTGAAATTTTCTAAGAAGTATGCATACTGACAAAATCATACAGCATGTTATTTTATTAGACAAATGGCTTTCCAAAAAAATTTTGACATTATGACTGATATACTGTCACTTATTTTCCCAGATTACTTTACAGTTTTCTTTCAGTCAACATGTGTCTATTCTGGCCTATCTATGCTAAGGTAGATGTGACACTGAGTAAAAAATTCAAAGTCATAATTACCTGGAACAATTGATGGGTCCCTAACACAAAAGTTACTATTAAAGCATAATTCACTACCTTCTATTTAATGTCAGGTGAAAGAAGTTATAGATGACTTTGAAAGGGACAGGCATGTGGGCATTAATAATACACAAGAAAGATGAAATAACCACGAATCAAGAGAACTTGTAAAGGCTTTGGACCTCTAAATATGTGATTTTAGTATTTAAGACTCCAAAATGGTTTATTTTAATTAGCCATCCCTAATACTTTTAAGTTTATGCTGTAAGCTTTCCTTAGAAATTTGGGAACTAGTTAATTACAATATTCATTTCTTACCTGGCAGCTTTTATGTTTAATACAAGGTAAGGGTCACTGAGATTGGAGGTAGTGTGGTCAAAGAAAGGGTCATATGCCCAGGCTCCAAGCGCAAAGTGACTTTGGTCTAAGTACTCAATAGCCTCTTATTTGCTTTGTGGCCTTTGATACCCTTTCGATTTCTTTTAAACAGGGATGTAAAAGACCTTATACCATAAGATTGTTGTAAGAACAAATGATAAAATACATGTTGAATACTTGGAGCAGTGCCTGGGCCTTTGTAACTAGTGCACTGTTATTTCACATTTTGCTGTATCACTAATACATCTTCTGTAGCTTGGTAACTCTGTAGTAAGCTGTAAAAATCAGATGATTTGATATGATTTTTGGAGCTATTTCCTGGTTTGCTAACCATTTTTTCAAATCATTACTGAGTAGAAAATGTAGTACCATATCATTATGAAGAGTGAAAGATGCCTTTTCAAGGAATGAAAATAATTTATTACTTATCTGCATGCAAACTCACATTCTGAAATTAGGAATAAGATCTAGCATATATCTCTTAAATATTCATTGGCAATAAAAACTGGCTGTTTGATTGATTTAACGGGCAATTGAATGTTACCTTTGCTCTGCATAATTGCAGCTATAAGAAACATTAGGTAGGCAGTAAAAAACCCCACAAACCTCTGACATAGACATTGACTTGAGAAGAAAAAAGGGCTAAGATTCACCTTCAAGTGAAAGGGAACTTTGTTAACAAAAACACTTTTCTTTACCCAACAACAACAAAAATCAACAAATTCAGAACTTTTGACTATAATGTACAATGTGGATCTCTTTTGAAAAATAAAAAATCAATTTAAAAGCTTGGTTACTGTAATCATTTTATTTGTCCAGACCCTTAATTTATCCTAAATTCCACCTACATGATATCAAAACACCAGTTTTTTCAACTGAATACTCAGTGGGAACATCCAAATGACTGATTTGGCTAACAAATTATTAGGTGTTTCTCCATTACCTAAGTAGTTTGGAATTGATCAAAGCATTCAACTTATACCCTGAGTAATAGGAAAACCCTGTTACTAGCCATCATTTTAAATCAACATATCTTTAAAGTCACATCAGCTTATTAAAGACAAGCACAACATAATTCAAGAAGGATATTACATGATATGGTTTTCATCAAAGTTCTAAACCACCAAATATGCTTTATTTTCACTTCCAAATTACTCTCAGGTTATTATAGCTAGATATTTTATGTAAGCATAGCTAGGACTGAGAGTGGTTTCAAGTTTATTTATTTCTAGTTTATTATTACTATAGCTTTCTGCTTAATTAATTATTGAAGTTGAAACAGAGAAGCTCCAATTTTAATATTTAGAGGACAAAAAGTCCTTTTGTCAATGTTCTGCATTTTATCTAAATAATGGTGATGTGTACATTTCATTGTTTTTCTATCAGAATATGCATATTTGCTTGTCTATCCCTTCCCTTGGTGGTACACACACACACACACACACACACAAATACACATTGCTTTGAAGGTAAGTACTAAAGCACCCAACCTAAACACAGAATGCCAACCATTTGTTGAATATGTACTATGTTCCTAGCACTGTAGTAAGCATTTTCCATGCAGTACTTTGTATTTTTCTCAGGAGAAACCTATGAAACAGGATATGTTATCACAGATGAGGAAATGGAAACTTGAAAATATTACACAAGGTCACACAGCCAATGAGTTATGGAAGGTTGTGCCAGTTATCAACTTAATGCCTTTCATCAGTAATTTGTTTGCAATACTGGAATTTCTTTGCCAGCTGGCATGATACTAAACTTTGTCAGTAGAGGGCTCTAGAATGACACTAGGGGAGGTAAAGGTTTCCCTATTCTAGTGCATTTCTCTCTTGCTCCTGTAGTCCTGTGTTGGCCTCTGGGATGCCCAGTGGAGCTCACCTCCTCTGGTCCCCACTCACCCTCCCATAAATTTCCTCACCACCCTCTATAGGTGTCTTCTGACAAGTTCTGTGAGTGCCTCAGGGGCAAGTTCAGCAGGGGTGGCAAACCCATGAACAGCTTCCTGCAGCCCAAGCTGGTTTCCAGTTCAGCAGTACCAATTGCACATAGCTTCCTAACAAGTCCAATGGGCAGGTTACTTCCCTGTGAATTTTGTCAGCACTCTACTCCAAGTATCCATTCACACCTGCTTCAGCCCACTGATTCTGTTCTTATTCTGGGTCTGGTCAACCCAGCAAACTTCTTTGGCATTTCATAGGCTGGACACACACTCTTTCCAAAAAGCTTTGATTTGCAGCCTTGAATAGAGCTCCTTGCTTTCTAAGTTAGTTCCTTCCTTGGGTACTATCTCTTAGCCCTAGTGTAGTCTTCTAAGTTCTCTTCTAGTCCCTCTTAAAAATTAATTACCATTAAACAGTTAATACTTATTTGTATCAAACCTTTCCTGTTCCATTTACTGTGCAGTTTCTGTGACCTGTCTGACCCTGACCAATGCAAGGAGCTATTCCAACCCAATGTTTTCTGATTCAATATTTAATGCTTTAACACCTCAGTTTGGATATGGCAGAGTAGGTGTTCAGTCAAGGTTTGTTGTTAAGTTGAATTATTATTTATTTGGGGAGAATGCCAGGTTCCATACCAAATATAAAGACATAAGTAGTTTTGAGACAGGGACCGTGGGTGTAGTCAGAGTAGGGTGAGGGCCTCGGGAAAAAGCAAGGCAGGATATTTACAGTCAGAGCAGAGCAACAACATGCAAGGAAACCCCCTACCATAACTCTGTATTAAACATTAAGCTCTAGAGTCATTCTTCAGTGAGATCAGTTAATGTCCCCCAGATCAAGGAAAGTAGCACATGTTTTTATTATGCTAATCATTTGTAATCATGTGTAAGATTCACTTTAGCATGCTAAAAGGCCCAGGCCTATGTGCTGTTTTTCCTCTTTCAGACCTGATGAGGTGATTTGCAATCTGGGCAATTAATAATGGCACGCAAGCCTAGCCATAAACACCATAGTAAAAGGCAGGAAGGATTCCATCTTAAAAATAAGATTGTATTTTAATACCCAGGAAGTAAGAAGTAAGATCCTTACCTTACTCTTTAGCAAACAAACAATAACTCAGCCCACCTTGGGGGCTGAGCAGGCACTGTTTGATATGCTCCCAGACCAAGATGCCAGTATCTCAGGGAGAAATCAGAGCAGGAAGTTTCTTGTGTTAAGTTAATTCTAAATATTCAGGGACTGCTTAACAAGTCCACACTCCTAAGCCTTTTTTCACATTCCCCAAAATCCTCAACTGTCTATAAAATCCCTAGACAACACAAAACTACAGGCTCTCTTGTCCCCTCCTGGCGTGAGCCAGGAGCTCTGTCCTCTCACTGTGTGTCTAAATAAAAGCCTCTGCCCTGGCTCTCCTACCTTGAGTATTTGCTAAGTTTATTCTTCGACTCCACAAACAAGAACCCCGGCATCAGTTTTACGTTACTAGAGGTTTGAAAGTGTATCATATAAATGACGCTGGTTCCAGAATCAGGTTAGAAAGTGGTCTATTCCCAAGGACAGAAGAGATAGATTATGAACATTGTTAAAGATTAAAATCTGTGCCTTTTCACAGGTTAGCCAAGGTCAGTTTTACAATGTGACTTTTGATTTTTTGCTTGAACTACAATTTCTAACATGAAACTAACATTCAATTAAAATAAAAGTACATTCCAATTCCATATCAAAATTCCAATTTAAATGACCTCAGAATTAGTTGCCATTTAAGGGTATCTACTACTCAAATCCAGTAAGAGTGTGACAAGGGTGAAGGGCTAAGGGGACTGTTTGGAATCTCCTTTTCAGTCCCCAGTCCCCTATATGGATATGGAGAAAGTATGACTAAACTACTCAATGAAGACAGTGGTAGGATTAAAAACCATTGGGAAACTTGCTGTCGGCACCTTCACATTGACCTACATACACCACCATCACCTACTTCTCTTCAGGATTCAAGAAAGAGGGATATCTCCTAGCCAGGACTTCTTTCTTTCCAATTATGAACAGGATCAAATTTTTCCATGTCCACATAACAAAAAAGATTTCCTGCATATCCTCCTTACTATGGCTCCCCCGAAGATTATTCTTTCCCTTCGCAGCCAAGCCCCCCACAGGAGAGTGCACGCTTGCTTCCTCTCCCCCACCCCATGTCTTCTGTAATGCACTGTCACCAGCCTCTCTCCCCAAGGAGACTCTATCAAAACTGCTGTAGTAAAGGTCATAAGTGACGTCCTTTCTGCCCAGTTCTGTCTTAATCTTACCAGGACTCTCTACTGTATTTGACATTTTTTTCATAACTCTTTTTCATAAACTACTAACTCTTAAACACTCTGGTATTAACTTGAGTCTTCTTACTTCTTTGACCATTTCTTCTCATCTCTTTTATAGACACTGTTTCCTCTGCCTAAAACTTGATTTGGTGTATAACCCCTAAATTCTGCCCATGATTCTTTTTCTTTTGGCTTACTTGTGGTGATCTCATGAACTCTGCAGTTTTAACCAGGACATGGCCTGGTAAATCCCACAACTTTGTGACTAGTGTGGAGCACTCTAACTTCAGTTCTGCATCTCTCTCTTCTACTGGATTATGGAATATCCCTGCCTGGATAAACCCTAAGTACCACAGCAGACCCTGTTGATGCCCTACCACATAACCCCTAAACCTCATAACCTCGGAGTTCACCAGAAGCTATGATGGCCAGTTTCTGCATGCACTGCTGGATTCCCATCGGAAGCACGCACATTTCTCAACTTCACTGCCCTCAGCATCCCAGAACTACTGGGATTTTTTTGTACTCAAGGGCAATCCTAAACAAAAAGGAAAGAAAACTGGTGGATAAGCACTCTAGTCTCCATCAGCTCTGCAGGATAATTCTCAGCATGCTCTGTGACGCTGGCGTTCCACATTTCTTTAAAACTTCCTGTGAGAGCAGCCCTGTCACACACAGTGGAAACTCACTGGTTAAAAGTAGCCTTTACCAACCTGCCACCCTTCATTCCCACTCCCCCAACTCCCTCGCTTGTCCTTGTCGTTATCATCTCCCAAAGTCCAAGTTGTTGACTCAGGGATTGCTTTCGGTTGGTATCAAATTAAGCAGCCATCTCAGGTTCAATGATGACAAAAGGTGACATGTGATCTTTTACCTCCAAATTTGCTTTGTTTTTCTTACTTTCTCAATCCTGTTTTTGAAAAGTAACAGATACTCAGTCACCCAAATCAGAAACCCAGATGCTCTTCCAGATTTTTCATGTTCTCTGTACCTATCACTACTGCCCTTGCCTTCAACCGAACTAAAAATACCACTTCTTATTTGATACGTCTGCCTGCCATCTCCCTGGCTCTCAGACCTCCCACTCTACACACTGGGCTCAGTCAGGGGTGATGTAATCTGCTCATGGCCCTTCTCGTGTCCTTGCCTCCCTACATGTTAAACCCTTGAGTGGTTCCTGAGCACATGGCTACAGACCAGGCTATTGGTGAAGCACAGACCTCCTTCAGCAATCTTGCTCATGTCTACTTTGTTCAGGCTCACCTCCATCCACTCCCCCATTTGCACTTTATGCTCTAGCAAACTAAATTGTTTCCGGATTTCCATATATAATCACCCTTGCATTTCTAATTCTTTGCATGACTGTGTCTTCATGACTGGAATTGCCCTCCTACACTTGTCCATTTGGCCATCACCTAGTCTAATTTTAAAATGTAGTTCACAACTAATTTTCTCTGGGAAAGCTACCTCAAATGCCTTCCCTATGCTAACCCTTGAAGTGTGTGCTCTTTTTCTGTGTTCTCCAACTGCCTATGATAACTTTTTTGTATCTTATAAAGATGTTATTTGGTTTTATGTCCTGCCTGAACACACTAAAAAATCAATGAATTTTTGCTTACCTATCAATGTTTACAAGTAATGTAGGATTGGAAATTCTCTTATTTATTACCTAGCCTTAGAACAGCGTCTCACATGCCATTCATTCACTTAGTAAATGGACATGATACAAAATGAAACTTTATGAGCTATTCTGAGCTATTTTTTCTTCTTGACAAATAATCCATTCTTGATTTAGGAGAGTGCATGTAAAACATTGTTTTACTGGAACAAAGTGTGTTATTTTCTTTTAATTTTGATTTGAGAAAACTCATACCATGTGTATGATTTTTTTAAGTATGAAAAATCCTCTGTTATATATAAATTAATACTCTCTTTATTACTTGGGAAGAATAAAAGAATAAACAATATCTAGGGTACTAACAGAATCACATATATTATTATTAGTTACATATGACCATAACAAGTGTGCGTGTGTGTGTGTGGAGAGAGAGAAAGAGTGGTGGGAAGGGAGGGAGGGGAGAGAGAGAGAGAAAGGGAAAGAGAGATGAGAATACCTGCACATACTGGTTAATCATGGGTAGGAAAAAGAACTCTGTGGTTAGATCCAATTTTGAACACTAGATCAACTATTCACTGTTGGTGAACTTGAGCAGGTTACTGTATTTGGTATGTCTCAATTTCCTGTTAAAATACGTACTTTAAAATGTTTTTATAAGATAATATGACATAATACATGTGTAAATATTTCAGCCATGCCTAACACATGACAGTTCTTAAACCTGGAAGCTGAGCTAGTATTTATAAAGAATTCCTCATTTTATCTGAGATGCCTCAAAGTATTTGGTAGGTATTTATGAAAATCAGTTTAAGGAGATTTTTCATTCTTAGCGTCATACCTCTTCATGTAGTTCTCTCCAACGAGAATTAAATGTCTCAAGTTCCTCATTGATCAGTTCATCCATGACTCCGCCATCTGTTAGGGTCTGCGCCAATATGCGAATCTGATTTGGGTTATCCTCTGAATGTTGCATCAAATTTTCAAGCGACTGAAACACATTTGCAATAATTACTATTTCTCTTCTTTTTCTAAATACATTGAATTACACAAAGTGCTCAGTATCTTCTGATTTACATATCATTAAGTTATAAACAGTTTAAAGCAATATTTAATTGGGATAATAAAACATGGAAGATCATTGTTATTTTAAAAAATATGATGTAGCTGTATATAAATCTTCATGAGGTTGTGGCACGATCGCGAGCACTTGGCAGTGAATCCCAGCCACCTTCTTCTTTGATGTCCTCTACTCTAAAACCTGCACAAGTAAAATACTCAATTTCTCAACTTCTCTTAACACTAGTGATGGGTAAGGCACACGATTCTGAAAATATGTGTAGGTAGGAATTCAAGAGGAGAGTTTCTCTTCCCAAATAAAAAAAAAAAGACACAGTCTCTTTAGAAGAAATCCCTTTGCTCTTCATGCTTTTACACATACATGGCTTAGAAGTAGAGCAGCCACCTTTGAACTGGGAGGCAATAAAATCAGGATAAGGGCTTTCAATCTGATCATTCAATAGGACAACTGTATTATCATATCTTTTGTTCTGGCCACCAACCTTTTACTAATGTGTAAGTTTCCATCATCTTTTCTTTGAAGATGCATCATGTTATTGATTCACAAGGAATGTTTGGTCAATGAATATCTCTGAATAGGACCAGGCCAAAATTATAGACCATTTGAAACCTCTCTCATTGTTCTTTGATACCTTTTTGGGTTTTATAATTCTCTTGTGAAAATAAGGAAGTTTAAGTTTCTGCTGTGACATTTCTAGGATCCCAATTCTATTCCATCTGTAATGAGGTCATGTCATGCATTATTTTGCATTTTCTTCACATCTTGATAATTCTTGCACCTTATTTTAGCATATTTACACAGTGGCTGTACTACAAATGGTTCTATATACAATATGTATGATAAAACTACATATTCATTATACATAAAGGATTAGCCAAAAATACAATAAAATGCAGAGCTCATAAATACTTAACTGTCAGAAGTTCACAAGAATCAAAGTTTATATATGTAAACTCCTTTAAATTTTACTTTTTAAAGGTCTTCAAAACAAAATTTGAAAATGTAATAAAATTTTGTACATACTGAAATGAACTAACGTACTATGAATACTTTAAAGATGTATTTCTAATGTCAAATCATATCCATTTAATACCTCAAAACATTCTGTAAGGTGCAAATTTATGTTCTAAGTAATTCTAAACATATGTAGCTTTTAAGCTGGAAATAATGTTCGATATTGCCATCCTGGTTAGCTGTACTCCAAAGGAGCAAAATTGTACATTCAACCTGTGTTTGCAGGTTTGTAGTAGATGTAAGTAGGCAAAGGAAAGTGTCAACATAGAACTTAGTGAGATAGCAAAAGGCAAATGTCCTCTGCAAGAGGTTATTTAAATCCTCTTCAAAACCTTGAGACTAGAAGATTCTTAAAGGAAACAAAGGCTTCATCCAGAATGCCAGTGCTGGGGGAGTCATGGTAACTTTACTCTGTGCTGTTTTCTTTGCATTTACTTTCTACGTGGTACTTGACAGCTTTTAATACTGCATATAAATTATCATCATTTAGGTTAATTCACAACTTACATCTAGCACCGCAGAGATTTCCTCAGCTCCACCAGAAATTTTTTCAGTGGTTTTAAGTTTGAATTCTACTTCATTTAGCCACTTGTTTGCTTTCTCCAAGTATGACAATAACTCATGCCAACATGCCCAAACTTCCTAAGAAAGAAATATATATCACAGATAAAATATTTTGATAGAAAGGTGAATGTGAGACTTTGGCATCTCTACTTTTAAAACTTTGAAAATACATCATATTTATTTTACATCTTTCACCTTTCCTTTGCAGTAGATAGGTGAAAACACAACTAGTCATTTTGATCATCTAATATGTCTATAATTACAAATCATTAAGGAAACATTTTATTATATGAATAAATTCAAGATTCAGTGATTTGCTTTTTCAATAAAAAATTCACATTACCATCTCAGAAACAGAAAAATAAAAGCAGATATAAAAATTCAAACATAAACCTAATAACCCAACACACCAACTTTTACCACTCTTCTATGGCTTCCTCTAAATGCTATTGTATGTGAGTAATTTGATAGGTAAAGTATAGATTTAATTATAGTTCTCTTTTCACTAACATTGCATCATGTACTTTTTCCACATTACTAAGAAGGCATATATTTAATGAAAATCTAAGGTTTCATTTAAGTGGCTAAATTTTGGTACCTTACCAGTCAAGTCAACATTTCTTAGATGGACTATTTTCAGCTTTCTTGTTATTATAAATTTCTGGTGAAAATCATCAAAGAATATGGATTTTTTCCATATTTCATATTATGTCCTTGAGGTATATTATCAGAAATATGACTAATAACTATTTCAAGGATATGACTATTTTTAAGTGGCTTTTGATATGTATTGACAAAACTAACAAACATACTCATATATAAAAAAGCAAAACTTTTAAGATTGTTACCAGAAAATACAGAAGAATATTTTTGTGACCTTGGGATGGAGAAGGATAACATAATAAGACATTTTGTAAAAAACTCATCATAAGAAAGAAAGAAATTGGATTACATTGATTCAAATGTTCTATTCATTAAAAGTTACCATAAAGAAATGGAAAAACAGCCTCAAACTTGGAAAGCACAATTGCAAAATTGTAACAGGTGACTAAGAAAGGAATGCCAAGTCAGTTAAAAGATGAACAGACAACACAATAGGAAAGCAAAGGAATGCATGAAACAGCATTTCAAGGAAAAAGACACATGCAGATCTAATAAACATATGAAAATATGTAGTAATCAGGGAAATGTAAGTCAGGTTCACAATGAGATATTTTACCGTGTTGACTGACACAAACAAGAAGTTTGACAATTCCAAGCATCAACACAAATTTGTATTTATTGCTGGTGTGTGTATATGCTGAAATGACCATTTTGGGAAACAATTTGTCACTCTAGCAAGATACATATTCACATCACCAATAACCCAGCCACTCCACTTTTAGATACATATCCTCAGAAAAACTGCTTTGCATGGACAACAAAGACAGTTGAGAAGGTTCGTTTCAGCACTTTTTCTAATAACCAAATTTTTTTTAAAAAAAGAAAGAAAACAATCTTGATGTCGGCTGGCAGGAGAATGTATAAATACACTGTATCACATTTAACAGAGAACACAGAAGTAAAAATGAAAAAAATTAAACAATATGGATGAGTCTCAGACACAAAAATGTTGGGCAAAAAGGGGAAGCCCTCAAAAACTGTTACAGGTCACAATTTTTTTAATGCTCAAAACAAGCAAAATTGAGCAATATATTATTTAGGTATTCATGTGTGTATGATAAAACATTTTGAAGCAAAGGAATAACTCAGGCAAATTTCTAGACTCTGGTTATGTCCGTTAGGGAAAAAGCAGGACAATACACTAGAGGGTAAGAATATAAACATGGTCATTTTCCATCAGCTTTGAGATTTTAAATATTGGGCAAACATATATATATACACACACATGCACACAGTAGTGCAATCACCACTGCCTGCTACTCCCACTACAGCCACCAAAAATAAAGCCTAGCAAGGAAGTTTTATTTAAGGTACACTAAAAATTCTATCAGATTCCCTCTATTTCCACTTCCACCTTTGCTTATAGGCCTTGCAAATGATTGGGGACATTCCTTCTCTAATTTGAAAAGTATCAGTCTAACCTGCCTTGCCAGCCTACCAATACTCGCTTGGTATTTTATGTAGTTTATCACAGGAAGTGAAATTAAGTATTTTGTTTTATAAGGTGATAGAAATCTTAAATCTGGGTCATTTCCAGCTCCTGCTGGACTACAGGCTGTCTTCCTTCTGGGCAAAGATCCCAGTGGGAAAATATAAATATCCCCTTAAATACCCAAGGGTACTTTAGAACTTTGAAGATAAGGAGATGTGATTGGTAATGCATCTTATTAACTTTGGTGCATATTGAAGTAATGAACTACCTTGCTGCTTTAACCATCAGGATGGATGGCCTCTTGTGACCTCGATGCATATGAAGGACACAGCTCGAAAGGCTGAATGTACCAGCTTTACAGGTCACCTTTGCAAAATAAAATATAGTCCTGCTGCTTGAATCGGAGCTAAAAGCCACTTAGAATAACTGTTAAGCTTAACAGTTTGGAACTTAAAATTACTTTGAAATCACAGAATTCAAAGTGGCTTTGAAGAGAGTACAAATGAAAAAGGAAGCTTCCATTCAAAAGGGTTCATGGAGCTGACGTGGTAATCTCTTCACCCTGTGCTTCAGTCACTTTAAAATGCTAGATAAAATGTAAAGGAAAACATTTAAATTCATTGCTGCTTTGTGCAGTAAGTATGAACAATCTTCAGGTAGCAGAAACAGAGGGAATTTAAGTTCATATACAGGCTGGGAAGCCAAGCTTGACAGAATACTTGACTAAGTATCACAACAGGGTATATGACATATGAGCTAGGGTATGCAACACTAACTTGGGGTTGGAAAAGCAGCATTGGTCTTATGCGTTCCAGGGAGATGGAAAAGCGTAATAACATTTCTGTGCCACCTATCCTGGAAACAGAACGTACAAATTCCCCACCCACTGGAGTATCAGGAAGTAGCAAGGAAGTGAGAATCCTTTGGATCTTAGCTGGGAAATAAGGATCCACCCATTAGAAACTGAAACCTAAGCTTATCTCACACATGAGACAGAGCATAACATCTCTAGGACCCTGGTAGGGACAAATAGAAAAGACTAATAAGGCCCTCTGACAGTCTGAAGCAGAGGGAATTTCCAGTAAAAAGAAAAAAGAAACCCTCTTATAGGGGAGCTCAGAAACAAAAAATTACAAGGCCTGTCAAGAAATTCACTGCCATAAGAAGGAGTCAATAGTTTTAACAAATGGTAGAATTTATACCTTATAATCTAGAGGTAACAGAACAATTTCAAAGAATTTTATAAGTTTAGCCTGGTGTTAAAAGTTGCCAGTGGGATCTACTTTTCTTGAGATTGGCAACTAGAGTTCTTACTTATGAAATGAAAAGGGCTAAATTCCCTATTCTATGTTGGGAGAACTTTTGCTGCATTTTTTCTCAAGCCAATCTAAATAGTGGGGGGACTCAAAGAGAGGAAAAATTGGAAAGTAAGGTAATTTTTTCTCACTTTTTATGGGGCAGTTTAGGGAAAACTCATCTGGTCCCTTTTCTTATGGGATGTCCAAAGAGGAATCAAAAACAACTCTTTCAAGTTTCTCATTCCTAAGAGTTATGAAATATGGGATCTGCCAGTGCCTATGGGATAAGTTGAAATATGGTGGGTAAAAAAGACCGCAGGGGATCATGGAAGCATGGGTCTAGAAGATGCAAATTTCAAAGGAATGTGCTGTTAAGGCTATTGGAAGAGTCAGTCTGAAATTCTTGGTGAATATTGCAAGGTACCAGGTTAGAACAGAAGATATTGTTTGGGGTTCAAAGTCCGTAAAAATAAGGCCAACAGGAATCTCCAATGGACCACATCAAGTCTATACAGAATAAGCCAGATAAGTGCGATAACCTAGGGAGCCGACAGATAACAGACTCATCATCACAAATGTGTGTGGATGTTACAAAAAGGGAATAGCAATTTTGGCCAGCCAAGAAAAGGACACTCATATTTTCCTCTCTTTATCCTCCCTTATACAAATACTAGAAGATCACTACTAAGAAATTGACTGGGAGGAGGCGACTTTTTTCTCACATCCACCTCTGTATAAATTGCTAAATCCAAAAGATTAAACTAAACTGGCAGAAGATACTAATAAAGTATCGGGTTGAAATTTAAATGAGACTGACTTTTAATAACTAAAAATGAGTGAGAAGTTACGGAGTCAGACTGAAATAGTGATTAGGAAGCCAACTACTAAGCAGAAAATGAGGTTTGACCTGGGTGGCTGTAGTTATTGCAAAAACAAACCTGTGTCATGCTTGTTATTCATTGAGACTTCTCAATCAAACAGATTACTCTGCAATTGTCTATGCAATTATCCAACTAAAGGGAGAAACAGAATTACACAAAAGCAGATTATGTAAAAGAAGAGACAAATTTTCAAAATAACTAAGTAAAATCTTAAGAAATGGAAAAAACAGTGTTTGAAAAAATACAAAACCACATATACACACATGTAGATAGATGTGTGCATAGGTACAAATGAACATAATTGCCCATCAAAGGATAAATTCTGCAGTAGGCAGCTGAAGAGAGAAATTGAAAATTGGAAAACAGATTTAAAAAAATTACCCAGAATCCAGAAGACAGAGACAGAAATACAGAAATATTAAAGGGAAACCAGGGATCAGAATACAGGAAGGGAAAATTCTTCATAGATCTAATAAAGTTCTCCTAGGAAGGAATGGAGATATTGGGGAAAAAAACCTTCAAAAAGATAATGGAGACCACTGAAAAGAGAAATGATCTTTCTGTTCTTATCAATACGCCAACTGACAAAGTATAAATGAAAGCAAATTACATACAGAAACTGTAAAACATTAAAGACAAAATTTAAATGTACCAGAGAAAATTATAAAGGAACAGTAATTTGACAGCACACTTCATAACAGCAAGTAATTTCAGAAGAAAATAGAATGATATGTTTCAATGTTGTAAAAAATAACTGTCCCAGCAGAATTATAGGTTTAGCTAGGCTATTATTGAATAATGAGGGCAAAATAAAGGCATTTTCAGTCATGCAAAATCTGGGAACATTGCTATTCACACTCAGTGAAAGAGCAGAAGCAAGGGAAGGATACAAAAAGCAAAAATCATCACAGAGATTGGTGAAATAGTATTGGCAAATCTAAATAAATAGTACTAAAATAATAACAATTACAATAGCAATGGCAATGGCATCTCGACAATTTAAGGGGCTAAGAAATAAGGTGCAGATGAGATAATAGGCGATAATGATATATAAGATGGTAGGTAAATTCAGAATAAAACCATTCTAATGGTTATCTGTCTCATTATTACAGAGGTCCACAGAAATATTTATTATTGCTGGACTTTGATGATTAAGGTATGCAAGATAATAATTAAGTATCCTGTTGAGATAAAAATAAAGAGCATATATATTCCAAACAATTGGGAGGGAATAAAGGGACTAAATAACCTGATGAATTCAATACAACTATGGAAGATGAGAAGTATCATAACAGATGAGAAATAGAAGGATGATTCAATAAATAGTCCTGAAAATTTTGTTAATATGAAAAGAAAAGATCATGTTGGAAAACATACCCCAAAATAGATTTCTGATAGATTAGTGTATCTTTTAAATGCACATGAATATAATAGGAAGCAAAGAATAATGATGATGTAAAGAAATTAAGAACAGAAAATAATATTTAAGTGTTTTATTTAAATATCATTAGAAAGCAATTTCCTAGATACAAAAAGTCCTTCCCCCATGTAGTATGACAGTGAATTAGCTGTGACTTCTTTGAGACTTAAAATTTCATTCCTCCCCTTCCCTTCCCATTACTTAGTTTTATTTTCTGTAGCACTCACATAGTACTAATACAAGAGATTTCCCTTTATATCCTCAGCTGTAATAGTTCCTGACATATAGGAGGTAGTAGCCAACTGTATGAGGAGCGAATTGGATAATAAAAAAAGAGCAGAAACTGATAAAGAAGGAATTGGAATTGATAATGAAGAAACTCAGAGATCATCTTTTATCATTAGAAAGTGATAATAGTAGAAATACCTTGAATATAGGTAAAAGATAACATTTTTAAGGTAGTCGACTGACTTGAGTTATATTTGCCTTTAAATATCAAATGCTAAGTATAAAAAACTACGGAGACAATAATGTTTTTCAACAATAGGGTTCCTGAATTCTTTAACGACTATATTCACAAAGATGACTCAGTTCATATGGAGGAAAGGGGCTTAATTTAGCACCCAGCTGGCAGTGTTAGCATTTGGTAGTAGGTAAAGTTTTGTGTTCCTTGGCACAATCCTTACTGTTTATAAAGAGTATTTTCTTGAGAGGGAATCAGTTTATTTTTGATGCAGTTACATGATAATCATTGAGTGACCTGACTTTTCAACTATTTTAAGATAAGCATAAGCTAAGGAATAAGGCATGTGGGAAAGATAAAGCAGAACTTATAATAAATAAATATAATGTAAAATGCCACACAAAAAAGAGCTAGTCAGATATGTCTTGTAAAAAACTCTATAGGCACCACCATTATTAAAGCCAATTGTAATAAAATGTATTTCTCCACAGAATACTTTCCTGCTAAGATACTTATGACTTTATGCACATTCAAATATATGAAAAAAAAAAACCAATGTCTATAAATTTTGAGAAAACGAACAGGAATTTTGTGACCTAATAATAATAATGGTAATAATAAGATTTTGAACCATAGCCACTCACACTTATTGAGCACTAGGATTCATACTTTAAACAGAATAGCTCATTTAATTTTCTCAGCACCCTATGAACAGGTCTTGTTTATGTCCATTTTACAGAGAGGAAACAGGTTTATACAAATTCATCAACTGGCCCAAACTCGCAAACTTATAAGTGTCTGAGTGAGGAGTTCAAGTCCAAGACAACAGAGTTCATGTTCTTAATCACTGTACTTCACATATGACCCTAAGCAGACACATAATTGATAAAGATCAAGAAAAGCAACTGACTTCCAAAGTCTTGCATTTCCCATTCAGCCTGGTACAGAGCCACTGGTAGTTGGTGGTCAGGGTGTCAAGTTCCTTTTTTAAGGCCTCTTGTGCTGCGGGTGGAGCTTGAGCTATGACACTGTTTACGGACTCAGTGAGGAGTTTCACTTTTGCTTCTTTTTGCTGGGCCTCTTCTTTAGCTCTCTGAAAAATAAAGAATGCTCTCTTAATTCAAGGAAACTACTTTACTTTCAAAATGCATTCCTATATATCATACACTTTCCTCCCCACACTATTCCTGTTAGCAGGAGATTAATAAAAATAAATCTAATACCAATTCCAATCATGACCATAAATTTTAGTTTAGTTATAATTGGACATTTGAAGGAAACAATGTATAATCAGAATGAAATAGCCCTTTAATCATAATGGTTTGAAAAGAAGTCCATATGTGGATATGTATTTGTGGCCATGGGATGGATCCAATGAATGAAATTATATTTTATACAAGTTACAAAGAGTCCATGGAACTATCAAATATATATATATATATATGGCTGTTTGAAACAAAAACAGATATTTCAGCATTAACTAGGCACAAAAATATCTCATAGTCTGGAATTGAAGTCACTTATAAATTACTCAGATGGATGAATACTGAAATCAGTACAAATAATATTTAAATCAAAATATAATTAACAAAGAATCATTTACATAATGCTGGATTTTGGACATTTTGATAAAAGAAACTTCTGTGGCTGACTTGGTACTCACAGCTATGCCATGGTCTTCTCCTGTTGAAGATGAACTGTTTCACAGAGTATCAACATCAATAAGGCTACTTTGTTTACCATTGTGGATCATGATGACAATACCACTAACCTTACATAATCATGTAAAAGTACAGACAAAAACACAAACACTGTCCAAACCACACAACATCAAACACTTCCCTATCCTGGTTAATATGAGTCACTGCTGCTTCCTTACCAATTATACCTTCAGCCCCACTCTCGTCTTCATTCTAGGAAAGATTTATTAAAATGCCCAATAACAGAGTTACTCCCACTCACTGATAGCATGCAATCCAAAGCAAAGCCTTAAACCCTCCCTCAAATCATCTAACACAACCAGAAATCCTACAATGGGTTCTTTCTAATATGGTCTTGCTCACACAACCCATGGTTCCCCATGGTGTATATTCTCCCTCATTGCCAAAAGCAGTAAACCCAACTTGTTCAGCTACTCTGTTCAGTGGCTCTGTGCCAGGCTGAATGGGAAATCAAGGATACTGCTGGTGATCTATGACTTAACTTCCAGTGTGTGCAGGCATGTTAGACATACTCACATCCTCATATTCATTTGGGTTACTACAAAGGCCAACCCTGAGGTGAGCCTTCAAGCATAAGTAGTTTGGGTATGATGGAAAAAAACACTGGTAGGGGAATGGATATGGAGAGAGGAAAGGAGAGATTATAAAGCCCAGCAACCGCGGTTGGTGACTAGAGTTTAATCCCGCCGGCAAACTCTGGGAAACACAGGCTGCAGGGTAATCCCACTCGGGGTGAAGGAACAGGGTACTTATGCATCATCTCTTATCACTGGTTGAAGGCTGTTTGGGGAAAGTTAATTGCACAGTAGTGAAGCCTGACACACAGGTGAGAAAAGAGAGATTCAGGGACCACAGAGAGGCTTCAGGAAAAGAAATGCAGCTTCTGGCAGGTGGAAGTTGGGCTCCCATGCAGTGTAGAGGTGAGAATTGGGGGATAAGGCAGGAAATGGACAAGCTTAGCTATAAAAAAATGCCTTTATATTTTTTTGCAATAGAATCACCCTATCTATGCCTTTGAATTTAGGCCCATAATACCTTAAAAGCATACAATATAATGGCAAATACAACTTGTTTGAGTATTAAATGATTGCCTTCACTGATTTTAATTTAAATGATTAAAATTTTAGTTCAAAATTCTAAATAAATCTGTTTTTTGGCATCACTGAGTATGGAGTTTGTATTTACACAAACCATATTTTGACAATGACGATTTTAGCATCACAAACAACTGTGAGAATCATTAATCACATAGTATGTACTGCTGTGTGCCAGGTCAGACATGTTGTAGGGGCCACCTCACTGGATCTTTAACAAAACCTTGTAAGATGTGTTTTGTTTTCTCTATATTCAACATCAAAAAATGGAGCTTCAGAGAGTCTAAGTAAATCATCCTGGGAACTACATCTTTCCCTTCTCATGGTTTCTGTTAACTACAATCTTCCATGAGATGAAGGAGTATGTTGGGATGGATCCAATGAATGAAATTATATTTTATACAAGTTACAAAGAGTCCATGCAACTATCAAATGCAGAATGAGGAATACTTCTTTCCTTGATTTTTAGGCTTCAATAATTTTTTGAAAACAGGTATGTAGTTGTTGGGAAAAGTTAATATTAGAAATGGAGATCATGACAAATCTTTCCACTATAAGAAAAGGTAGAAAAAAGTGAATGACTGGCATAGTTTAGACATAATCCTCATCAGAAGAGTTGACTTTTGCTCCATTTATTACCATGAATCTAGCCATATATACTCAGACACCTTTCACTATCAATATCTTGAAACAGTGGCTCTCAAAGTATGGTTCCTTGGAGCCACTTTGAAACTTATTTGGCATCATCTGGAAACTTCAAAGAAATAAAAAAGTCTCAGGTCTTAACCCAGACTCACTGAATTAGAAATTCTGGGGTGTTGCTTAGCTGTCTGTGGTGTAACAAAACCTCCAGGTGATTCTGATACCCAGTTGTGAGAATCATTAGTATGGTTACATCCAAAATGAGAATAGCAAATGCATTCATGTAAGCTCTGGTAAGCAATAAGAGTAGAGTAACAATAGTGTAAAGAATTTTTAAAAGAAGAAGGGTTAAAACTGAAATTTCAAAAGTTTTCTTAAAACGGTTTCCAGCATACAGTCACCGCAAACCTCCCAAAGAATTAAGAAGTCAGATGCTGCTTATCAAACACTCCCCTAGGTGCTTTACATTAATTGAAAAGTTTTGTTTACAGGGGAAAAAGAAGTCATCAAAACAGCATTATCATTTTCAAGTAAAACATAGGAGAGGAAAGTAAAGAAACAGAAAGAGATCTCTAAGTTTTCTCTGAGTAAATCAGCGAGTGATGTCAAAGTAGGTCTGTCGGTCTTTTCTGACAATAAAGGTAAGTTTGCTCTCAACTTGAGCACAGGTGGAAGCCTGGCTTAGGTACTATCACTACTCTCTAAGTAGTAAAACCAACCTAAAAAGATTACCTTGACTGGCAGGCAGAAAACACAAGAAATGGGATATTCTAGCCAACTCCCTTTGCTGCCTTAGCTTTTCCTCTTGTCAGTATTCCCTCCAAACTGCACCACTTTTGTAGCTAGATCAGTTATTTAAACATACCAATCAATTTACAATAATTGGTTGGGCCACTCATTTCAAGGATACTTTACAAAATTTAAAAATTTGAGACAGTCTGTTCTCCAGCACTGGAAAAAAAAAGGGAACTCATTGGGTGGGTAGCCCAATAATCAAACTTTTCAAGAAGAGAGGGAAGAGGGCCAGGGCCAAACAAAGGAATCACAGAAACAAAGCAGCTCAACACAAGCTGATTGATGATTATCTACTTAGGGATTTGGGGCAATGGCTACATAGTATTAAAAGAGGTGATGAGGGGAATAGCCATGAGGGGGTTAGGATGTGAGGGGAAAGGCAACAGGGGTGGTACATGATTCATCAGATGGGTTGGGGTGCTGTGGGTGGGATGGAAGAGGTGGGATGATGTATTCATTCCTCTTGGTTCCACCACAGGTAAGGCCTGTGACTGACTACATTATGTATCCTGTCTGAAGATACTCATTTTCTGATCAGCAGAGAGACGTGTGGACTATTTTCTTACAAAGTACCTTCTAGCTCTCACATTCTATAAGGATATAATTTTCCTAACGGTGATCTCCCCAGAGCCAAATTTGAAAACCACTGTAATCCCTTGTTTGAAAGCTTCCAATGGCTTCCCCATTTCACACAGAATGAAAACTCCTTGACATCCTACAGAATTCCTGTGTTAAAGGATATCTGCCATTACCTCAAAATAATACCATATCAGGTCATTTACCTTCTTTTACTCTCTTCAAGCATGCAGGCCTCTTTCTCTTCCCAACTAGCCTTAGGATCTTTGCAGGGACTATCTTCCTCTGATTGGAATGTGCTTCCATAGTTTTCTTCAAGGTTGACTTTTTCTTATGATTCTTATCTCAGATTAAATAGAATTGTTTGCAAACTCCCTACAAGTTAACCTTTATGGGTAAAACTGCAATATTTCCAAAATATATTATCTGCCTTATTGCCATGACAGTGCTATGATATCTCCATATCAATAGGTGTTTCCAAGGAGTGGAGAGAAGTAGTCCATCTCCATATCAATAGGTAATTACAAGGGCCAGCAAGGGCATATCTGGACTCACATCCTTCTTTGGCAGCCAGGATGTGAGAGATATGGGATAGGAGAAGTGGACAACTACTTGTAAGAAATAAACAGGTTTAAAGGGATTAAAGATGGCAGCATGAAAGGTGAAACAGAGGCCTCCTCCAACAACCACATATAATACAAAAATATAGTTAATACAACTAATCCTAAAACAGCAATAGGAAAGAAGGCTGTGCCAGAGTGCATACACCTAGAGAAAAGAACAGACCTCACAGAACAGGGAAATGTACCAAAGCTATGATCTGACAGGACCCATGCCATCCCCCACCACAGCTCACCGGCAGGAGGAAGTGAAATGGAGTGGGGAGGGGGTAGAAGCCTAGGACTGCTGAATACCCAGTCCTGGAGGTATGCTCTGGGAGCATGAACATACACGGCATGGTGCTTCAGAGATTAGTGGGGTTGGAAGCTAAGACAGGTGAAATATTTGGAGAGACTGATATTCCAGCCACTTGTGGAAAATAGGGATCCACATCTGGCTGCTCTGGGACAAAAGAAAGGCAGGTAGACGGTTACATAGTAAGGAAGTTACCCATGAGCCCTTGTTAACCATGAATCTAAATCCTGAAATGGCAATAAGTACATACCTATCAATAATCACACTAAATGTAAATGGTCTGAATGCACCAATCAAAAGACACAGAGTCACTGAATGGATAAAAAAACAAGACCCATCTATATGCTGCCTACAAGAGACTCATTTCAAACCCAAAGACATACATAGACTAAAAGTAAAGGGAAGGAAAAAGATATTTCATGCAAACAATAGTGAGAAAAAGCAGGTGTTGAAGTACTTATGTCAGACAAAACAGACTTCAAAACAAAGAAAATCAAAAGAGACAAAGATGGACATTACATAAAGATAAAAGGGTCAGTTCAACAAGAGGATATAACCATTATGAATATCTATGCACCCAACACAGGAGCACCTACACATGTGAAACAAATACTAACAGAATTAGAGGAAACAGAATGCAATGCATTCATTTTAGGAGACTTAAACACATCACTCTCCAAAGGACAGATCAACTAGACAGAAAATAAGTAAGGACACAGAGGCATTGAAACAACACATTAGAAAAGATGGACCTAACAGACATCTAAAGAACACTACACCCAAAAGCAGCAGGATACATATTCTCCTCAAGTGCATATGGAACATTTTCCAGAATAGATCATATACTAGGCCACTAAAAGAGTATCAGTAAATTCAGAGTTGAAATTGTACCAAACAACTTCTCAGATCACAAAGGTATAAAAATACAAATAAATTTTTACAGAGAAAACAAAAAGGCTCACAAACACAAGAAGGCTTAACCACATGCTCCTAAATAATAAATGGATCAATGACCAAATAAAAACAGAGATCAGGCAATATATGGAGACAAATGACAACAATAATTCAACACCACAAAATCTGTGGGATGCAGCAAAGACCCTGCTATGAGGGAAATATATTGCAATACAGGCCTACCTCAGGGAAGAAGAACAATCCCAAATGAACAGTCTAAACTCACAATTAATGAAACTAGAAAAGGAAGAACAAATGAGGCCCAAAGTCAGTAGAAGGAGGGACATAATAAAGATTAAAGCAGAAATAAATAAAATTGAGAAGAATAAAACAGTAGAAAGAATCAATGAAAGCTGGAGCTGGTTCTTTGAGAAAACAAACAAAATAGATAAACTCCTAGCCAGAATTATCAAGAAAAAAAGAGTCTACACATATAAACAGAATCATAAATGAGAAAGGAAAAATCACTACAGACATCACAGAAATATAAAAAATTATTAGAGAATGTTATGAAAAATTATGTACTAATAAACTAGATAACTTAGAAGAAATGAAAAACTTTCTAGAAAAATACAACCTTCCAAGGATGACCCAGGAAGAAATAGAAAATCTGAGCAGACCAATTACTAGCAAAGAAATTGAATTGGTAATCAAAAAACTAAGAACAAAACCTCAGGCCAGATGGTTTCACCACTGAATTTTATTGAACATTTAGTGAAGACCTAATACCCAACCTCCCTAAATTTTTTCAGAAAGTAGAAGAGGGAATATTCCCAAATTCATTTTATGAAGCCAAAACTAGGCAAAGACTCCACAAAAAAAAGAAAATTACAGACAAATATCCCTGATGAACATAGATACAAATGTCATCAACAAAATAATAGCAAACTGAATTCAAAATTACATCAAAAAGATCATACACCATGATCAAGTAGGATTTATTCCAGGGATGCAAGGATGGTACAGTAGTAGAAAATCCAACAACATCATCCACCACATCAACAAAAAGGACAAAAACCACATGATCATCGCCAAAGATGCTGAAAAAGCATTCGACAAAATTAAATATCCATTCATGATAAAAACTCTCAACAAAATAGTTATAGAGGGCAAGTACCTCAACATAATAAAGGCCATATATGACAAACCCACAGCCAACATCATACTTAACAGTGAGAAGCTGAAACCTTTTTCTCTAAAATTGGGAACAAGATAAAGATACCCACTCTCTCCACTTTTATTCACCACAGTACTGGAGGTTCTAGCCATGGCAATCAGACAACACAAAGAAATAAAAGGCATCCAGATTCGTAAGGAAGAAGTCAAACTGTCACTGTTTGCAGATGAGATGATGTTGTATATTAAACACCCTAAAGACTCCACTCTAAAACTACTAGAGCTAATATCTGAATTCAGCAAAATTGCAGGATACAAAATTAATACACAGATAATCTGTTGCATTCCTATACACTAACGATGAACTAGCAGAAAGAGAAATCAGGAAAACAATTCCATTTACAATTGCATCAAAAAGAATAAAATACCTAGGAATAAACCTAACAAAGGAAGTTAAAGACCTATACTCTGAAAAATACAAGACACTCATGAGAGAAATTAAAGAAGATACCAATAAATGGAAACACATCCCATGCTCATGGAGAGGAAGAACTAATATTGTCAAAATGGTAATCCTGCGTAAAGAAATCTACAGATTCAATGCAATCCTGATCAAAGTATCAACAGCAGTCTTCAACAAACTAGAAGAAATAGTTCTAAAGTTCATATGGAACCAAAAAAGACCCTGAATAGCCAAAGCAATCCTGAGAAGGAAGAATAAAGCGGGGGGGATTTTGCTCCCTAACTTCAAGCTCTACTACAAAGCCACAGTATTCAAAAGAGTTTGGTACCAGCACAAGAACAGACCCATAGACCAATGGAACAGCATTGAGAGCCATCATATAAACACAACCATATATGGCCAATTAATATATGATAAAGGAGCCATGGGGAAATGACAGCATCTTCAACAACTGGTGTTGGCAAAACTGGACAGCTACATGCAAGAGAATGAAACTGGATTATTTTCTAACCCAATACACAAAAGTAAACTATAAATGGTTGAAAGACCTGAATGTAAGTCATGAAACCATAAAATTCTTAGAAGAAAACATAGGCAAAAATACCTTCAATATAAACATGAGCAACTTTTTCTGAACACATCTCCTTGGGCAAGGGAAACAAAATAAAAAATGAACAGATGAGACTACATCAAGCTAAAAAGCTTCTGTACAGCAAAGGACACCATCAGCAGAACAAAAAGGCTTCCCACAGTATGGGAGAATATATTTGTAAATGACATATCCAACATGGGTTTAACATCCAAAATATATAAAAAATTCACACACCTCAACACCCAAAAAGCTAATAACCCGATTAAAAAATGGGCAGAGGATATGAACAGACACTTCTCCAAAGAAGAAATTTAGATGGCCGACAGGCACATGAAAAGATGCTCCACATCACTAATTATCAGGGAAAAGCAAATTAAAACCACAATGGCCAACATAGAAAAGACTAGGAACAACAAATGCTGGCAAGGATGTGGAGAAAGGGAACCCTCCTACACTGCTGGTGGGAATGTCAATTAATTCAACCATTGTGGAAAGCAGTATGGAGGTTCCTGAAAAAACTCAAAATAGAAATACCATTTGACCCAGGAATCCCACTCCTAGGAATTTACCCTAAGAATGCAGCAGCCCAGTGTCAAAAAGACAGATGCACACCTATGTTTGTTGCAGCACTATTTAGAATAGCCAAGTAATGGAAGCAACCTAAGTGTCCATCAGTAGATGAATGGATAAAGAAGATGTGGTACATATACACAATGGAATACTATTCAGCCATATGAAAGAAACAAATCCTACCATTTGCAACAACATGGATAGAGCTAGAGGGTATTATGCTCAGTGAAATAAGTCAGGCAGAGAAAAACAAATACCAAAGTATTTCCCTCATTTGTGGAGTATAACAATGATGCAAAACTGAAGGAACAAAATGGCAGTAGACTCACAGACTTCAGAAGGATCTAGCAGTTACCAAAGGGGAGGGGTGGGTGATGGTGGATGGGGAGGGATGGAGAACGGGATTGAAGGATATCATGATTAGTTCACATGGTGTTGGGGGGGGTCATGGGGAAGACAGTGTAGCACAGAGAAGACATATAATGACTCTGTGGCATCTTACTACAATGATGGACAGTGACTGCAATAGGTTATGTGTGGGGGAATTGATAATATGGGTGAGTGTAGCAACCACATTTTTTTTCTTGTGAAACCTTCATAAGAGTGTATATCAATGATACCTTAATAAAAAATTATAAAAAAAATATGCTTTAATGTAAATGGTAAAAAAATAAAGTAACATAAACAGGTTTCTCCCAATGTATCTCTCCCTTTGATTGATCTCAGTTTCAAAGGTATTTTGGCCCGGGGTTTTCCCTGGGAGTTACATCTGGTGGTCGTCAACAGGACCTCTGAAGCTGAAATCTATCTACATGGGTGTGGCCCTTGGGTGGCTGCCTCTAGAAATGGTGGGGAGATGCACATTACCCCCCCCCCGTGGATGGTGGGGAGGCCCCAGTGGCTGCAGTGGTAGAGGGTGCATCTTCACCCAGGAGCCCCTATCTGTGGAGCTTCCAATTGGGGAGCCCCTAGTTGGGAATTGGTCTCAGATAAAGCAAGCTCCTAGAGGGGTGGGGCTTTCCCCAGAATTGGGAAAGGGTGAAGACATCAGAAGCTGTGAAATTAGCCTTCTGTGAGATAGAAGACTGCTTAGAGGCCCTGAGTGGCCGTGTAGCAGCTGGGATTGTAGGATCTCTTTTTCTCAAGATACTGGAAAGTGTTAGTGAGGAGAGAGAGAGGGTTATCAAGGAGAGAGAGAGTTAGGCAGAAGAGAGACTCACTTCAGCATCACGTGGAGGAGCTGGGCAATGACCTATGGGATACCGTTAAGAAAGAGAAACAGTTATTGAGAAGACAGGTCATGTTCCTGGAAGAAAGGTTAGCAGTGAGGGAGGAGGCAACAGAAGAATCCACATTACAGGAGGCCGTGGGGGAGGGGGAGGAAAGAGTGGTGCCTTCAGCCACAGAGATGGTAGTGGAGATTGTCGGAAGAGGATGAGGGGGTCGGGCCGAGGACTGATCTGTTGTCAAGGCCACCACCCAAGGCTCCAGCCTCTCCTGTATTAAAGGCCCACCCGGTTGCAATTAAGAAAGTAAAAACACAACAACCACAAGCTCCTCAGTGGGAGGAACCACTCCTCCCCAGGTTGTGGAGCACTCCATGCTCTGCCACTATACCCAGGATGAGCTGGTGGACATGAGTGTCTGATTTCAGCAGAAGCCATCAGAACCTCTGCCTACAAGGCTTTTGCATCTCTGGGATATGGGGGTGAGAAACATTGTTATGTTTGGTTCTGAAATTGGTAAACTGGCTTCCCTAGTGACTCACCCTTCCTTCTGGCAGCAGTTGCAAAGTGCCAATCACACCTCAGGGCATCAGGCACTTCTGGATTGGCTGACAGCAGTCATCAGGGTGTTTGGCCTAATCAGGGTGATTTACCATACTTACCCACTAGCTGGAAAATGTACGCAGAGCTCCAGCCGGTGCAAAGAGCTGGGCATGAAAAATATAATCTATAATATGGACCCCCAGGGCCCCAATGAGGAGTTGTTCACCATAGGAATGAGAAATAGGGTGCTCCATACAGCTCCCCCATCTCTGGGTCCCTAGTAACTATTCTTGCCCCCCAGAAAGGGAAACTCTTAAGTGAGGCTACTCGTAGTTTAGCAGATCTGGGGGAGCTTGAAACAATAAGAGCCCAGAAGGAAGTACAGGCTACGACTGAAAGGAGAGGTGCAAAAGGCCCGTGAAGGTCTCAAGGACCCAGATGTGGGTTGATTTATCAAATCAGGGTAGTGAAAGAGAAAAACTTGGTGGGCAGCCCAATACGATCTTATTAGCACTGTGGCACCAATTAAAGCCAGAGCAGCAGTTCCAGCTGCTGAGGTGCAGGACACAGAGGCCAGAGGCAAAGCCCCATGTCTGGCCTGTGTCCCTGCAAGACTTCCTGGGGGACAGTACTCAGGCTCTGCATGGGCCCTCATGCCCACTGGATGATGATTGGGCATTGTGATTCAACTAAGGTCCCCACCTTAGGGGATGTGGTAGGGACCAGAGGCCTCATGTAGAATGATATTTTTTAGTCCTCATTTAATGTGCAGTGTGTCCTGACCCTGGTGGACATAGGAGCTGAATGCTCCATGATTTATTGAAAACAGAGGGTTTTCCCAGGACCCCTGCTATGATCAATGGCTATGGGGTAAGGCAATTAGAATGAAGAAAGCCCAAATCCCACTGGGGATAGGGTGTTTACCCCAAAAAGAATATACTGTGTACATTTCTCCCATCCCTGAATATTTTTTGGGGGTAGATATCCTGCAGAGCCTGTGGTTACAGACCAGTGCAGGTGAGTTTAGACTGAGGGTATGTGTGGTAAAGGCAGTTCTTAGGGGACATGCTAAGCACCTACCTGTAGCTCTTCCTGTACCTCAATGAGTGACAAATACTAAACAGTATAAATTGCCTGGGGAGCACAAGGAAATTGGAAAAACTCTACAGGAGTGGGAGAAGGCAGGCATCATAAAGCCCACTCATAGTCCATTTAATTCCCCATTGTGGCCAGTGAAAAATCCAGATGGCTCCTGCCATACGGCTGTGGAATACAGGGAATTGAATAAAGTCACACCCCCTTTCCATGCGGCTGTCCCCTCTATAGCAGCCCTTATGGACACAGTCATGAATTAGGGACATATCATTATGTTGTGGACCTTGTTAATGCTTTCTTCTCTATTGACATAGCACAGGAACAGTTTGCCTTCACATGGGAAGGCTGGCAGTGGACATTCAGTATCCTTCAACAGGGATACATCCACAGTTCCACCATTTGTCATGGACTTGTAGCCCAGGAATTGACCATGTAGAAGAAACCAAAAATGGTGTGGCTGTATCACTACATTGATGATGTGCTCACATCTGATTCTCTTGCAGATTTAGAAGGGGCAGTTCCTAGACTCCTACTATATTTACAGGAGAAAGGATGGGCTCTGAACAGCACCAAGGTTCAGGGACCTGGTTTGTCTGTAAAGTTCTTGAGGGTTGTCTGGTTGGGTAAAACTGAAGTTATTCCTGAAGCAGTGATAGACAAGGTCCAGGCTTTCCCCACCCCTACCACTGTGGAAGTATTACAAGAGTTTTGGGGTCTTTTGGGCTACTGGAGAGTGTTTATCCCACACTTGGCACAAATTCTGAAGCCTTTATACCAGATGGTATGAAAGTGCATCAAGTGAGACTGGGATGAAACGTGCAACTGCTTTTACTGCTGCTAAGCGAGCAGTCAAGGCCGTACAGGCCTCGAGTGTAATGGACTCATCAAGGCCCTGTAAACTAGACGTTCCTGTAACAGAAGATGGTTATGGATGGGATCTTTGGCAGCAGCTTGAACAGACATGCCAACCTATTGGATTCTGGTCACAACTATGGAAAGGAGCAGAGGTCCAATACACCTTGACAGAGAAGCAACTGGCTGCTGTGTACCACACCCTGGTGGCTACACAGCCTATAACTGGAACAGCTCCAACCAAGGTAATAACCACCTATCTCATCATGGGGTGGGTGTGAGAATGGACCCAAAGGCCATGGAGTGCCTACACTGGCCAAATGGGGTGCATATTTACAGCATGGCACACTGGCCAAATGGAGTGCATATTTACAGCATGGCGCCCTCCCTACTAGCCCCTTAAATGGAGAACTCCAACACTTATTGGGGCCAGTGACCTATACCAGTAGAAAGCAGGAAGAACTTGCTTTTGAGCCATTGGAAGCCAAGAGTCCTTATCAGGATGGAAAAGCCCCTATACCTAAAGATGCTTGGTATACAAACAGCTCCAGTCATGGGCAGCCCCCGAAGTGGAGGGCTGTGGCTTTCCATCCTAAGACTGAGACAATATGGCTGGAGGATGGAGAGGGGAAGAGCTGTCAATGGGCTGAGTTGTGGTAACTGTGGCTCATGATCACCCAGGAGCCCTCCCCTATAGTTGTCTGCACTGACGGCTGGGCAATTTATCAGGGCTTGGCCCTGTGGCTACCGACATGGTACCATGCCAACTGGATGGTTGGTCACCAGCCCTTTTGGGGACAAGAGTTGTGGCAAGACCTATGGGCCTCTGGTCAGACTAAGACAGTTACCGTATATCATGTGACTGGACATTTGCTTTTGGCATCCCCAAGGAATGATGAAGCAGATGCATTGGCCCAGGTGCGCTGGCTAGAAGGAAAGCCTGCCTCTGATGCAGCCCAATGGTTACATCAGCGTTTGTTGCACATGAGGCAAAAGATATTGTGGGCTGTAGCCCACCAGTGGGACTTGCCACTGACCTTTAAAGAAGTGGGCAGAGCCCAGAAGGAGTACCTTGTGTGCTCTAAGAGGGACTTACACCGAGTCCTGCAGCAACATGGGACAATAGTAAGGGGGCCAATACCCCTTGTCATGTGGCAGATAGACTATTTTTGGCCTCTGCCCATATCAGAAGGATATCGGTATGTCATGACTTGTGTGGACACAGCTACTGGACAGTTGGTTCCTCTTCCTGCATGTCATGCAGATAAGCAAACCACCAAGAGGGACCCAGGGCATCTCTTTTCAGCCTATGGCCAGCCACAAATGATGGAGAGTGATCAAGTCACCCACTTTACTGGACATGCATTACAAGAATGGGTGTAGCAATTAGGAATAAAGTAGAAATTTTATGTACCATATAACCCTACCAGGGCAGTAATGATAGAGAGGTACAGTGGTTTTTTGAAATCTGGCCTGAAGACGGACACCAATAGTCTACAGGTCTGGTCAGTTCATTTATGGACAGTGCTACATGTTTGAATGAGAAACTCTAAAAATGAGCCTTGAGCCCTGTGGATATGCTAACACATGTTGCTGTCTCTCCTATACAACTGTATGTGCAAACCAAAGAGGAATTATTGAAACCAGGATATGGCCAGCAGAGCAACATACTGCTGTCAGCCCCAACTGCATTAAAACCGGGAGACACTGTTGAGTGGACGTGGCTCTGGACATTTCAACACATGGACCAGTGATGGCAAGCCCAAAACCTTGGGAAAAGGCCTGGAAGCTGGCCTCCTGTGTATTCCTGGAGTAACAGCAGAGCAGCCCCCAAAATTCACAGTAGTGTACCCAAAACATCCAGGAGGTAAGGGCATCTTATGGGGAAGTTTTGTTTTATCTTTATGGCCAGTGCATGTACCTCACATACCCCTATATATTGACCCATCTTTAAGTCCCACAGGGAGGAGGGTGAAAGTCTGGTATACTAGACCAAGACGAAATCCCATTCCTGCCACTGTTCTATCATAGGAACACTCTCTTGCATGCATCCTACCTGATACACAAGATTTACCTATGCTGGTGTCATTAAAACATGTATCTTATGGCCCTTAAGGTTATTTTCTTCTACAGTCCCTGTGGCCAGGACCTGCGTCCTGGCTGCAGGTGCTGTGTGATGATTACTCTGAACTCCCTACCTCTTCACCTACTGAGTGCCCGCGGAATGGGAAAACTATGGACTTAATCTGCGTAGGAATTTGAATCTAGTTGAAATCTCTAGCTTGAGGATTATCATGATTTTATTGCTGTTCTTATTGTATGTTATTAGTCTGGTCACAATGCTCCAGTTTTCTCATACAGGGGCCATTGCAGAAGATGGGGAACAAGTAGATTGTGAGGTGAGATTTCTGGAGGGGTGGGCGGTGGGTAAATTGCAGTATTTCCAGAATCTCTCACCTGGCCTTAGTGCATCTCCATATGAATAGGTGTTTCCCAGGGGTGGAGAGAAGTAGTCCATTTCCATATCAATAGGTAAGTGCAAGGGCAAGTGAGGGCATGTCTGGACTGGAGAGGCTGGATGGGGTCCCTTCTTCTGCAGTCGTGTCACAAGAGACACGGGAAAGCAGAAGTAGACAACTGCTTGTAAAAAATAAACAGATTTCTCCTACTTTATTTCTCCCTTTGACTAATTTCGATTTCAAAGGTATTTTGCCCTGGGATTTTCCCCCATAGTTACACCCTTCCTAAAATAAATTCCACCAGCCCCAACTCCCAACTGAAGTGTAATTGTTATTTCACCATCCTGGCTTACTTTTTTAGACAAATTATTATGATCTCAAATGGATTATATTTGTTTTTATCTCCATTCAGTGGCTGCCCTCCGACTAGAATGTAACTTCCAAGGAGTCAGGTAGCTCTTATGTCTTGTTCACTACAATATTCACTTTCTAGAAGGTGTTTGGCACATAGTAAGTATGCAATGCTTGTTGCTTAATGAATGATAGATGGCATGTGTGGGTAAAATTATAATATTTTCAGAATATCTTGCCTGGCTTTAGTACATCTGCATATCAATAGGCATTCAGAGGTGGAAAGAAGTATGGCTTTAGTGCATTTGCATCATTCCTCAGGGGTGGAGAGAAGTTCATCTCCATATCAGTGGGAATTACCTGGGCAAGGAGGGCTTATCTGTACCTGACAGGTGAGGGCAGGGCCAGTTTTGCTGCTGCTAGAGCAGGAAAGAGAGACAGCCAGGGACTGCAGTTTGTGAGCAATAACGGATTTAAACTTTATTTCTCTCTTTGACTGATTTTGGTTTTTAGAGGTATTTTGCCGTGAGATGTCCTGTCCCCAGACTTACAGCATGATAGATTAGAATGATTTTGTAACTTTTAATACTCTATAAACTGTTACTACTTATCCAAATATAGTCTTCCTTATATGTTTCATTTTCCTACATGTGACTAAAGCCACAATACATTTGATATTTAAATATCTGAGTTTTCATGTGAATACTTTTTGCTATTAATCATAATAAATATTTGTTGATCATATAATTATATAATAAAGGACATGTAAATAATTTCTTACCCTGTGGGATCAATGACAATGATAATAGCAATCATAATTAACTAGTTTTAGGCATCTACTTTGTGCCAAGCATTCATTGCATTAGGACTTTCACATTTCACCCTTCTAAATAATTCTGAAAAGCAAGGCATTTTTATACCAGCTTACAAACGAAGGAATCAAAGGTTTATGTAACTCACCCAAGGATACACATAGTTGGCAATGGGACAAACCATGTTTTAAACTTAAGTACCTGGCTCTATAGTGATGTTGCTCTGTCATGACCCCTCACACCAAGTATTTATTAATATTTCAGACAGGTTAATATAGTTAGATTATATGCTGTTGCTAGTACATAAAGATAGTATTTTCATTATAGCTGAAAATTATTAAGTGCTCACTCTGAGCTAAGCAATTTACTTACATGTAAGTGTCAGTTCTGAGTTCATACATTCAAGTAAGGAAATGAGATGATTTTCAAAATGATAGTGATTATATGAATTCTTAGGTGCCCAAGGCCGTACTGAAATGCCACTATATAGAATCAACTCCAGGCCTCATTTTCAAGTCCCTGCTACATATTAGTTTCTTTGGCCCTAAATCAATGCTATTATTTTTTTAATCCTATTGTTTCAAGAGAAGGACATGGAAACTCAGTCCTTTTTATCCACATTAAAGGCCATTAGTTAAAATATTTAGTACTTAAAAACCTGAAGAAACCCCTTTAAGCCATCAAATGAATACAACCTGTGACTACATTTTCCACTGCCATTTCAATCATATTTTGCGTTTTCAATTTGAATTTGCATCAACTAGGAATAGCTAATATGAGTAGCTGATTTCCAGTTTCTCAATATTATATAACTTAATAAGAAAAATGTTCCAAACTTTTATTGTCAATATTTATAGATTTACCACAATACATTAAAATTAGTAAAAGTTTCAGAATTCTACATAATGTATATCAAACTTGAAGCTAAATTAAAAATCAACCTCTGCTATTAAACAAAGTAGATTGTGCAGAACCACAATTTCAAGCATGTTCCACCTTTCTTTTTTTTTCTTTCTTTGTTTTATATGGTTTATTTTACCTTCATCTCTTCAACTGCTCTCTGTAATTCATCTGGAGTTTTATATTCAAAATCTCTCTCCAGGTATTCTTCTTCAGCTTGTGTCATCCATTCATGCATCTCTGACAGATCTTTCTGAAGGCTGACAGTTTTATCCAAACCTCCCTTTAAGGCTTCCTTTCTGGCATAGACCTTCCATAAAACAAACCAACAAGACAGGCATGAATACTGAAAGTTACAAAACATTATCATTATATTATTTAGAGTGGTCTGTAACAAATAGAAAGCTTAAGTAGAAAGAATGAAACAATTAGTAAGAAGCTTGTAGGAATGAGAAAAATAACTCATGGTGATTGGATACACTTAATTTCACATAAGCATCAAAATAAGATATAGCCATTTACTTGGCATGCTTAATAAAATGAACGGATTTAGCTCTTGTGTATGGCAATGCTTTTCTGCGGATACAGAATAACAAACTTTTTTCATAATATATTTCAGTTGGAAAAGTAAATTAATTGGCACACATAAAGATAGACATTGTTTGTGCTCTTTGATCCTGTTTTACAAACTCAAAATCCCTAGGAGCTTAACAATCATATACCCACAGAAAACTCATAAATCAGAAAGAAAAAAACTAGAAAACAGATAAAGAACAGTTATGTAATTCACAGAAAAAAATCTAAACTTTGGCCATATATATGTGGAAGGATGCTCAGTACCATTTATAATTAAATGATCACAAATTTGAATTTATGCATTTTAAATGTAAGGTTGGGAAAAATCATTAGTGAAAATGCCCAGTTTGGGTAGGAATGTAGGGAAACAAAGGTTTTCAGACTTGCTGAGGTAAATATCTAACATAGTATGTTGTAGATAGTAAATTGGCAAAATGTATTAAGATTTTTAAGATTCATAAATCTCAGTCTACTCTTCCACTTTAAAGAATGACTCATACAAAACAAAGTGTACAAAGTTGAATGTATACTGTTCAATTCAGCTTCGAAGACAGCCATGGAAACAAACCCAAATGTGGTTTCATGGAGGCTTAAACAAATTGTGATACACACACACACATATGCACACACATGCAGGTACACACACACAAAATGTAATATCATGTAACACCAATACATCTATACTGAAATAAAAGCTGTTCAGTATACAAATTCAAGTTTATAAAGCTCATTGCAAAGCAGTATGTGTGGTGATAGGAGACTTGAGCTTTTTAAAGCCTCATATATTTCTGAAATACTAACTTTTTACAATAGAGTTTATTATTTGTAACCATAAAGATAGAAAAACTTAAAATATCTAAAATAAAATGATCTATGCAAGCAAATGGCTTGCTACTAAGTATACCATACTGAGAGAAAATATCAATTTATATTGGAATGATTATATAAAGGGCTTCTCCTTTACTTTAAAAAGTAACTTTACTCAAATGCTGTTATTTTTCTGGGATTAAGTAGAGTTCTATATTTTAAGTAGCAGAGTTGTAATTGTAAAGTCTTAATATATAATGCATAGTTTTAGTATAATGAGGTTTTCATGGCACTTTACCAGATAGTGAATTCATGCAGAACCATCATAATAATTTTCCTTATATTTTACAACCATCTTAAGCCAAATACAGTTAAACTAAATGATTTTTAAGTTCTTTACTTTCCTAGATGAATATACTACCTGAACTTTGTAATGTAAATAAATGCTTCACTCTGACACAACTAGAATAATATGTCCAACAATTACACTAGTTAAGGTATAAAGATTTTTTTGCATAGTCAATAAGCTTATAATAAACATAAGTAAATATCCTGTTAGACTTCTACACTGCTCTACTATGTCTTTTGAGGCAGTAAGCAAAGGAACAATAACATTGGAGTGACTAACGGAACTTAGCAGAAGAACTGTAATTAAAAAAAAACAAAAAAACTGCATGCTATTAAACTATGCCACAAGAAAGGGATCATGAGTGATTTTTATTTTTATTTATTTATTTATTTAGGAAAATTTCCTTTAATTATATATTGAAATTATTTTCTATTATATTGTTTTTGGGTATCTTCATCAGGGAATCCACTATGCAACTACTGTACTATTGAATCTCTTTTGACTACCTTCAATGTCTAGCACTTTCTCTCTAATACATTTTTTTAATTTAAAACATTTTTATTTTTATTATGTTATATATATTTTTGCTATTATTAATATACGATTACATGAGCAACATTATGGTTACTAGACTTCCCCTATTATCAAGTCCTCAACACATACCACAATTGCAGTCACTGTCCATCAGCGTAGAAGGATGTTATAGAATCACTACTTGTCTTCTCTGTTACACAGCCTTCCTCGTATCCCCACACCCCACACCTACCCACGTTACATTATGTGTGCTAATTGTAATAGCCCTTATTCCCCCTTATCCCTCCCTTCCCACCCATCTTCTCCAGTCCCTTTCCCTTTGGTAACTGTTAGTCCATTCTTGGGTTCTGTGAGTCTGCTGCTGTTTTGTTCCTTCAGTTTTTTCTTTGTTCTGATACTCCACATATGAATGAAATCATTTGGTACTTGTCTTTCTCTGCCTGGCTTATTTCACTGAGCATAATACCCTCTAGCTCCATCCATGTTGTTGCAAATGGTAGGATTTGTTTTCTTCTTATGGATGAATAATATTCCATTGTGTATATGTACCACATCTTCTTTATCCATTCATCTACTGGTGGACACTTCCATTGCTTCCATTTCTGGGCTATTGTAAATAGTGCTGCGATAAACATAGGGGTGCATATATCTTTTTCAAACCGGGCTGCTGCATCTTAGGGTAAATTCCTAGGAGTGGAATTCCTGGGTCAAATGGTATTTCTATTTTGAGTTTTCTGAGAAACCTCCATACTGCTTTCCACAATGGTTGTACTAATTTGCATTCCCACCAGCAGTGTAGGAAGGTTCCCTTTTCTCCACATCCTCGTCAACATTTGTGGTTGTTTGTCTTTTGGATGTTGGCCATCCTCACTGGTGTGAGGTGATATTTCATTGTGGTTTTAATTTGCATTTCTCTGATGATTTGTGATGTGGAGCATCTTTTCATGTGCCTGGTGGCCATCTGAATTTCTTCTTTGGGAAAGTGTCTGTTCATGTCCTCTGCCCATTTGCTCAGCTTATTTGCTTTTTGTTTGTTGAGGTGCGTGAGCTCTTTATATAATTTGGATGTCAACCCCTTATCGTATATGTCATTTATGAATATATTCTCCCATATTGTAGGAAGTCTTTTTGTTCTACTGATGGTATCCCTTGCTGTACAGAAGCTTTTTAGTTTGATATAGTACCATTTGTTTATTTTTGCTTTTGTTTCCCTTGCCTGGGGAGACATTTTCATGAAGAAGTTGCTCATGCTTATGTCCAAGAGATTTTTGCCTATATTTTTTTCTAAGAGTTTTATGGTTTCATGACTTACATTCACGTCTTTGATCCATTTTGAGTTTAGTTTGGTGTATGGGGTTAGGAGTGATTTTTATTTTTAAGGAAATAAAGGCAGAATGTCCTTCTGAGGTGACAGCACAAGTGTACTGAGAAGAACACAAGTGGAATCAGGATACCCGGGCTCAACCACTGGCAAGCTAAGTGGACCTGGGAACATCACTTCATTTCTTATCTCAGTTTCATAAAGAACCTAACAGTTGGGCTAAATGATTTTCAAGGTTTGTTCCAAATGTAACATTCCACAACTCTATAAATGAACAAAGAGAGATACAATTTTTTTTTGATTTCACACTTTAGAAATATTTCTGTGAAAATATTTGGGTTAAAATCAAATTTTTCCTGCACCTTTATCACATTAGTGATGCCAGCATTCTAACCTTGAATTGCCTAATCTACCCCTACATTTTAGCAGATTACAATGTCTCAACTGCAGAGATAAAACAAAGTTCCTCACGTTTCCTGTTCTAGAATTTGTAAATCAAACATTCAGCACTGCCCCTCCCCACTCCTCTTCACCCCTCCCCAGCTTTATCATGATATAAGTGACATATAACATTGTGTGAGTTGAAGACGTGCAATGTGATGCTTTGATACATGTATATACTGTGAAATGACTACCACAGTAGGATTAGTTAATGCTTTCAGCAGCTCACATCATTACCAGTTTTCTTTTTGTGGTGAGAACATGTAAGATCTACTCTCTTAGCAACTTTCAAGTATACAATGCAGCACTGATCAATCATGCTATAAATTAGACACTGAGAACTTATTAATCATATAACTGAAGGTTTATGCCATCTGACCAACATCTCTCTATTTTCCCCATTCCCCAAGGTCTGACAACCACAACTCTAGTGTTTCTGAGTTTGGCTTTTTTAGATTCTATGTATAAGTGAATCAGGCAGTATTTGTTTTTCTCTGAATTACTTCACTCAGCAAAATGCCCTTATAGTTCATCCAGATTGCTGCAAACTGCAGTATTTCCTTCTTTCTCATGGCTTATTAACATCCACTGCATGTGTGTATGTGTGTATACACATACACCACATCTTTACCCATTCATCCACTGATAGACGCATGTTGCTTGCATAATTTGGCTATTGTGAATAATGCTGCAATGAATATGGGAGGACAGGTATCTCTTCAAGATCCTGATTTAATTTCCATTGGATAGATATCCTTAACTGGAATTGCTGGATCATATGGTAGTCCTATTTTTAAGTTTTTGAGGAAGCATATGTCCATAGTGGCTGCACCAATTTACATTCCCATGAACAGTGCACAAGGGTTACTTTTTCTCCACATCCTGGCCAGCACTTTTTGTCTCTTGTCTTTTTTGATGATGGCCATTCTCACAGATGTAAGGCCATATTTCATTGTGGTTTTGATTTGCATTTTCCTGATAATTAGTGATGTTGAGCATCTTTTCATGTTTGTGTTGGCGATTTATTTGTCTTCTTTGGAAAAATGTCTATTCAATTCCTCTGTCCAGTTTTTAATCAAGCTTTTTTTTTGCCACTGAGTTATGAGTTCCTTAGGTATTTGAGATATTACCCCCTTATGTTTTTTATGTAGTTTATTTATTCTGCTTTTGCTACTTGTGTTTTTGCTGTCATATACAAAAAATTGTTGCCAAGACCAATGTCAAGGACCTTTATCCCTGTGTTGTCTTCTAGGAACTTTGTGATGTCAACTCTTATGTTTAAGTATTTAAGCAATTTTCAGTTAATTTTTGTGGTGTAAGATAGGAGTCCAGTTTCATTCTTTTGCATGTGATTATCCAGTTTTTCTAACAACATTCATTGAAGAGACTATCGTTTTCTGAATGAGTATTCTCAATTCCCTTATCAAATATTGGTTGACTGAATATGTGAGAGTTTATGTCTGGAATCTCGAATCTCTACCAATGGTGTATGTGTGTATTTTTATGGTACCACACTGGTTTTATTACTATAGTTTTGTAATATAGCTTGAAATAAGAAGCATGATGCCTCTGGCTTTGTTTTTTCTTAGGACTCCTTTGGCTATTTGGGGTCTTTTGAGGTTCCACATAAATTTTAGAATTTTTTTCTATTTCTGTGAAAAGTGCCATTAGAATTTTGATAGGGATTACATTGACTCTATAGAAGGCTTTGGGTAATATTAACATTTTATAGTAATTTTTCTGATGCATAAACACAGGATATCTTCCCATTTATTTGTGTCTTCTTTAATTTCTTTCATTAAAGTCTTAGTTTTCAGTGTACAGATCTTTAGCCTCCTTGGTTAAACATATTCCCAACACTTTTATTGTTTTTGTATTATTGTAAATGATATTGTTTTCTTTTTCATATATTCTGTTGTTAGTTTATAGAAACACAACTGATTACTGTATAGTTTGGTACACTGATTTTGTATCCTGCAACTTTATTAGTTTTAACAGTTTTTTGGTGTAGTTTTCAGGATTTTCTATATATAAGACCATATCATCTGCAAACAGATACAATTTTACATTTTCCTTTCTGATTTGGATGCCTTTTATTTATTTTTCTTTCCTATTTCCTCCGAGTAGGATTTCCAATACTATTTTGAAAAGGAGGGTTGAGATCAGGCACGCTTATGTTGTTCCTGATCTTAGAGGGAAAGCTTTCTACTTTTCACCATTTCCCTAGTACATAGATTTATTCTTCTACCTGGAGCCTTGAATTGATCCCAACATCCAAACTTGGCTTCCATGCCTTTACTGCACCGTATTCCTTCTCTTATTGACTACGATTCCATTCTTTCAAATGCTAGGTTTGAATATGATTTAATGTTCTCAAGAGTACTATCATAAAACCACATTTGTAGTAATTTTTTTTATTTTTAATAATAGCAGACTTCATACACCAGTGCTCAAACAACAGATCATAAAAATATAGTTTAGTAAAAATGTATTTTTCCCAAAGAGCTACTTAGAGACATCCTTCAAACATGGGAATTATTCCTGGGTTTGTGTTCAAACATACCTCTGTGATGAATTGTGTTAAGAAAAATTAGCACCCTAGTAACTCTTAAAATGGGTTTCTGATTCCAGAACCACATAAAAACCTTGAAGAAATGGATGGGAGAAATTGATGTTTTCCTGAAGGAGGAATGGCCTGCCCTTGGCAGTTTGGTGATAAAGTCAGAGCATGGGCCATGTGATATTTCAAGGAGAACCAGAGAGACATAAAATATTCTAGGACAGGATGAGAACATGGCTGGGTTCTGTGGAATGTCTGTTATGCAGCAAGCTAATGTGTTTATAACACTTCTCTTGAACAACAAATTTTTGGTACATTTTGTAGCAGACATAAGGTCTTAAGCAAAGAAATTTTAAGAATTTAAAGGCTTTAAAAATAGCACTTCTCTAACATGTACAAACGTTGAGCTTTCAGTAATGTTGTTGACTTTATATAAACTTTTTGCTGTTATTTTCTTCTTGCTCTAAATAAACTGGTGTTTTCCTTTTTATTCATCCATTAAAGACATTCAACAAATACCTTTCATACTGACCTCAGGAAAACATCAGTGGTATAATCTATAATCTAAGTAATATTTTTTTTCTGAAAATCCCTTGCACAACTGGCTTACTTCAGGAAATGAATGCAAACTAGCTGACCTAGGGCTATCCCATCTGTGAGTTAATGGAACCACTGAGCATTTGTCAATGGCAGTATTAGTTAGATGACTTGACTTCCCATTTATTTTTCTAAATTCTTTTGTTTATGAAATTTAATTTTTGTCTTTTGGCATGACTTCTTTTCACCTTTGAAAGTCTACTTAGAAATAACTAAAGACTTACTGCCTTTAATACACAGAAATGAAACCTCTCATTAGCTTCAAAAAAGGCACTGGCACATGAGAAATAATCACTGCTTTAGGTCAAAATGTCATCTTTTGAACAAGAAGGATTAGATATACACTACTGTGTATACAATATTTACTTTTCCATAATTTAATCTTAAAATTGAAAATATATATCTATAAAACATTTTGCTATCTAAAAATGAGGAGCTCAGATGTCAATGTCGTTATTTTGTGTGTTTTTCTCACTGAGCTATTCTTAACTATCTCCCAGTCTTAATTCATTTGTTGAAAAAAAAATGTATTGAGAAACCAAACTTGTCAATCTTAGCAATCAGAAGTGAAAATTTATCATCCTTGTGCATTCACATATATTTCTCATCCATTTTATTTCTGTATCAACTATACAAGTATAAAGAATCTTTTGTTAATCCAATTGCTATTATAATGTTATGCACTGGAAAAAATGTTCAAAGAAAATAATGCCTAAGAATAGGACTTTATTGTTCAATGTGACAGTTGTATTAAAGAAGGTTATCTTAGGACCCTAATAAGATGAATATATATTATTTAAAATATCCAGTATGCAAATATTTTATTGCTAGACAAAGGCTAGTTTGAATTAACCATGCTTAAAGCATTGACATACTCAGAGACTAAACTTAAAAAGGGCAATGGTGGAAGGAGATATTCAGAAATCTTAATTAAATAAAGGCAAGCCACAGTGTAGGAAGCTGTACATACCTGTCTGCATATGTGATCCCACTGAGTGTTAAGCTCTCTGAGTTCTGTCTCAAGTCTCAAAGCAAACCCAGTCTCTGCTTCATTCTTTATCTTCTGTGCCCCTTCATTGACACTGTTTAGACTGGGCTGAATTGTCTGAATATCATTGACTAAAAGCTAAGGAAATAATTCAATTTAAGCTAGCATTACCACAACATATTAGAAACAAAACATAGATAGAAAACATATAATTAGGAATCATGATACTACACACATGTCTCAGGCTGCAAAAAATGTTCAGTAGTTTTTACAGCATGACTGAAGTAGGTAATTATCTGTATTCTGCTTAGATTAGATACAAAAGCAAATAAATTTAATATTCCTTGTTAGAAAAATGTGTGAAAATGATGGGCTTTATACATTACTATTTTTGAAAGGATTTGGTTTTCAAATGCAGGCTGTCACAGCAATTGTTTATAGCATGATGGGTGTTAAGGTTGTTTGTAAGGTGGAATATTTTTTTGTATTTGCAAAGAAAATTCTTTAAAGAGCTATTTTCTTCCTGCTGCGTGACAATGGTATAATGAATATTATTTTTAAAATCCATACTGTGTAATATTCTAGTACAGTGTAATGTACACAGAGACAGCAACGTAGTATGAGTAATCATCTGTAATAAGATCTATCAAGTAGCTTAAAGGATTCTTTACCTTTAGATCAAACTGTGTTTTATATCAAAAAATCTTATAAAATGAGGATAGAGTAAAAGGTAATGTTTTTTTGGTTCTCATTTATTTAACCCAGTTTCTCAGCCTTGGCACAACCGTCATTTTGGACTGAGTAATTCTTAGTTGTGGTGGGGGGAGCTGTTCTGTGCACTGTAGGACATTTAGAAACATCCCTGGCTTCTACTTCTACCCACCCTACCCCACTCTAAGTTGTGACAAACAAAAACATCTCCAGACATTGCTAAATGCCCCCCAGGGGAACAAAACTGCCCCAGTTGAGAACCACTGATATAACCAAATAATTACTTCCACATGAAAGTCTTCAAAGAGAGGAGTCATAAAAATCTTACCCTGCACTGTTTCAGCTGCTTTTTTAGAATTTCTGAATCCCCAAGGGCAGGCCATTCCTCCTTCAGGAAAACATCAACTTCAGCCATCCATTTCTTCAGGGTTTTTATGTGGTTCTGGAATCAGAAACCCATTTTAAGCATTATTAGGGTGCTGATTTCTCTTAACACAATTCATCACAGAGGTATGTTTGAACATAAACCCAGGAAAAATTTCCATGTTTGAAGGATGTCTCTAAGTAGCTCTTCAGGAAAATAATATTTCTACTAAGACTGCATTTTTATGATCTGTTGTATGAGCACTAGTGTATGAAGTCTGCTATTGTTAAAAATAAAAAATTACTACCAAATGTGGTTTTATGATGGTACTCTTGAGAACATTAAATCATATCCCCCTCCAGAGAAATTTTAAGTTACAAAACAACTCATGATAATACTAACAATGTGCCCTTACAGTACATAAAACAAACTAGGAACAATAAACTCAATGTAATGGTGTCTTTATAGCCTCCCTAAACCTGAACTTCCACAAATTGTTTTCTGCAGTTGACAGTTTAAATAGTCCCTCCAGTTGGGAACTTTCAGACCAAGAATTTGTCATCTTTAAAGAGAAAACTTTTCCTTTCTTATTTGCCCGACCACCTTGAAGTAATGATCAGGGGGAAAATGTCACATTTTCTCATTTATAAATAGCCAAGTACCTCTCATTATTCTTTCACATTTTGCCTTTTGTTTCTCCTGCTCCTTTTTTTTTTTTGGCTACTTTTCAAATGTATGATTTTCAAACTTCTCTAGTTCCATATAATTCAAATATGCTGTCTACAGGTGCTATTTCCTCCTTTGTTACATTTCTATTGACAATAGGGGCTTCAGAGAAAGTTGATCCTGTCGATATGATTAATAATGATTTTAAAAAGCATTAGACTAAATCTAACTTCAGGTTTCAACATTATCACCTTCCTGGCATCTCCCAAGTCTGGTTTTGTGATTTTTCTACCTCATCACTGTCCTAGTCCTCATCTTATTGTTTGGCTTCTTGATTACTCCATTAGCTCTTTTTGGTACCTGCCTAAGCATGCACTACTCTAATCCATTCTTCACATTGGTGTCAGTATTGTTCTTCCCTCCTTTTTCCCTTATCAGCGTGATGCTTTGAAAACACAAATATTACCACACCTTTCCCCCTTTAAAGTACCAAAACCAGTTCTACATTATTATTCTTTTTTAATCCCATCACCATTAGGTTATAATTCGTATTCCTAAGCACAGCATCCAGCTACATTCAATATCTACTTCGAGACCATCTTTTTCAACCATATATTATTAATCTCCAAACACATCTTTTGTCTCCCCAGTATTGAACCACTTTCAGTTAATTGAACATACAGCTCCACTGTGTCCGAGATAACCCATGTTCCAAGAACATTTCATAAGCCCTTTCCCCAGTTTATGTTGGGTTTCTTTTCGGTCTTTTGTCATAATGTTTACCGTACTGTTTAATTTATTTCCTGTGTTGACTGAATAATAAGTTCCCAAGATGTTCATGCCCTCATCCTCTGAACCTGAGAATATGTTACCTTACATAGCAAAAAAGACTTTGGAGATTATCCTGAGTTATCCAGCCAGGCACAATGCCATCACAAGGGTCCTTATTAAGAGGGGGCCTGAAATGTGAGAGTCAGAGAGAGGCTGGAAGATGCTATACTGCTGGCCCTGAACACAGAGGATGGAGACATGAGCCAAGAAATGCATGTTATTTCCAGAGGCTAAAAATGACAAGGGAATAGATCCTCTCCTAAAGTCTCCAGAAAGGGTACAGTCTTGCCTACACCTTGATTTTAGCCAACTAATTTTAGACTTCTGACCTCCAGAACCGTAAGATAATAAATTTGTGTGGTTTTTAAGAGAATAAAATTGTGGTAATTTTATTATAAATAAATTTTATTATAATAAAATTTTTATTATAATTTGCTACAGCAGCAATAAGAAATTAATCCATTTACCTTTCTCCTTCACTAGAATGTAGGCTCCTCATTGGTGAGGACATTAATATTATACCCTTTTTACCACTGGTATTCACAGAAATGTGTTTTTAGGTATGTATGCATGTATGCATGCACATGCATGTTCACAGAAGTTTATATGTAGAAACATGTACATATGTATGTTGTGCTTTACCAAGTATTTTAGGACTGCTCAGTCTTTTGGTTTGTAAAAGGTAAGAATGAACAATTAAGTAGGTAGACATGCAATTTAAATCCAGAAGCATCCTGTTGCAGTGCTTCTCCACCATGCCATGATGCTGTCAAACATTCTTTCTGGCATTAACATTCTTCACAATAATTGACCCCATAAAAGACTTTAGGCTAGAATGTAATTGTTAGTTTACTATTTTTACCTTGGTGACTAGTAGTATGGTGGCACTCTTCAAACCAATTAAATCAGCAGAAGCTGATTTGTGGAAGGTGATGGGTCTAATTTATATATGTAAGTGAACTATGTTGATGAAGTGATATGAAAAGATTTATCTATTCATAAGCTAAATGATACCTATATTTTAAAGGACAACCAGACTAAATGAAATATGGTTTTGAAAATAATGGACCTAAAAACATGTCTAAGTCTTATTGCTATAGGTGGGAATAAATTTCATTCTAAAGAAAATCTAAGTATCAGAACTCTTACTGTTTTCTTATAAGAAATAGACAAACTACACTCCTTTGAGAAAGATTTGTGTGTTTTGATCTTATCACTGTGTTTGAAGGACTATGGAAGTTAAATGTGTATTTACCTTTAAACTTTACAACATATTGTTAGGAGAGAAATGGGTAAAGAAACACATGAATAAAGAAAAAGTAAAATATTGGATTACCTGAATTTTTCGGAGTTTAGCCATTTGCTCCTCTAGCTTTTGGCAGTGTTCCACCAGCTGGGAGGAAAGCTTCTTCCAGCGGCCCTCAATGTCTTCAAATTCTGATTGGTATTTCTGGCTAATATCAGAGGGTGCTTTCCTTGACATCTCCTTCACAGTGGTGCTGAGATAGTTTAGGCCACTTTGTTGTTCTTGCAGAGAGTTTTGTAAAACCTCAAATTAAAAGAGGAAAGTGCATGTATACTAATTGATGAAGAATATCGAGTTTCATTGTGCAGTTACACTGATGAGTTTCAGTTAAATTATAAGTACTTAAAATGAAAGCTATGTAATTCAAACATCTAAAAAACAAATGATATAATTAATGTCAGTTATAAAATAATGAGTGGTAGTTTCAATTCTACTTTTTACCATATTGGTAATTTGCACATTATTCAAGAATATTTTATCTAAAACTCTGTGTCTGTTTTTATGAGCAATACCTAACCTATCCAAAACTGTATCTTGTTAAACTAATTTAGCACACCTAATTTTATTGCATCATGTTTGTATATAATTAGCTGCATTTACTATACAGTTAATGGAGTTAACTTAATTGTACTGAGCCATTTGTAAGACAGTACAGAAATTGTAAGACAACTTCTAACCTCCCTAGCTAAAAATATAACTAAATCATATTGACATAAGGCATAACAAAACTCTAGATGAATTACCAGACAGAAGACCTAATAATATCAGTTAACTAAAATTACCTATTTTTCAAAAGACATTGTTCCATTTTGTAGTATTACAGTGAAATTCTAGGGTAATTTTGGTAGAACTTATGAAGTTGGTTTTACATTTATACTTTATAACCTATGCAAAATCCCTTATAATAGATACCTATCTTTTAGGTTTCCTCTATTCAATATTTATTTAAATGTTACTTTCTGGTTATGAAGTCATAAAGGTTCACCATAAAACATATAAAAAAGAGATGCATTATATACAACTACTATGATTTTATATAAACTTTCAGTCTTCCCTATGTATAACTAAATCTTATCTGATATTATATACACACATAACAATTATTCCTTTTTTCTATAATGTTACCTATAATATCCCCCAAATACGTTAACCACATAACTTTTATGGTTGCATAATATTGTATGCCTATTTTGTGGTACTTTAATATTATTTACTTTGCTTTTATTTTAGTTTATTAAACTGTCACCCTTGATTACTCAGACAATATCTAGCATGCATATAACTACATTTTGAACTAGGCATTTTATTGTGAGACTTTTCCCATGTCTTTAAGTATTTTTCAAAAATGTAAATCTTAATGGCTTCTCTAGTACACTTAACCATTTCCCATTATTAGCTCTATAAAGTAATTTCTAGTTTTCCATTCCCATAAATTATGTTATGATCTATCTCCATATATCTACATTTTTAGTACATTTTTATTATTTCCATAACATAGAAAATTCATGGAAATAGTATTCCTATATGCAATTAAATGAATTATTTTGTATGTTATTAGGGTATTGAAAAGCTTTCCTTAGTAAAATCTACATTCAATTTATATACCCACCAGAAAGTGAGGATATAGTTCATTGCTGCCACACCTGTGCTTATATTATCAACTTTTGCAATTTAGTGTGTGAAAAATGGTAGCTCATCTTGTAAAATTTTACCACATCCTTTACAATTTGGGTTATAATTTCTCATAGGTTTAATGGTCGTATATGTCTCTTTTTGGGGACTTTCTTATTAATAACTTTCTCCCTTAGCCAGACAAATATTTTCCTTGGTCTCGTTTTTCTTTTAAACGATCTCTGGTATTTTTACAATGTTTGCAATTGCTTTCATTGATTTTTGTGCTTCCCCATCATATGTTTTTAAAGTTTTTTTTCTTAAAATTTATCCCAAATTTATGCTTATTAAAACGATTTTGAACTTTTTTAATCTATACAGTATTTTGGGTTGGTATAATGCTTGACACAAAGTTCCAACTTCAATTTTTTTAAGTTAATACATTTCCTCAATAACATTTATTAAGAATTGTTCCCTTCTTCACTGTTTTCTCAGTGGAAATACACTCTTCTACTCATTTACGTACCATTTCTTGCGTGCTTATTCTACTCCCCTAATTGCTAAACCTTTGTATTCATTTTTCCTTTAAGCTTTTAGTTCTGTTAAGTCACACGTTCTTCAAAATCAGTTTAGGAATAATTCCAAGTATGACAAAAAACAACATAAAGACAAAAATTAAGCAGTTACAGGTTTTTTGGTATTATAGTAGAGGAAATAGTCTAAATATACTAGGCAATGTTTAAAGACTTCTTTGAAGAAATACTTCTAAAATTACTTTTTAAATAAATAATATTTAATTCTCAAAATAGGACTCTCAGTACAACAAAGCAAAAGTTTTAGCGTTTTTACTTTAATTCTCAAAATGTGGCTATATTATTTCAGCTCCTAAATATAATTGATGAGTGTTCTCCTGTCTTAAAAAGAAAAATGCTATTGGATATAACACAGGCTTTTCAGAATTATTTGGAGGAGTATTCTAAAGTCTCTTACTAATTATTTCCTTCACTTCCCATATTAATATTTTATATTCCCTGACAGAAAGCTATTAAAAATGTAGTTAACAGAACTCAAAATAACTAAATACAATATTATGTGAGACTAACGTTTAAATTAAAACTAATTTTATAACTACTTGATTTTATCACTTTCTGTTTGGAAATATGAGTAGAGCTACAGATCAGCAAAGGGAGGAAAATAACTTTTATAATAAAATCAATGTGTCTGAAAATACACACTAAACAAGAAAGAAAATACTTCATAAGTAGGCCATATCATACCTTCAAAGATGGACTTTTTATCTTATGGAGAGAGAAAGCACAAATGCATAAAATGTTCTATTTTTAAAGTCTTACCTTCCTTTTCTCAACTACTGAACTATAACACTTGTTACAATAACTTTAATTCTAATATTATTTTAAGGTTAAACCAATGTGATTGCTTGATAGGTGAGATCTGCACTTTGTTTAAGATATACAAATATTTATTGTTTAAGATATACCAATATTCACAGACCTGCAACTCCCCAAGTCTCCGCTCCATGATGTCATATTCAGTGACAGTAACATGAGGTATAGAAAGCTTGGTTTCTGACTGCTGGATCCACATCAGGATGGTACTCATGGTCTCCTGATAGCGCATGGGTGGCAAAGTGTCCAAAACTTTATCAAAAGGGAAAAAAAGAGAATCACTTAGCCATTTGAAACTTTGTCATTATGTTTTTCTAAGTTGTCAGCAAATGCAATCATACTATTAATTACAAATATTGACAAAATGTGAATACCTGAAAACACAGATTAGAATATGAATATAAAGTTGAAGACAAATTGCTACTGCATGCTTGATATTTTGACAGAAAGTATGCATATATTATATGGAACCCTTGTATCAGCCAAGCACTGTTAAATTCATTTTTTAGGTGAGGAAATAGAAAAAGAGAGGCTGAGTAAACTTGCCCAACCTAACACAGATGGTACTTGGAGAAACTGAGTAGAGTCCACATATATCAGACTTTGAAGGCTTCTCTCTTTTTGTGTTATTATTTGCCTTTGGGAAAACAGTATCATTATCTACAGCAGTTATTTCAAATTACATCATGTCACATCTTATTTTACTAAAAAAAAAGAATTTATGTGTGTTTAGTATGTGACAGGAACCCTAATAATGATCACACATTATCAGTCTTCTTATAATAAACCTGTAAGATATACATTTTTAGTGTTGCTTACAGTTAAGGAAACTAAGGCAATAAAAAAAGGCCAACAAATTTGCTCATAGTCAAGTATCTAGGAAGTGTCAAAGCTTGGATTTCAAACCAGGCTCATATGGTTTCAAAGTCAAAACCACTAGCAAACAGTGTACTTTCCCTGTGTATACATACACACACATTTTCATTGTCAAATACATACAAAATTAGGGAATGAAAAATATATATTAGGGAAAGTACAATGTGTGTGTTTGTATATACAGCTTTACATAAGTTTCAAATCATGTATGTATATATACTGTATATAGCAGCCCATACTTTTGTACACAGTTAAAATTGTACCTATGTTAAATGAAAGAAAGTAAAGATTTTCAGTTTTCTCAGCTTATCTCTAATGTGATGAGATAACATGAGCTGATAGAAGCATAAAACAGTTAACTTATACATAGATGTTATAATACCATAGATTGCCCAAAATTCAAGTCAGCATCCTTTTATACACAGATTGAGGGAGGAAGGTAAGAAGGCAAATAGATAGATGGATAGACAGACAGATGACTAGCTAGCTAAATAAATAAAAAATTCTATAAATTCAAAGAACTCACTGCTTTTCAGCACAGGCCAGCAAAAAATAAAAAGCTCTCAAGTCCAGAAAGAAGATAAACGCTGAAACATTCTAAATTATTAAACAATAAATTTGATGGATGTTTCCTATATTAACCAATATAATTCTAGCAAGATCTTATGAAATAATCATGACTTGATATATTATTTTTCTATTAGACAAAATGTCAACAAAGTATGCATACATTTGCATTATTTGATATATAATTTACATTATGTAAAGTCTCAGGTTCTCTTCAAAACTCTGATAAAGTACTGGAGAGTCCATACCACCATTACACGTAGGTACTGTGTATAGTATTGCTAGATAGGGCATCTTATTCTATATTCTGATTCAGAATGTTTGGGCACATTTCTCCCTTGCTATCTGGATCTTGAGTGAATGTTCTGGATATTTCAAAGGTGGACGGCTTTGGGAAGGAGCTGGAATTGAAACAGGACTAATCAAATCCATAGTTTCTGAACTAGTTACCTCACTACCCATGTGTAGATGCATCAGTCAGGAGAAATTTAACAACTAAAGAGCTGCAGAAATAATTACTCCCTGGGCTCTAATCACCCCCTGGAGTCCATGTCATTCCTAAGGAAGACTCTGATCAGAGTCTCCCTTCTTTAGCTTCCTTCTGGTCTGTTTAATGAAAAGGGAAACATTTCAGTCTCTGAATTGTCCTTATTCTGAATACCTGCTTCTGATTTGTATACAGGGGCAAGATATAAAGTTCTCCTTCTGAGAGCTAAACCAAAGTTCCACTCTATTCTGAGAAACGACAGATGACTTGTGAGATTATCAAGAAGTACTTTCGTTAGTATCTCACCTGTAAGTTAGCTAGCACAGCAAAAACCCACACAACGTAAGATCCTTCCTCATTTCTCCACCTGTGCTTTATTTCCTTTCAATCTATATTCTTAGTTTTTGAAAATGAAAAACTGATTCGTGATGTTACATCACAGCATAAACCCATCAGTATTGTCTCATTTTTCTCATGTTACAACATGGCTCCTAAAAGGCCCTCCAGCCTGTCTGCGTCTCCGCACTCATCTGTCATCACTCTCTTCTCTCTGCACTCCAGGGACACAGGACTCTGATTCTTAAATAGCCATCACCTACTACCCTTAGTCTTGTTAAATCTTACTCATCTTTCAGCATCTGTGTCAAGCAGTACATTCTCAAGGAACTCTTCGCTGACCTTCCAAGCCTTGATAAGTTTATTTAGTTACAGAGCCCTGGCCTTAGTCCTTTCTGTCCAATCACTTATCTCACATAATTATAAAAACACCAGTTTGGTTATGTGATTAATGGCTATGTCTTTCCCTAGATTACAAGCATAATGAGAGCAAAGAGCACTTTGTTTTAGCTTACCACTGACCAGTACAGTGCTGTGCAAGGAATCAATATTTGTTGAATGAATAACTTCAGGATGGAGAGTGTAACCTTGAGCACAAAAACAGAATGTCTTTGCCAGGAAAATAGGAAAAAAAAAACCAGTGTTTGGTAAAGCCTGGATTCTGAACAAGAGGAAATTACCTAGAGAATTTAGACTCTCTTCTCCCATCTACTAAAGTTTTCTAATTCCCATGGAACCTTCTAAACTCTGAATTCCTTACATTTACTTTCTCATCATTTATCCCCTTTCTCTTTTCTCACTTCATGGTTTTTAGACTAAGACTTTATTACACTGATTTTTTCTGGCACAATTCATTTCTAAATGTATAATGTGTTAGTCTAGCAAAAAATTAACAAACAGTAAAGAAAATATATGTTGTACCTTATATTATAAATAGTGTGTGAACATGTGTATGTACATGTGTGTATGCATACATACAATTTATTTTTTCATGGACTTTTGAAAAAGAACAAAATCATGTTCTAAAGGCTATCATTTTTAATAGAAAATTTGATAAAGTCACAACTTTTATTATATCCTAACCAGGAATGTTAGTTTATGTTTCTAAGGAAATATGAGCATCATGGCAGGAAAAAAGTGTGTGTACACACTTATCTCTGTGTGTACACACACATGAATATGAAAAATATATGTATATATTTACTATATTTAATATATACATCAGTTATTAAACCATTCTTTCAACTATTTATTGAGTGCCAATTATATCTGAGCCTCTATGATACCTTTTAGGAACATAATATGGAAACAACAGAGTCCCTGCATTTACTGATTTCACACTTTACTCATGGAGCCAGATAAATTTTTTAAATAGTTTTAATTGAACTATAATTAATTTTATAAAAGAAAAATATACAGTGCTATGGCAGTAAATGATAGGAACATTACATACAGACTGGAAGCTCTAAAAGATTAACTTCTGAGCAAAGATAGGAAGGAATAGGAATTACTATGTTAGGGCTTCTTGGAAAGTACACACAGGCTCTGAGGTAGGGAATATCATGTCATCTATAGGAAATTAAAGGCCAATATGAAGCAGAGAGAAAATAGCAAGAATGAGGCCTATGACTGGAGGTAGCCAGCACCCACATTAGGCAGGGCCCTTTAGGTACCTATAAACTAAGTAAAAGGAAGTCATTGAATGTATTACACACACAAAAAAGGTGACAGGGTCAGATTTTCCTTAAGAAAAATAATTAATTCTGACTGAATATAAAAGATATTTCACAGTGTTACAAATGGATGCAGAAAATACATAGTAGTGGTCCAGGCAAGAAACCCCAGGGGCCTGAACTAATATGATAACACTAAAGGTGAAAAGAGTTTTGGATGTGAGAGTTATTTAGGAAATAAAAATACAAAAGCTAAAGACTGGGGATTAAAGACGGCGTCGTGAGAGGTGAGACAGAGAACTCCTCACAAAACCACATATAATATGAAAACATAGTTAATACAACTAATCATAAAAGAGCAACAGGAAAGAAGGATGCATCAGACTGCATACACCTGGAGAACAGAGTAGACCTCATGAAACAGGGTAACGTACCAAAGCCTTGATCCGGTGGGACCCAAGCCCTTCCCCCACCCAGGCTTACCAGCAGGAGGAATAGAAATGGAGCAAGGAGGGGGTGGAAGCCTAGGACTGCTGAACACCCAGTCCTGGAGATCTGCTATGGGAACACACACCTACATTGCATGGTGCTCTGGAGATTAGTGGGGTTGGAAAGCTAGGAAAGGTAGAATACTTGGAGACACTGAGATTCCAGCCGTTTGTGGAGGACAGGGATCCACATCTGGCTTCTCTGGGACAAAGGAAAGGCAGGTAGTCTGAGAGGCTTCCTAGCAGGGAGAGGGCTGTGAAGGGGTGGGCATTGCACGGACCTTGCTGCTTGGGAAAAGGGATAGGCAGACAAGGTTGTCTGGGCACACTCTGCTCAGCAGGTTAGGAACTTTCAGGAGCTATAGGCACTCCAACCCCCTGACTGGATACTTAGCTCTGAGGCCCCCCACTATGATATGCAGCCTTCAGTGCCTTCCTCCTGGCCAGCCAGTACTGGCTCACAAACGAGAAGTCCCTGACCTGGCATCAGGGCAGCCAGACAGAAGACCTGCCTATGGTAGCTATAAAAGCATAGCACAGAGGCTTACACCTGGGTGCTCGACCCACTGATTGTGACAGTGGAGATAGGCACTGCATCTGGGAAGCAGGAAACAGCTCTTTCCCCCCACCAGGCACCAGCGCTGCTCCCCTGCAACACCCAACATCACTCCAGGGACTGAGCAGCTCCAGAGATTAGAGCTTCTGGGCACTAGAAGGTGCCACATACAAATATGAAATGTCAGAGGAACCTGGTTCAAACCAAAATCTTACAAACATCAGAAAAGGGCAAAGTGAAACTGAACTCACCAATCTTTCTGAGAGTTCAAAATAAAAATCATAAACACGCTCATGTAGCTACAGAAAAATATTCAAGAACTCAGAGAAGAAATTAAGATGGAGGTTCAATCATTAAGAGATTCCATACAATGGTGGGATTTAAAAGCAGATAAGATGTAGTAGAAGAGATGGTAAATGGAATAGAAATTACAGAAGAGGAATACAAAGAAGCTGAGGCAGAGAGAGATAAAAGAATATCTAGGAATGAAAAAATATTGAGAGAACTGTGTGATCAATCCAAATAAAACAATATTTGCATTATAGGGGTACCAGAAGAAGAGGGAGAAAAAGGACAGAAACTCTTTGAGGAGGTAACTGCTGAAAAATTCCCCAATCTGGGAAAGGAGATAGTCTCTCAGGCCATGGAGGTACACAGATCTCCCAATACTAGGGACCCAAGGAAAACAACAACAAGACATATAATAATTAAAATGGCAAAGATCAAGGATAAGGACAGAATTTTAAAAGAGAGAAAAAAGATCACATACAAAGGAGAACCCATCAGGCTATCATCAGACATCTCAGCAGAAACCTTACAGGCCAGAAGGGAGTGGCATGATATATTTAATGCAATGAAACAGAAGGGCCTCGAACCAAGAATACTTTACCTGACAAGATTATCATTTACATTTGAAGGAGGGATTAAATAATTCTCAGATATGCAAAAGCTAGGAGAACTTAGCTCCCACAAACAACCTCTGCAGTGTATTTTGGAGAGACTGCTATAGATGGAAGTGTTCCTAAGGCTAAACAGCTGTCACCAGGAAAAATAAAACCACAGTAAAGAAAGTAGAATAATTAATTGCTAAGCAGATGCAAAATCATAATCAACTATGCCCTAAGTCAATCAAGGGATAGACAAAGAGTACAGAATATGATACCTAATATATAAAGAATGCAGAAGGAAGAAAAAGAAGGAAAAAAAGAACCTTTACATTGTGTCTGTAATAGAATACTAAGAGAGTTAAATAAGACTGTTAGATAGTAAGGGAATTACCCTTGAACCTTCGGTAACTATGAATCTAAAGCCTGCAATAGCAATAAATACATACCTATCAATAATCACACTAAATGTAAATGGTCTGAATGCACCAATAAAAAGACACAGAGTCACTGAATGGATAAAAAAACGAGACTAGTCTATGCTGCCTATAAGAGACTCACTTCAAACTCAAAAACATACACAAACTGAAACTGAAACTGAAGGGATGGAAAAAGATATTTCATGCAAACACTAGGGAGAAAAAAGCAGGTGTTAACAGTACTTGCATCAACACAGGATCACCTACATATGTGAAACAAATACTAACAGAATTAAAGGGGGAAATAGAATGCAATGCATTCTTTTTAGGAGACTTCAACAAACCACTCACTCCCAAGGACAGATCAACCAGACAGAAAATAAATAAGGAGACAGAGGCACTGAAAAACATATTGGAACAAATGGACCTAACAGACATCTACAGAACAGTCCATCCAAATGCAACAGGATACACATTCTTCTCAAGTGCACATGTAACATTTTCAAGAATATATTATATACTAGGCCACTAAAAGAGCCTCAGTAAATTAAAAAAGATTTAAATTGGACCAACCAGCTTCTCAGACCACAAAGGTATGAAACTAGAAATAAATTACTCAAAGAAAATGAAAAAGCCCACAAACACATGCAGACTTAATAACATGCTCCGAAATAATCAGTGGATCAATGACCAAATAAAAACAGCACTCAAGAAATATATGGAGACAAATGATAACAATAATTTAACACCACAAAATCTGTGGGACACAGCAAAGGCCTTGCTAAGATGGAAGTATATTGCAATACAGGCCTACCTCAGGAAAGAAGAACAATCCCATATGAACAGTCTAAACTCACAATTAACAAAATTAGAAAAAGAAAAACAAATGAGGCCCAAAGTCAGTAGAAGGAGGGACATAATAAAGATTAGAGCATAAATAAATAAAATAGAGAAGAATAAAACAATAGAAAGAATCAATGAAAGCAGGAGTTTGTTCTTAGAGAAAGTAAACAAAATAGATAAACCCCTATCCAGACTTATGAAGAAAAAAAGAGAGTCTACACACATAAACAAAATCAGAAATGAGAAAGGAGAAACCACTACAGACACCATAGAAATACAAATAATTATGAAAGAATACTATGAAAATTTATATGCTAACAAACTGGATAACATAGAAGAAATGGATAACTTTCTAGAAAAATACAGCCTTCCAAGTCTGACCGAGGAAGAAACAGAAAAGCTGAAACAGACCATTCCCAGCAAGGAGATTGAATTAGTAATCAAAAAACTACATAAGAACAAAACTCCTGAACAAGATGGTTTCACTGCTGAATTTCATCAAACATTTAGTGAAGACCTAATAATACCCATCCTCCCTAAAGTTTTTCAAAAAGTAGAAGAGGAGGGAATACTCCAAAACTCATTCTATGAGGCCAGCATCAACTCTAATACCAAAACCAAGCAAAGAAACCACAAAAAAAGAAAATTACAGATCAATATCTCTGATGAACATAGATGCAAAAATACTCAAGAAAATATTAGCAAACAGGATTCAAAAATACAACAAAAAGATCATCCATCATGTTCAAGTAGGATTTATTCCAGGGATGCAAGGATGTACAACATTCAAAAATGCACAAACATCTTCCACCACATCAACAAAAGAAGGACTAAAATCAGATGATCATCTCCATAGATGCTGAAAAAGCATTTAACAAAATTAAACATCCTTCAGGATGAAAATTCTCAACAAAATCGGTATAGAGGGCAAGTACCTCAACATTATAAAGGACATATATGACAAACCCACAGCCAACATCATATTTTACTGTGAGAGGCTGAAAGCTTTCCTTTAATATCAGGAACAAGACAATGATGCCTGCTCTCCCCACTTTCATTCAACATAGTTCTGGAGGTCCTAGCCACGGCAATCAGACAACACAAAGAAATAAAGGGCATCCAGATTGGCAAGGAAGAAGTTAAACTGTTCCTTTTTGCAGATGACATGATATTGTACATAAAAAACCCTAAAGAATACACTACAAAACTACTAGATCTAATATCTGAATTCAGCAAAGTTGCAGGATACAAAATTAATTCACAGAAATATGTTGTATTCCTGTAAACTAACGATGAACTAGCAGAAAGAGAAATAAGGAAAACAACTCCATTTACAATTGCATCAAAAAGAGTAAAATACCTAGGAATAAACCTAAGTGAGGAGGTGAAAGAACTATATCCTGAAAACTACAAGACACTCATGAGATAAATTAAGGAAGACACCAATAGTTGGAAATACATACCATGCTTGTGGATAGGAAGAATTAATATTGTCAAAATAGCTATCCTGCCTAAAGCAATCTAAAGATTCAATGCAATATTTATCAAAATACCAATGGCCTTCTTCAAAAACTAGAACAAATAGATCTAACACTCATTTGGAACCACAAAAGACCCCAAATAGCCAAAGCAATCCTGAGACGGAAGAATAAAGCTGGGGGGAATTACGCTCTCCAACTTCAAGCTCTACTACAAAGCTACAGTAATCAAGACAATTTGGTACTGGCACAAGAACAGACCCACAGACTTATGGAACAGAATAGAGAGTCCAGATATTAACCTACACATATATAGTCAATTAATATACAATAAAGGAGCCATGGATATACAATGGGGAAATGACAGCCTCTTCAACAACTAGTGTTGGAAAAACTGGACAACTACATGCAAGAGAATGAAATTGGTTATTGTCTAACTCCATACACAAAAGTAAATTCAAAATGGATCAAAGATCTGAATGTAAGTCATGAAACCATAAAACTGTTAGAAGAAAATATAGACAAAAATCTCTTGAATATAAACATGAGCAACTTTTTCCTGAATGTATCTCCTCAGGCAAGGGAAACAAAATAAAAAATGAACAAATGGGACTACATCAAGCTAAAAAGCTTCTGAACAGCAAAAGACACCATCAGCAGAACAAAAAGGCATCCTACAGTATGGGAGAATATATTTGTAAATGACATATCCAACAAGGGGTTAACATCAAAAATATATAAAGAACTCACATGCCTCAACACCCAAAAAGCAAATAACCCTATTAAAAAAATAGGCAGCGGATGATATGAACAGACACTTCTCCAAAGAAGTTCAGATGGCCAACAGGTAAATGAAAAGATGCTCCACATCACTAATCATCAGAGAAATACAAAGTAAAACCACAATGAGATATCACCTCACACCAGTTAGGATGGCCAGCATCGAAAAGACTAGGAACAACAAATGCTAGCAAGGATGCAGAAAAAGGGGAACCTTCTTACACTGCTGGTGGGAATGTAAACTAGTTCAACCATTGTGGAAAGCAATATGGAGGTTCCTCAAAAACTTAAAATTCAAATACCATTTGACCTGATAATTCCACTCCTAGGAGTTTACACAAAGAAAATAACTTCTCAGATTCAAAAAGACATATGCACCCCTATGTTTATTGCAGCACTATTTACAATAGCCAGGATATGGAAGCAACCTAAGTGTCCATCATTAGATGAATGGATAAAGTAAAGGTGGTACATATACACAATGGAATACTATTCAGCCATAAGAAGAAACAAATCTTACCATTTGCAACAACATGGATGGAGCTAGAGGGTATTATGCTCAGTGAAATAAGTCAGGCAGAGAAAGTCAAATACCAAATGATTTCCCTCATTTATGGAGCATAACAGTGAAACAAAACTGAAGGAACAAAATAGCAGCATACTCACAGATTCCAAGATTGGACTAGTGGTTGCCAAAGGGGAGGGGTGCTGAGGGCAGGTGGGGAGGGAGGTAGAGGGGGATTGTGGGGTGTCATGATTGGTGCATATGGTGTGTTCAGGGTCACGGCGGGGTCATTGTGGCTCAGGGAGGACAAGTAGGGACTCTGTAGCATTTTGTTGCACTAATGGATGGTTGGTGCAGTGGGGTGGGGGGAGGATTTGATAATAAGGGTGAATGTAATACCCACATTGTTTTCCTTGTGAAACCTTCATGAGAGTGTATATCAATGATACCTTAATAAAAAAATACACAGGCTTGGTGACTGAATGGAAATTGAGAAGAAGTGGGTGAGGAAGAAAGAATATCAAAGATGTTTCCGAAGTTCCTGACTGCACAGCTCCATAGATGTTGGTTCTTTTCTCTGATACTGGAGGGGTACCAAGAGGAAATGGTTGTTCATTATAGAGTCACTCACCACGAGTTTATCGTTTTGGGACTCACTGGGCCTATGATACCTTGAGACACCTAAATGAGAAAGTCAAGAAAGTAGCTAGATATATGAATCTGGGGCTTAAAGGGTAGATCTGGTCTGTAGATAAAATATATGACTGTTTTGTTTATAACATACAACTAAAGGCAAGGGCACCTGTACGCATATATTTTTCCTTCTAGGTATGTAAAACCATTCAAGAGCCAACAAGGTTTACCTTGCAGTAGCTGAATAGTAATTCTAAACCACACAGTTTATTTCATTTAAGCCAGACATAGTTGAGAATACTAGTGATGGATTCCTAATTCTTTGTCAGGTAAAAAGGAAGGGAAGGTCTGGTGTAGAAGCCAACTGTGCCCAAGGACGAACTTAATATGAGCTGCTCTACCTACCTGTCAATGAGATATTTGTGCTTGCTGCCCTTGTGATCCCAGTGTAGGGAAATTGCTCCATCTAGGGAAATTGAATTTCTTCCTTTTATGTGGAAATACAGAATAATAATCTGACTTATAATTTTCTCTTTACTGACAGCAGTAAGACAATGCACATATCCAATTTAATAATGTACCTTCTTAAAAAGATCACAAGAGTTTTACTGATACCATTTTACCCAGCCCAGTCCAACGAAAAAAATGGTCTGAGGACTTAACATTAAGCCGTATGTTGCTTATAAATATATGGCATTCATCTCAAGACAAAGATTCCAATGACAGTTTCTACTATTCTGTTGCTAAAGTGGCATTTAAAAATACAGATATCTTAATGTTTTATGATGACAGAAATCTACCCTACAAAATTAAAATTAATACCAATGACTGTAGCTTTGGAAGCACATGATGGGAATTATTGGGAAGGTTAATGTTAATGGTTTATTTTGAAAGGTTAAAAAAAATCCCATTAATCTCCACTCCTTTAATACAGTTATGCAAAGGATGACAGTGACAAAATGGGGTCAAACAGATCTAAAATTGTATTGGAGGAGTGTGAAAATGTCTGTATCTTTTGTTTAATAATCCCTTCTGTTTTATACAACTGACTTAAAAAGGGGAGGAGCTTCTGAGAAAAGAGGATAAAAGTGAGGAGAGCAAAGGAGAGAGCAGCTGAGACAAGGCACGATTATTTCGTTAAAAAAGAAGGATAGCTATGTGTGGAATTATGTGTTATATTTTCTGATACCCATGAGTCTATGTCAAGGGATGAAAAACTTTAGCTGAAAAGCAAGATAAACACACCTACTCTGAAAATTCACTTTTTTCCCACTGTAAGACAAAGCTATTATAATAATGCTGAGATCTCAGAACAATAAGTGTATGTATGGCACTTTATTGAAAAAAAAAATAAGAGCTATCTCTCCCCACCGAAATTAAAACAAAACTACTCAGAGATAATAAATGTACTTAAATGTCAAAGAAATGGTGGAGTAGAGAGAAAGAACATAGAACTGTACTGTCTAATATGGTAGCCACTAGCTGTATGTGTCCACTAAACACTTCAAATGTGACTAGTCTGAACTGAGATGCTTTGCAAGTGTAATACACACCAGATTTTGGAGACTCAGCACAAAAAATAATGTAAAAATACGTCTATATTTTTAAATTTTGATTCTATGTTAAAATGATAATATTGGGACACACTTGTTTAAATAATAATTTGCAATTAAAATGATTTCCATTTCTTTTTTAATATGGCTATAAGGAAATTTAAAATTATGTATATGGCTCACATTATGTTTCTATTAGATAGTGCTTATATAGGAGCTAAGGGAAGTAATCCATTTGGGGAGAAAAAAAGAGCATATGTCAGTAGTTTATATAGTGATAGCACTTAAAAACATTAAAATTTCTGCTGTGCATATGACTGACTCCAATCTGAAGTTCCCTTCATTTATAATATAAATTACAGATGACTTAATATATGAGTTTTGTGCGTGTAAATGTGTGTAGGAAGTGAACTAACAACATGTCTACTTCTTGGATATAACTATATTGGAAAAATGCCCAAATTGAAGCTATCCTTTTTAGTCCATACGAAGTGGGGAGACACCAACTCTCCCCACCCCCACAGTTAACTGAATGACAAGGAGACAATGTAATTAATGAAGCCCTTTTACTGCAACTTCAAACCTTATTAAATAACATAAACCATTACACAAAGCAAGTATTTCTTTAAAATGTGAACACTGGCAGAAAATGTCAAGAAAGGAGAGGGGACCCACAGCAGATGATGATTAACATTCTAGAAATTGTCCTTAAACAGCTTAGAAAAGTAGGGAATTCTGAGTATGGAAAATCTGAATTTCCATTGACAAAATATGCTACTTCCTTAGTTTGATATCCAAGGACCCAGTGATCAGAATTCAATTAATGTTTCAGCCCAGTTTCCATTACCATAAATAATCTATTCTCCAACCAAAATCAATCACTTAATTCAAGCCTTTGTGCTTATGCCACTTCCTCTGCTAAAGTACCTGTTGCTCAGGCTCCATTCCTACAAAGGGTCCTAGACATGGTCTGGCATGAGCAAAACAGATGGGTTTATAGTAATTTTATCTAAGATCACCTTAGACAATTTTTTAAAGCCATGTCCTCAATGAATCATCTAAAATGCTTTTTCAGAAGCATTGCACTAATATTCACCTCTTGAGCAGTTGATTCATTTTCCATTTTAATTATAATTTTATAACCAAGTTTGTTTAAGTATAAAATTACTACACTACTGAAATATTTTTATAAGTGTTTGGGGTTCTCTTGCTGCATTTTCTCTCTTTTCCATATTTTTTTTTCTAAAATTGGCCCTATTGGTTTAACAATCCTATCGTCAAGAACTATTGTTAAATAAATTTAAAAAATATTTTTTTAATGTTCCACTTGGCATTTAGCATATGTTCCCAAGATTCTTGAGGCCATGGAGCAACTCTTGTATCTAAAGGTAAGAAGAATATGTTATTCTTGCTATTTATGGTGTTGATAAGGAAAACAGAATGAAAAAGAAAGGACCATTTACAAAAGGTTTTTCTTAATTTTCTAATGGAGTTAAAGAGAAAAACAATAAAGACTGTGTCTCCTAGAATAACAGAGTCCCTTACCTAGATATAACAGTAAATTTGGTCAGTTTTCTGACCTAGATCTGGGAGAATTAGCTCAAGCCAACCTTTGTTTCTATTTGTAATCTCAGCATCTTAACATGGAGTGGCAGGGACTAACAGCAGAGTTGAAATTATGGACTTTTTTGAGCATTTTTTGTTGGCAACCCTATTTTTATTTCTTTATTCCTACAGGAGGACATTGCTGGTGAACCTTAAATTTTTTCCTATTATCTCTACAGGAGAGCATTTTTGGCTGGTGACCCTAAAATTTTCTTGTATTATCTCTAGAGGAGGCAAGAGTTACTCCCTGCAATTTTGGTAAGAGAATTCCCTACCACATCTCCCCAGATTATCACCTGTTCAAGGGCTGCCTCCACTTTTCTTGATCTACTCTATTACAACTCTAGTCCAAGGTTATGCCTGTATGGCTACAATTTCTCCTGTCTCCCTACTTCTGCTCAGATCTTCCTCCATGTGTTCCTGACAAACCAGCTAGAGGTTAACATACCAGTTAGATATTTCAATAATATGAATCACATTTCTTAATTTCCTCACTTGAAATTCTTTTAAAAATTTCAGTTGTTTTTAAAATAAAGCACAAAATTAACGGAGCTTCTGGGAGCCACCTTCATGAACTTCACCCTCATTTTATCCTAATCTTCCCATGATTTGCTAGTTTCCAGACTTCCTGGACTCCTTTCCATCTCTTGCACACAACAAGCACATCTTCACCTTGAGGCATTTGTGTTTCATTCTGATCTTAAAGTTCTTCCTCCAGCTCATCACACAGCTGGCACCTGTGCATCCTGCAGGTTTGGCTCAATGCTATCTCCCTCAAATAATGTTTTCTAAGTGATCATAATCTGTGATAATATAACTTAGATATTATATGTTTACTACTTTCCTGTAAGCTCCATGAAGCCACAAAACATGCTCTTGTTTTTCTCCATTAAATATCTACTTTCCAATACTTTTGTGGCACATAGGTTTCAAAACTATTTATTGAATTAGTGAATGAATAAGACAATGTTGTGCCAAATGATTACCAAATTAATTCAATGCCTATAAAAATCCCAACAGTATTTTTTACAGAAATAGAAAAAACAAATATAAAATTAATGTAGAACCACAGATCACCATGAAGAGCAGAAACAATCTTTAGAAAGAACAAAGCTCAATGTATCAACTTCCTGGTTTCATAACATACTACAAAGCTCAAGTAGAAATGCATACAGACTAATAGAATAGAATAGAGAACCCAGAAATAAACCCACATACATATGGTTAACTGATCTCTGAAAAGGTGCCAAGAAAACACAATAGAGAAAGGAAAAACTTCAAAATATGGTGTTGGGAAAACTGGATATCCACATGCGAAAGAACAAAATTGGACCCTTATCTTACACCATACATAAAAGTCAGCTCAAAATAGCTTTAAAACTTCAATGAAAAACTGAAACCAAAGCACTGCTAGAAGAAAATGTAGGGGAAAAGGTTCATAACACTGGCATTGAAATGATTTCCTGCCACCAAAACATCCATCAATAGATGAATGGATAAAAAAGATGTGCTACATATACAGAATGAAATGTTATTCAGCCATAAAAAAGAAAGAAATCCTGTGATGTGAAACAACATGATGGACCTAGAGGGTAATATGCTAGGTGAAATAAGCCACGCACAGAAAAACAAATACATATGATTTCACTTATTTGTGGAATCTAAGAACAAAACAAAACAAAATGAATAAAATAGCCAGTCACAAACACTGAGAAATGACTGGTGGTTATCATGGGGGAGAGTTTGAGGTGAGTAAGGGGGATAAAGGGACACAAAAATTCTCAAGCATAATATAAGTTGGTCACAGGGATGGTAGTACAGCATGGAGAATACAGCCAATGGTTCTGTAACATCTTCCTATGCTGACAGATAGTAACTGCACTAGAGAGGGTTGAGGATTTAATAATGTGGGGAACTGCTGAACCACTGTGTTGTATACTTGAAACCAATATAATATTGTGTATCAACTATACCTCAATAAAAAAAAACAAGCAACATAAGCAAAAATAGAGAAAGGGACTACATTAATCTAAAAAGTTTCTGTATAGCAAAGGGAACAATTAACAGAAGGAAATGGCAACGTACAGAATAGGAGAAAATATTTGCAAACCATATAGCTGATAAGAGGTTAATATCTAAAACATCTAAGGAACACCTCCAACTCATTAGGAAAAACTAATCTAAAAAATGGGCAAAGGACTGCAATAGACATTTCTCTAAACAACTCATACAAATGGACAACAGCTACATGACAAGATACTCAACATCACTAATTATGAGAGAAATGCATATCAAAATCACAATGAGATATTAGTTCACCCATGTTAGAACAGGCATCATTAAAAAAGATAAGAGATAATAAGTGATGGTAAGGATGCAGAGAAGGGAAACACTTGTGCACTACTGAAGGGAATGTAAATTGGTGCTGCCATTATGGAAAACAGTATGGGGGTTCCCCAACATGTTAAAAATGGAACTATCATATGATCCAGCAATCTCACTTCTGGGTTGATATCCAAAAGAAAACTGAAATCAGGAACTCAAGGAGGTATCTGTGTACTCAAGTTCATTGCAGTGTTGTTGACAATAGCCAAGATATGGAAACAAATTAAATGTCCATTAATGGCTTAAAGGATAAAGAAAATGTGGTACCTACATACAACAGAATATTATTCAGCCTTAAATAAAAAAAAAAGAAGGAAATCCTGACATACGTGACAACACGGAAGACCCTACAGGACATTAGGCTAAGTGAAATAAACCAATCGCAGAAAAACAAGAAATGCATGATTCTGCTTATATGAGGGGTCTAAGACAGTTAAACCTTGAAGAACAGGGGTTTGAACTGTGCAAGTCCACTTATATGCAAGTTTTTTCAATAAATATATTGGAAAGTTTTATGGAGATTTGTAACAATTTGAAAAAAACTCTTTTGTATAGCATACTTTATTATAAGAATACAGTGTATGGAGAGAGATTCAAGATGGCAGCATGAGAGATGAGACAGACAACTCCTCCCAAAACCACAGAGAGTGAGAAAATATAGTTAATACAACTAACCCTAAAATAACAACAGGAAAGAAGGCTGCACCAGATTGCATACAGTCCTCATGAACAGAGCAGACCTCGAGAAACAGGGTCATGTATGAAAGCGTATATACTACCTTGTGCCAGTTTGGGTAAAACATTAAATATGTAAAATTATTTTAAACCAATTATTAATTAACAAATTAAACTGCAATATGACTGGATATGAATTTATCATTTATATATACATAATATAAATTATGTTATATATAATTTATATAAAATATGTACAAGTTATATGTGTAATTTTATATATAACTCATGTAATATATTTAAATTATATATATATATATACACATTATATAATTTACAATTCATATATATAATCTATATTTAATTAATCAAGACATGTTTTCCAAAAGAGTGAACAAAATTGTTATAGATGTTTTGGTAAATAAAGCAGAAGGAAGGACATTTTATTTAAAGATAAAAGGAGTGAAAATATTTGGTATGTTTATAAACAGTAATACATAATGAAAAATACAGAGAAATCATGAAAATTTGGATGGCAGACTAATGGCTATATGGATAAAGTGTACGTATGATTATTTATATAGCAGTACCATAGTCAACTATCAGTTATCATCAAAAATCCATATTCTGAACATCTTTAAAATAAACAGAAGCAATGTTAACGTTAATGTAAGTAATAAATACATGTAAATTAAAAGAATTTCGCAGTGGATAAGCTCTTTTGCCCACTAGTTACAGTGTAATTATTAAAAAGTACTTGATTTTAAGGGAGGCTTATGGATTTTATGACAAAAGAATTCCATTAGTGTTAAAATAGGTCAATGTCTGAAAATTTAGGACATTCACTGTCTTTTCCCAGTTGATTTTATAGAAGCCCAGCAACCAATATATTGAAATCCACTAGAGGGAGCTGACATGATTATAAAATTGCATTACCTGATACCCTACCAGGAAAATAAATGCCTCAGCAAAAATGACTTTGATGTAATAGAAAAAAAAGCATTTTGTTTTTGCTTTATTCAGTTCATTCCATGATCACAAGGAATAAAAATTCTTTAAAACCTACTAAAATAGGGAAAGCTTAACATATATCACTGTACTGATTCTAGAAATGTTATTATGTGGTAAAATCTTTGGGTATCTACAAAGAAAAGCAATTTAAAAATATGTTTTTCAGCTAATTAAAGTTTCAGTAGCAAACGAATATATATTCTTATGCTTCTCATAACAAATTTGGGGAAATGTTTTTTAGGAATGTTTTTACCCTAATGCCTTAAAACCCAACACATACATGCATGTGTAAGTGTATGTATGTGTATGGTGGACCAAAAACTCATTTACTAATGCTTAAAAGTCTTCATAAGCCTGTCTGTCAAAGGAATTTTGTCTTAAAAAGTAAGCTGATGAGTAGAGATATTTTAGACCAGATGCTATGTATTAATATCATAAGAAGAAATTGATGAGAGACAAAAGAGACATATTGAAAAATTTGCTAGTCGTACAGTAGGGTATTTGCATAATTGCTCTGCTCTTACATTATATCATTAAATGATAAAATGAGGATACTGTACAATTACAGTGAGCCACCAGTAAAATGCAGCCCAAAGAATAATTTGTTGAGTGTCATTTGCCACATGTATGCTACAGCAGCTATAATAATCTTCACATAAGTTGACAGAAGTATTAGTAAAATACTTAGCTAAAATCTTTGTACATAAAGCAAATTGAATTTAATGAAAACCCACAAACAGTGTTTCAACTGCTCTTTTACTTCTTACAATGTTCAAAACATTTGATTGCAAAATTTGCAACCCACCAAGGAAAAGTTACGTGTATATAAAACATACATTTCACTTGTTCCTCATATTCATGAAATTATTATGGAGTCGGGGTGGGAAATAGAATTATATATCCTTTCCAACATCAGCATTTCATTACTTGTTACTACAGGTTGTAGGGAGGGTGTTTCACTTGACAGCAATTATGCCTACCCATTAGTACTTTCTCTTTTCCCAATAAATAGCTAATTTGAAAAACATCAAGTTAAGTTAACCATTTTAAGTGTTTTCACTTACTTGTCTGTAGCTCTTTCTCTCTGGCCTGCATATCAGCAAAGACTTGATTAAAATGATTCGTAAAGGCCACAAAGTCTGCATCCAGGAACATTGGCCCTTGTTCCTTCTCTTTCAGGGCTATGCTTTGAATTTTTAATCGCTCAATTTGAGGCTGAAGAGCAGACAGCTGGTTGACTTCATCCTGTACCATAATTTACAGTATTAAAATAATATTTTTACTTTGCATACATTACATTTGTACAAAGAAAGGAGTTAAAATACAGTGATGCAAACTCAGCTTAATGCTTTCATCAAAAAACCATAAGAAACATCCATGATGATTTAACAAGCCTCCAGCACAGGTCATCAGTTTAAGAATAATTTGGCTCTTTGTTCAATTGCTATCATATATAAACATCTTTAAATTTCAAAATGACATCATTTAGAGCATTAAAGGGCATAAATGTATATGGATGAAAAGTACTATGAATGACCTTATATCGTTTCCATAAATGAAACGTAGATGTTCCTCTGCACCCCTTTTCTCTCAAACTTGTGTGCCTTTGCTTCAGATTCCAAGCTCACTTAATGAACAATATTTTTTCTTTAATTCGTGTAGAATGTAAGTTATAATATCTAATATATATATATACTCATTATATTAAAAATGTTTAATATTAACATTACATAAATTACATATATCTATGTTATATTTAATCTATGCGATACTTATGTATGCACACATATTTATATCTATAATTATCTAACTTTTGTATGTTCTTATTACTTCTACTGAATGAATAGGTAATTACCATTGTTTTAATTAGGGTACTGCTCTGCTTTTCTCTTGTTGTCGTAGCATCATTGTTAATAGCACCCCCTTTCACTCTCAAGAGTGCCCTAGTTTGGATGATAAAAATCACATACACACTCTGCTGTGCCATTCAACCTAACAGTCACTAGTCACATGTGGCTACTAAGCACCTATATGGTGAGTCTAAATTTAGATGTGCTGTCACTGTAAAACATACAGAGTTTTGAAGATTTAGTATGAAAATATGCAAATATCAACTCTCATAGTTTTAAATATTAAATCTTGAAATAGTTTTGATCTACTGAGTTAAATAAAATACATTATTGAAATTTGTTTACCTGTTTATTTTTTAATATAATGTCTATAGCATTTAAAATTATATATGTGATTCAAATGGCTTTCATTTTTTTTCTTTTGAATAGTGCTGTTCTTGATATAAATGGGTTTATACTCTTTTGTTTCCAGTGAAGTTGCAATTCATATGTACCTGTTACATATATAATGTGATCTCAAATAGAAATTCCAAAATTCTCTTTTTAAAAGTATTGTTACCATGGTTTCTTATTTATAATTCATACCTCTGCTACCCTTAGAAAAAATACTTCAGGATTTGTTTACCATTTAAAATGTAAAAAACATGATAATTAAAATTTAAAAATGAGATTACAACCAATTAAGAGGGGAAAATTGAATTACAGTAATTATCAACTAAATATAAATCTGAGCTTCCTGCAAATCAAAGTGAAAACTTTAAAAAAAAAAGCTCTTGTGAGATACACCTATACTCTATTGGAAAGAGTAACTTTTGTCTTAGGATTGACTTGAGGTGAATTTATCACAAAGATCCTTTCATAGTAGCAAGACCACCTAATAAGTAATGCCACTTGTTCTGATGTTTAGACGATATGAAGTTAACTTTCAGAGGAATGTTGGTATGTGGTTAGAACAGTATGAACTGATTCAGGTAGATAAATCTCTGACAATCAAACTATTTTGGTGGGTGAAGGTGAAAGACATTTAGATAAATGGGTAGGTGACTCATCTTTCACATTCATATATAAAGCCCGACAATCAAGTGCTAGAAGGTATGCATATATTCATGGAAGAAGAATAAGACAAGAGGTAAAGGATAATACTCTGTATTTTTGCTTTCTGACTTAAACACATGCACTTTGTCCACTAGGCTTGCAAATGGCAGCATTGACATCTGCTGTGAAACATATAAGAACCTGATTTACATTTGGCCAGATGGAAGGCCGTTATTCTTCCTGTTTAGGGGGACATACAAGGAGCCTACAGTACAGTAAAGTGTGTTCTGCAAAACAAAAGGGACTTTGAAACTAATAAAACATTTGGGCAAATGTTCAGTTGAGACCATAAAATTCCATGAGTGAATCATAGGAGAGATCATTTTGATCTGAAATATTTAACATTTAAAAGATGTTACCAATTATTTCCATAAAAGGGCCTTACTGTGTTTGGTCCTCCAGAGTAAGGTCCTTGCATGCTCCAAGAGTCCTGGCTTTGTATCCTATAGGTCTGTCTTTTTCCGCCCATCTTTCATCTTACACCTCCCTCCCCTCTATGCCCAGCATTCACATTGGCCTTCTTCTAGTTCCTTGGTCGCCACTGCTCGCTCCTGCCATGTGCCTTCTGTCTGAAGCCTCTTGCCCTGCTGTTCTCTTAATTTCAACTTATCCTAAAAGCCTTAACTCCCCTGAATATGCTTATCCTTTAACATCCCATGTTTATTTGATAGAAAAACGTGCATGTTTATATTTTTCTCAGGAAAGGGTCCAGGGATTTCTTCCAATTAATTCCCAAAGGGCTCTCTAACCCCCAACGTAATTAAGAACCAGTTCTGGCAAGCATTATATTTTGAGCTAAATCTGTACTCTAATCATAGGAAACATCTCCAAATAATATAAGGCAATGATAAACAGGATGGAATAATTTATTTACCTATCACTAATCACAACCAAATAGCATAATTTTAACTGTTGTGTGAATGACACTGAACTTATCCTACTAGATATTTTGCTTAAGGTAATTTATCAAATTAATAGAAAGCAATGTGGCAGAGAGAAAGAGTAAGGAGTAATGAAGAGAGATCGAACTGTCATCAGAATCTGGACCTTTGTAGATGAATGCAGGAAAAAAAACCACAATTTGAATTAGGATGACTTCCCTAGCCTCAAGAGATTTAAGATATATAACCTCCAGTGATCTTCATTTGCTCCTTAGGTAAAGACCAATGTCCTTGCATGCTCCAAGAGTCCTGGCTTTGTATCCTTTAGGTCTGTCTTTTTCCGCCCATCTTTCATCTTACACCTCCTCCCCTCTATGTCCAGCATTCACATTGGCCTTCTTCTAGTTCCTTGGTCACCACTGCTCGCTCCTGCCATGCTCCTTCGGTCTAAAGCCTCTTGCCGTGCTGTTCTCTTAATTTCAACTCATCCTAAGAGCCTTAACTCAAATGTACCTGCCTCAAGGAAGCTGCCCTTGGTGGCTCTGTCTAGGTCAGGTTTTTCTTCTTAAGACATTCTCCCAGAACTCTGTACCTTTGTTAAAAGCATTTGCCCCAGTGGAAGTTTTACATCTATTTATTTAATCATTTATTAATGTCCCTGTTCCCCACTCTAGGTGAAGGTTATGAGGGCAGGATCAATGAATTCTCATTCTTATATTCCCAAAATTTAAGTGACCATTGCTCCAGTGGGTCCTGAAGGTAGAATGACAACCCCAGTAGGACTGGAAGGCAGGGCACCAAGCCAAAAATTATTCTTCAACCTTAAAATCCAGTGAAATTTGCCTTACCAAATTTTGGACTTGCTTAGGGCCTGTCACCTCTTCCTTCTTCCCTACCTTTCCTCCATTAGGAATGGGAATGTCTATCCTATGCCTGTCCCACTATCATATTTGGAAGTACAAAAGTTATCTGGCTTTACAGATTCACAGCAGGAGAGGAACTTTGTCTCAGAATGAATCAGACCTTGAGCCTCACCCATATCTGATTTAAATGATATTTACATGAGACTTTGGACTTTAGAGTTGATTCTGGAATGAGTTCTGACCTTTGGACTTTGGGAATTCATGGCATGTGAGAAGGATGTGAATTGCAGGGGGTGGGGGGTGCAAAGTCAGAATGTTATCGACTAAATTGTGTCTCCCAAAATGTGTATGTCAAAGTCCTAACCAACAATGTAATTACATTTGGTGACAGGACTTTTAAGAGGTAATTAAGGTTAAATGAGATCTTAAGTGTGAGGTCCTTATCTGATAGGACTGGTGGTCTTACAAGAAGAGAAAGATTTCTCTCTCCCTCCATGCACATGCACCAAGGAAAGGTCACATGAGGACACAGTAAGAAGGAGCCAGAAGCTGAATCCTGGCAGACCTTGATCTTGGCCTCTCCAGCCTCCAGGACTGTGAAGAAATTAATTTTTATTGCTTAAGCCACCCAGTCTATGGTATTGTTATAGCACCCCAAGCCAGCTAATAATGATACATTCAGTATCGTTCTTGGCCACATTACAGACACTGAATATGTGTTTTATGGATGAATGCATTTTGTAGATATTATTAGTAATTCTACATGTGAGTCTCAAGAAACATGTTAAGGTTGTATCAGATTTTTGTTGCAAGAAATAACATAGGTGGAGTACTCCAATGATTCACAGTGACAAAAGTCATGGATGCTATAACAGACAAATGTGTCTAAATACAGAAATTTCCTAGATTCGTGTATTTTCCTAATAAACTAAATGCTTTTGTATAGTATATTATTTTTCTAAAAAATACACTTCTGGAGTTTACTTATTTCCTAATAAAGCTGTATGTCCAATATCTGAAGAAGAATCATCAAGTCCTTCAATTGTTTTTCCCTTCAAAATAGCTTTGAATTTCCAATCACTTTCTGGGCTCGGTACCACCTTCAAATCAACCCTGTCTCTGCAGTCTCCCACCAGTCAAACCATTCTTTTCAAAGTCTGCAGAATAACCCCCATTCATTGCTTTTAATATTAAACCCCACCACGTCGGTGTATCTTTAAGGTTCATCACGGAAACCTTTCATCTGCCCTCTAATCAATTTCCCACCTCTCATGAAAACTGTGTAGTTCATAGCGATAATGCAAAATGTTCAAGTTTTTAACATTATTATATACCTCTTCTTTTCGTACACTTGCAAACATATACTTTTAATCCCTTTCTTAGGCCCATTTGTGCTATTTGTTTGGCCATTTGTTTGATCCACTGCCTATTCTTCTCCTTTCACCCGGGAGAATGACATTTACAGACTACAGCTCCTTGTCTTCTGCCTTCTGATTAAGTTTAGTCAATGGGGGCCCTGGCCAGGCAGGAAGGAGAGTGAAGTGGGGCATTTACTTTTTTGGCTCTACTCCGTGAGGGTACATGGACGAGCTCTTAAGGCTGCCTTTACAATGGGCATCTGACTCTCTTCTTCTATAAGTTCTGTCTCCCTGATCTTTTCTGTCCTCTAGATAGTTTAACAGCTCTGATGCTATGTTACTGTACTATCCCTTGTGGTTCCTTTATACTTCAAGCACGTTTATAAAATATTTTTAAGACACTTTCCTCAAATTATCTTAATTTGAGCAAACTGTCAGTTTTAAAATTTCTTCTCACGTATCTGATTATTTACTATATCAGCTGCTTGTGTTTGGTGGATTTCACTTTTTCAACACATAACTGGGTTTTTTTCTTAGCATATGAGCTGCCATAAAAAAAGAGCTCGAAATTATTGGCCATTTCTCAGAGGATAAATGTAGTTTCCATACTCCAAAACTGCCTCACCATTTCGCAAACTGACAAAATCAGTTAGCCCTGTGTATCTACTCTAAATATATTTTTCCAGGATTCGGGCATTCATATATTACCCATCTAAACTGATTTTCTTCACTTATATTTTTGATCTTTGCTGTGCTTAAATCCTTGAAAGATACATTTTATAATTAAGTAATTTGCTATTTTTCTGAAAATTGCCAAGAAATTCCTATTGATCATGCTCCAAAGAGGAGGAAAGATTCTTACCTTACAAATTTTTAACTGGCTTTTAACTGCTGTTGGCTTGCCTGGGGTGGTGGGCTGGGTTTTCAACCAGTTTTCAGCAGTAGTTGTCATCTGCTCCAACTGTTGTAGCTGATTATAGAAAGTGATGATGTTGTTCTGATACTCCAGCCAGTTAAGTCTCTCACTTAGCAACTGGCAGAACTCAACCCACCGGCTGTTCAGTTGTTCTGAGGCTTGTTTGATGCTGTCAGCATTAACACCCTCTAGAAAGAAAGATTTTTAAAATATATCCACTGAAGCCATAAACTAAAAGTCATTATCTTAAAACCAATGTGTCTCAAGTTTAAAAGTATTCATCATATGAATGATTTTAAACAAATCATTTATTAACTAATAAAGAAGTCAAAGTACCAAATGATTCCTTATTATTGATTGTAAATTATTAGAGCTACATCTTATCTAAAAATATGAATGTGATAAAGTAATAAATAAGGACACATAAGATGTAAAGGAGTAGAATATATTTTTTAAAAAAAAGAGTCAAAACTGTGATGGGGGTTGAAGACTGGTCATGGACAAAGAACCTTTTGGATGTTTCCAAATACATGTTAAATATGATGTATATTATTAATATGTACCTCCAAAAACTAACTTATATTCTTATTGTTTTAAATGTTTTGGAACTAGTTGAAATGTTATCACTTGGACTAAAAAAAAAAACTGAAAAGGTAGTATTTATCAAAAAGCCAATAATTCTCTGTTTCTGCTATGGAAAGCCAGAAATAAGCAGATTATCCAAAGGTCCAAAAAAGTGAGCAAGCAGTAGAAAAAATATCTAATATGAAAAAAATGGTTTTCATATTATTTATATATCATTTACAAATGTGGAAATTGATCTGCAAGTTTTAACATCTTAAAATCATCTATGGCAATATAGCTTTCTATAGCAATACAGGAAAACAATCTATCAAGAGCAGAATGGAAACATAAGCACTTCATGACCACATTTAGCCTTCTGGAGAACCTACTATGCGTTAGGAAATATGCTATGTCTTCTAACATATACTCTCACTTAAATTTTGTCATAATGTGATATATGACTAATGCCAATCCAAGAATATATACTATCATATACATAACAAGTAAATATAACAGGTTCATGCAATGCTACATGTTAAAATATTCACTCACAAAATTTAGATATGCTTACACACACATTAGTTTATATAGTAACTTCCTTAATAAATTATATTAAAGAAAAATATTAATATGATACACATTTTAAAACAAAGCTATGATTGCACTGATGACTTTCTTGGTTTTTCAAAATACTGAATATTTGAGTGTTTCCTATTCCTACCTATAGCTACAGGCATCTCAAAAGGGATCATAAGCTCACTATAAAATTCTTTCTCTAGATTAAAATATCTAAGGCATAAAGTGATTTAGTGAAGACCAAGTTATCTAGGAGAACCTATTTTTATAGATGTTCATTTACTCAACTTTCTGTAAATATGATTTATTTAATGGGCAAGTAAGTTATTAGCAAGTCTGAAGACCATTTTTAGCAAGCATAAGGCTCATGGTTTTGCTAACTTGTACATGCTTCCCACTTCACTTTTTTTAAAGACTAAAAAATACATATTTGAATTCAACAACTATATGATTTTATCCTCTTACTTTCCTCTGCTCATATTCCTTCATTTTGTTGTAATTATGTCATGCTTCCAAACTACATCTCTCAGTTCATTTGAAACATAACTCTAACTTCACTAATTTTAAAGTTTGAAACTACCCAGGATGGCACTGGAGAAAACAAAGTTTGCAAATATTACTGGCAACAATCTTTTCCTCCTTCTTTGGCTAATATATTTTCAAAGAAAAATAACTAAAAAATAAAGTATAAAAAGATAATATATGCACATCTCCATATATACAGCTATAAAAGGCAGGTGATGGTCTACAGGAGCAAAATATTCCTAACAGTTAAGGAAGCAACTGGTCGTACTGAGATATCCAAATGTGTTGTGTTTGGTACCAAAAGCTGTACCAAAATATGTTTTGGGGGATGCCAAATGATGTTTCTGACAAAGTATAAAAGAATAATTCAAAACCCCCACCTTAGGCACTCAGTTTGAGAAAAAACTATTGTGATAAAATGCTAACAATACTGCGGGAAAGTAAAAGGTAACAATTTAAAAATACACAGGGGAGAAATTGTATTATGTTAGATAATGACTCAAAAATATACCCTAGATCTAAGTGACCAGATGTTTAGGAGAAATACTTTCAGCATATGTTAAACTTGAATAAGCACTTAGAAGATGGAAGTCCATAGCAGTCCAAGTCCAAGACAGGCAAATAAGAGATTCTAAAGTAAATTAAAGGGTACTAATGAACTGATGCTGGACTGAGTGGTATTTACCATTTGTGTAAATAATAAGGGAATACAGAGAGAAGTATCTCACTGCCCCTGAGAGGTCAACGATATGAAGAACCCATAGCAATTGGAAAAATAAAATTGCTAATTTTCAAAATGAGTAGTATATATCAATTTAATCAGAAAAATATAAATCATACCAATACATTCTTTGGTACATATTAAAATCCAGAGATAGAATTTAATGTGTGTTTCTTGATCATCACCCAAAATTATCAGCTCAATATGTTGTGCTAAAAAAAACTCCAAATGCTAAACATCACTGCAAAAGGAATTAAAATAAATGAAAAAAGTGGATTTTGTACAAAATCATCCTAAAATCTACAATACTCTCTATTAATTAGAATATTGATTTTTATAATTGAATAAAGGTAATCAAAATACAATAACACTTAAAGAAGGTCTCCATATTAGGATAAATGGTGAAGGTAGGCAAAGAATATAGAAATTCACAGTAAGAGCTATGGTATTAGGCAGACTTGAGTTCAAATTTGACACCCTCTTTACTAGGTGGGTGAACTGGGTTATTTAATCTCATTGGGTCTCAGTTTTCTTATCTATGAAATGATGATAAAATATAAATGATCTCATAGGTATATATCCATGAGGGTTCTGGGTTAACTGTGTGAAGTAGTTACACAAAGTCTGACAAATACCAGGCAACCAGTAAATATTAGTCAGTGTTAACATAAATGAAAAAGAACATGTAGGAAACAAGAACAGAGATCAGATTTTTCAAATATTGAAATTAGGGGGAGTGGGAGTCTTTTTAATGACTCATAAGGTCATTTATGAAAATTTAATGATTAATATTTTCAAAGTTAGTGATTTTATATGACACTAATATGGAACAGAGAAAGTGTATGTGTAATATTTTAAAATAAATTATATTGACCAGTGAAGAATTCATAAAAGTTTATTAGGGAATCTTGGAGTATTTAGTAATATATCTATAATCATTTGAAGTTACAAAGGACAACCATGCCAAAAACTAAAAAGAGAAATTTCTAGATGTCACTGGCAAAGATATGATGTTTACCACATAGAATCAGATATCTTAGTATGAAAGATTTGTATGTAAATATTGTATTGATTCATATGTGAATTACACTTTCTGCTCAACTAGAATACAACTTGCCCTTCTAAACTATAAATCCCTCTAAGACAAAGGTTTCCATTGGCAGCATCTGGTAAGAGTTCTCAGCTTACAGTAGGTATGGCAAAGTTTTATGTATCAATCATTTGAGTATCTGTTCTTTTTTTAATTTTGTTGTTAGCTACTTAAGTATACAAACACTACCTCACCAGGCATTATGCATAATACTTATGGAAACCATTTTATAGTAGTACATTAGAATCTCAGGGATAATGGGTCATAATCCATTCACATTTCATATTCTAAACAACCCCTGAAATAGTCTATGAATAAATGTATTGTACCCAGAGGAAATGGATCATTACTTCAAGTGCATCCATTAATTTTATTACTTGTGTATAGTGCATAACAGCCTGTTAGCTTCCATGCAAGTACTTCAGAACTGCTGCCTTAACATAAAGTACTCTTTTTCATGTATATTCACCATTAGACATGAAGCCAGGGTAGAATAAGGCAAAACCTGTGTTTTCAGAGCTCTTGAATTAGAAGAATATTGGGAATGAAAACTTAAAGTTGCTAATAAATAGTCTCCTATTTGTGTTGCATATTAACTGAGGGTCATTACAAGTCCACTGGGCAATCAACATAACAGCCTAAAATGTAAAGGAAATTTATTCACATTCCATGAAAATAAGGGTTGAGTACTGTAGACTAAATTTTAGAGGTTTCTTTGACCCTACTAACTTTTGTACAAATGCTACATCATTATTTTTTTAAACAGCTTTTAAAAAATAATAGGTTTATATAAAATTCATACCCTGGTGAATATAATAAATTTACTAATACAGTTTTTTTTCATTTTTTCTGTTTCTAGATGCCATTGAAATATAAGAGAAAAAGCAAGATTCCTCATATTTGTTCTTGTGATTGATTTTCTACAAGTGACCACTATAATCTCCTTCCTTCACACACACACCACACACACACACACACACACACACACACACACACACACACACAAGCACAGAATCTCTTCCTTTGGACATTAGAGTTAAACAAAGAACATATATCTGTGAATTAATAACATTTATTGAGTGTGAACTCTGTATAGACATCATCCCAAAGTGTCATGTGGACAAACTGGAGAAATAAATCAAACTGCCCAGAACTGAGGAAAGAGTAAGAGAAGAAATGGATACAATTATGGAAAGCTACTCATTCCTGATGGAGGGGCTGGACTATATTGCACACCATACTATTTTTATGTCCCCCTGGTATACAGACCAGCTGCAAAATCTCTTTGCATTAAAATATATCATTAGAAGAGTATTGCCACTAACACCCCTTCACAGTGTTGTGAAATGAAGATAATGAAAGGCTTGGTTTTGAGGTGTCTAACTGCCTATAATGCCTGTCCTTGCCCAGCTGACAAAATTCTGTTGCCCAAACGCAAATGACACAATGCATGTGAAGTTCTTAATGAGCTATAGACCAAAATGCTAAAAACATAGTTATATAGTTAATATCATAGATAAGAGGAACCCTTGTCTGCGTTATCAGCCTATTTATTTTTAATTATAATCTTTAGCCTACTTACTATTAGGTATCACCTTAAACACTATAATCTAACACTCAGAGGATTAGGGTTTTGAGATGTTCTTTTACTCTAATATACTAATAACTACTACTTTTATTTAAACACTTCCTTAACGTGATTGTCCTTAGGCTCTTAATTAACACTCAGAAACTACAATTAGAAATTGAAAGTGAAGCACGATTTAATGTAGAAAACATCTCTAACCCTATTAGATAATTATATTATAGTATGTCCTCTGGAAATTGTAATGAAACCATTTTATAGCTTAAAGAAGGGGAAATTGAGCTATGCTAAAAAATATTTTCAAGTGGATGATTTGATATAACTATTTTTGTAATTTCAATATTGATAAAGGAACATGATTTATCTAAATCAGGTTTTTTTTGTTATGTTTCACTGATAATGAAACTGTATATATAGATACAATTATTTTACAAAAAGAATTAAGAATGAGATTTAATCCTAAATAGACAAAAACAAAGTAAGCATATGTTTAGGTATAAAAATGTTCTAGATTGTGCTGAAATCTCATCATCTAACTCATATATTGAAAAGCTTGTGCTTTTAAATAAGCAGATCAGTTAAAACACTTTTCAAAATAAAACTACAGGAAGTCAGGATTCACAAATTAATAATCTATATATTGACATAACTGATACAGTATTGGCCTTATTTAACTGCTAAAACTTCTATAATTTTAATTATTTAATACCATTTCTGTGTGTAAATAAATATAAAAATAAACTTTTAAAAAGGTTATATTGTATCCTTTTTCAAAAAAAGTGAAAAAAAACGTTTTAGAACTTCCCCTTCTCAGTATAACAAGCTACAGGAAATATAACTGCATCACTAGGTACCCAATCTATTCTTGCATTTAGTCTTGTTAAAGCTCTACAAAATGAGCAATTTCTTGAGACTAAGGCTGTGATACTAACCTTTTATGTTGTCAATAAGTTTAATAAAGATTATATCTGTGAAAGTTTTCTCCAATAGGAGGTTCTTTCCACATCCAACACCCTGTCAGTCTACTCCCATACTTATCCAATGAACCGATGTTGACATAGGAATAGCAAATTAACGTTAGTTCAAAAAATAGTTAAGAAATAGGTAAATCAATTCAAAATTATACCAAAATCAATGCCACAACCCTAGAAACATGATGTTTTTAGTTAACATTCTCTGTTATCACTTTAAACTCTCTTATTAGTCTATTATTATCATAAAGATCACTTCATCTTCTAGAAAAACTTGGACATCCATAAGGAAAATTTTCATGTAAGCTTTAAACTATGCAAATAATTTATGTAACCTCCTTTTTTTGGTCTTACAAGGAGACTCCAAATAAATTAGTAAAAATCTCTTGCTGATTCTCTGCAGTCTCCAAGTATAAATCATTTCATTGTAAAATTCACAATGTAGTTAATATGGAAATTTACAATATAGTTAATATTAAGCATATTTTAATATTCTGCATATAATATTTGCATTTGATAAAGTAGAGCCAACATGAAAATTATATTCAAATGGATCCTAACTTATGTGACCAAGAAAAACTGAACAAGTGTTATATAGTGTTTTCAGGACATACACTGATTTTTAATAAAATTTTGCAACAGCAAATGAAAGTCACTTCTACATTGTCATCATGGTAAACTCCTCACTTTTAAGAACCTTAAGGGTCCACCCTACCCCCTCGTTCTCAGCACCTTTCTTAACTCCTTCAAGAAACTGTCTTCAGGACTAATAGAGTCTGTTTTCTGCATTTCTTAAGTGGTTCTGAAAATTCATTCTTTCAGTAAATATTTAGTAATGGCCAAAGTGATTTGGAAATATGCCTGATGTGCCATTTTGGGTTAAACTGATGTAATATATAAAATATGTATATTGAGGAACATTTTTCATGTCTTAGAGTTTCACTCCGAAGGATAATTTAAGAGTCCCAAAATAATTCTAGGTACTTAAAAAATACTCTAATCTTGTGGTTAACTATTTAAAGCAGAAAATTCTGTTTTCCACATATGTATATATAAATATAAAATATAGTTTACAAAATGTTTTCTTTAGATTATAATAGTTATACACATGCTATTCTTCATATATATATTTACACTATGAATAGACATTAAATGTTATCACAGTAAAATATACATAAAATGTATTATATATATTTGTGTTAGTTGTATATCATAACATTGTGCAGGAATGATTTGCCTTTATCTTAATTTTCGAGGACAAAATATGTGGTTAAAAGGAATAGATATCTACATGAAGTTAGAAATGAAGTTTCGTGGTTCAGCCCTCATTTTACTTTCCATAAATAAAAGGACAAGAATGTATGTGTTTTATATATGGCTATCACTGCATAGTCCAAACGTGAGAAAGGAAAATCTGGGCTTCCAAATTTCAGAACTTAACTGAGATAACTGTTAGGAAACCTGGTCTAGGGAGACCTCAATTTGTCTTTCACCTTCATGAGCCACAGCAGGAAACTAGTTTTTGGCTATATGCTGGTGCAGCTGTCATAAATTAGGGTTAGTGGTCCCTTTAAAATGTACCTGGAGAGGTACTCCAGGCACTTATTGTGTGTCTGGCTTAACTCACAATTTGCACAATCACATAAAGTAAATGTTAAACATTTTGTTGTGTAAATGACAAAAAAAAAATAGAAGTCAGGATCTTTGAGTCTATGTTTTAGTAATTATGTATATTGTTTGAATGGAGAAGCAGAGCTACTAGTTATAGCTCATATTGGAGCCTAATCACGTATCAGTTAGACCATATCTTCATTGGCATAACAAATGAGAAGCTTAAAATTAGATCAATATAGTCAACCAATAAGAAATGTCAAATCACACCCTTACCCCTTGCTGCTCCTTGCTTTTTAAACAAGTTAGCATTTTCCTTCAGAAGTATTATTAATTTATTTGACCAAAATTACCAATGCCATTACCTCAATTACTGCCTTAATTGTTCTTTGCTAACCAGAATTTAATCAGTCAATTAATATTTATTAAGGACCTAGCATGTGTCTTGATTTTTCTTCATGACTCCAAAAGCTAGAACTATGAGGACAATAATTAGAAAATTACGTTATCACTAATCATATGATCATTTTAATCCTGTATGTGATTGAATTGTCAGAAAAAAGTCCCCATTTCCTTCATTTCTAAATTTTAACTACTTTTTTTAATAATTTAGCATATGCTACTATCAGAAGATATGAGGTAAAGAATACTTGATTTTTTACTATGAAATGAGACCATTTAAAGTATAGATTTTACATTGGCTTTTAAAAATAAAAAAGTGATAATGCAGTTCCTAGGGGGAAGTTATGTAACAGCTACAAGAATATTTCCAGATCATAGCATTTTAACATTAATATGCTGTTATCAAACTCATCAGTTCAATCACCCAGCAACATGCATCTAAACAACCACTTTTTATTATTTTGCACTGTCTATGCATTCAACTAATTTGTTAACCCACTCCTCAGCTCTCATATTTTTGTTTTTATTTGTAACCAAATACAATCATGTGGCTCATTAAAGAAAAAAAAATGAATTGATTTTCTGGGAAGACCACTGAACTTTTTAATGCCAACACAGTAATTAAGGCAAAAGACAATTCATATATGGAATTGATGTCCCAGAATGCAGGTAGGTTCTGGGAAAAGCTAGCATGCAAAACAAAAGCATGTTACATTTGGTAATATTGTTCTTGTAAACATATCCTCTGAAAAATGAAAAGAAATCTTGTTTAAAAATAGCATTATCCCTGATTTTCATAATTTACTTACATCTGGAAATGAACACAGTAGTATAACAATAACAGTTTTAAGGAAATTTGTTCAATAACTTATTTTGCCAATAACATATTTTGTTCAGACTGTTTTTGAGGCAGTGTCAGCAAAAATTAATTTTTAATTAATTCTTAAACAAGGAGAAACATCATTTTGCTAGCTTTGTACTTTTACCTCACTCAGAAATAGTTAAAGTTGAAAAATAAAGTTTCCCCTGAGGAGACATTTTTAAATGAGTGAAAAAAATGAAAAGTGACATTGAAAATGTCAAATATATTATTAGCTAACAGGTATGCTGAAGAAGTCTTACACATAATTTTAGTCTTTTGGAAAAAAAATATTGCGAAAATTATTTAAAATCAGCTTATAACCACTTTACATCTATTATATGACTGCTTATGTTTCCAATGATTTCTGCAAACCTTGTTTTCTTAAATTATTTGGACACGTGCTAGCAGGATCTGCCTTAAAATCGATTTCTCTGCAACAGATTGATATACTACCACATACCATTTTGTGCCATTGGACTCAGAGGTGAATTTCCTCTAATAATTTGCTTAGCATTAAGAAAGAATAATAAAAAGCTCACAAACTCACTTTAAATTTACATTCAGGAAGTGCTTGTCTGATAGAATTCAGCTGATAAATATGAACCTATGTGTTTATTAAATCCCTAAGAAGATTATCTAAATCAACTCTGTGTAATTACCATTCACCATCTGTTCCACCAGGGCCTGAGCTGATCTGCTGGCATCTTGCAGTTTTCTGAACTTCTCGGCTTTTTCTCGCTCTATGGCCTGCAGCATGATAGCAAAGGTGAGTATTTCAATACAGGGATTGTGACGCTACACAGTAATTATAACTTCTACTTGCCCTTTCAAGCCTTAAGATATTTCACTCTGTCAACTTATCATGTGAATCTAAATAATTTTTTGTCACGTTTCTTGGCATCAGAAGCATCAAAATGGCAATGAAAGCACAAGCCATTTTCACACTGAATTGCTACTATTTTTTAATAAGATTTCTACTCTTAACTTTTTTTTTACATAACAGTTTTGATGCATTGTAATGAAAGACTGCAAAAAACAACAAAGGCAAATCATAACAATGAAAGGATAAAGTGTTAGGTAATTAAAATGGAATTTATCTTTTAAATATACACCACTGAAATTAGTCCTAGTAACCTAAGTATATATTCTGTATTAAAAAGCAAATAGAAAATCCAACAAGCATAATTAGTATGAATAATTTAGAAAAAAAAAGTTTATCTAAATACAAGACTGCATGTCAATTTTTCTCTCTAAAATTGTCAAAGTACTCCCATTTCAAGGAAAAATAGATTCAGGTTCAAAAAGCCTTGGAATTCCTGTGTTCACTTCTCCTAACCAGAGTTAGCTTTTGAACAACAAAAACACAATTATTTAAATTAACAAACTCCAGCATTTGATACTGGTAAGTTTAACTAATAAGGTATCCACAGAGACATAAATTTTAAAACATGATTATATTAGAACTATATTACTATAGCCATGAAAAAGATGTGGCTATAATAATACGTTATATGTCCTATAACATTGAACTACCTGCAGAAAAGCAATAGCCAGAGCAATACTTCTGGGAATAAATAATAGCTTTATACAATGAGTCACTTGAGTGTGTGGCAGGAGGTTATTTTTCATCAAACTAGTTTTCAAAACTTTATTTACACCTATAGGCACTTAAACAAATATTCCAAGGTGTAATACTGGAGTACAGGTAGAAGGCATATAATAGGTAAATGCATACTTTGAAGAACATTGTTCAGAACTTTCTAAATTAAAAAAAAATGTGTCAAGTATCAATTGTGATTTTACGGTGAAGATCTAGAGTCTTCCCTTTGAAAGCAAACAGTTAAAGACAGGCAGACAGATACGTATGGATACAGATATGTAGACGTAAATACACACATTACATGGCAGGATCAGAAACACTTTCAGAGAAATAAGTAATCACCTATACTATTTCCCAAGCACACCAAGTGATGGGAACGCTTATAAAATAATGCATATATTTTTTAACATTTGAAAAGATTCTCTGATTTTAGAAATAGCCACAATTGAATAAAGGTTTTTTTTAATTTAAAGGAATTTCATGAACTAAGATTTTTGGATTCGAGGTCGAGTGAAAAAATGCTACATTAAACACAAATAAATATATGTAATCAGTAAAGGCTATACTATACAAAACAATAGCTACAATTTAAGAGAGTAAGTGTATAAAACACTATGAAATGCTAATTTTGGTTTTTTTTTTAAGTATTTATAGCCTAGCTGAAATATACATTTTACATTATGTTGTTAAGGGCAGCAAATGAAAACTGAGATTCACCTCATCAGTAGGGAAATTCCAAAAGTGATATTATGTGTCTTGGAATGTACTTGAAAATTTCAAAGCAAACAGATTATGGTGTTTGGGGCGTATGTGCTCTCAGGATCCCATACCAACTAGCAGGTGAAATTTCTGGGTTATCTTGAAAGTCAGTTTCACAAAGATATTGAATTGTTTACACAAGCATGTGCAGAATGATGGAGGGTTCTAACTTGCCAGCCTAGCTTTGAAAAGTCCATAAAAATGAAGTAGCCACAACATCTTGTTAAAGTAAGAACCTAGACAAAGTTCCAGAATTCACATTTTCTGAACCTTCAACTTTTGTCTTCTAAATTCTCTGTCCTCGGCAGCTTATTGGCACACATTTTCCAATATTTAAAATTTGCCTTTTATTAAAAAGTAAAGGACTCTGAGCACTTCAGAAGAGATAAAATAAGCACATTTTAAGTAAATATGTAATATTCACGAATATCAAGAGCCAAGCAGGATTTGAGGTCCTAAATTTGAACTATACCAGCAATAAAAGAGAGAGAGAATTTTAAGAATTAGAAGAAATACTTGTATTACAGTAAAACAAGAACAATCACAACAAACTCATGTTCTTTGCGTTAAACAGTTTTATTCTAGCCTATCAGAGTGGTTTCTATTTTACCTACATTGAGCTTTTGCTTTTCTTTTAAATGAAATTATATAAAGAGTAGAATGAGAATAACATGTTATCTTTATAAATGATGAAAATAAATTATCAATAGCCTTCTAAATGGTATGATCATCATCTCTTTATTTTAAGTATCTAATGGAATAATCAATTAGTATTACTAACAGAGAAGACAAACTTAGAATTGAGTATTTCAGGAGTAATATTTGAGGCTAGTTAGAGGAGTTGACTCAGTAAACATCAGTGGATTTTTTTCTTGTATCTTGCCATACATGTATACATTACAGAAGGAGTAAAGCAGAAATCACACAACTACCAAAAACAAAGTCTGAAGAGAAATACAGTTCTAGAAAAGAGAGGGTATATATCCCCCACTTTAAAATATTGTGCACTACCAAGGAGGAAAATTGACCATCCACAGCTCTAACTTGCAAAGTAACAACTAGCCTCATAAACAAGAGCAACAATAACAGAAAAAGCTGATCCTCATGCCCTTTCCCTTAGTTCCATCAAAACTGTTCCTATTAATTTCACCACTAGCCACCATGCTACTACATTCAAGGGCTGATTCTCAGCGCTCAACTTACTCATCACAATAATTTGATTCACAGGATACTTATTTTTACAAACATTTCTTAATTTGGTATCCTAGATTACAAGCACACAGAGTTCCTCCTACCTCAAGGACTACCTTTACTCACTTTCCTTTGCTGGTTACTTCTCACCTTCCTGACCTCTAAATTTACCATTTAGGACTCAATCTATAGTTCCACTGGTTCAGGTCAAACACTTAGAATCCTTGACTCCTCTTTCTCTAAAATCCCCCATTCAATCTCTCACAAACTCCTGTTGGCTGTAACCTCAAAGCACATCCAGAAAATTATGTCATTACTGTGCTCATTACTTCCACACTAGTCAAAAGACCGCATCATCTCTCAAGGGTCTGGACGTTTCAAAATAGCCTCCTAAATAGGTTTCTACTTCTACTTTTGCTCCCTGATTTATTCTCAATATGGCAGACAGAGAAAGCCATCACAATATAGATCAGTTCAACTCTCCAATAGCGTCCCTTCTCACTCTGGGTAAAAGCCCAAATGCTGACCACAGTCCCACCTAACCTTCACCTTCTTAACTTCTCCACACTTATCTCCTACAACTAAACACCTTCGTTATTTAGCTTTAGCCCCACTCTGCTGTTCTCTGACATGCTAGGCAGGCTCCTGCCTCAGGGCTATGCATTTACTCTTCCCTCTGCTTGAAATGCTCCTACCTTGAGTATCTATAAATGCCTCACTGCCTTTAGATCTTTACCTAAATGTCATATTCTCAGTGACGCCTTCTAATTCTACTCTATCTGCATGCACACACACACACACACATACACACTTCCTAGCCCTCATTCCTCCTTTATTTTTTCCCTTTGGCATTTTTCAGTAACATTCTATATATTTTGCTTATTACTTTTGCTAAATTTTCACCTCCTCACTAGAATATATACTGTAAAACTTCAGGTATCCTTATGTATTTCTTTCTTCATACTACCTCCCATGCCTAATATACTGCCTGGTACATACTAGAAGCACACTAATGCAGGTCTATTGTACCATATATAATACTACAGTTTCTCTCACCCTACTCACAGTTAAAATGCTCTACAGAGGTGTAAATGTACAGCAAATGCTGTTAGTTATACATACTGTGGTCATAAAAGCAGTCCACGAGGCTAGGATGTATAACTCAGTAAACTCAAGCCAAATTAAATGTACAATGTCTTGTACGAACTGCAGATTAGATTGGGAATTAGGCACATCAGCCTGCTCCCCAACAGAGAAGAGAGTCCTGATAACAGTTATAAACAATTACCCAAAGACAGAACAAACGGTACCATGTAAAATTCATTAAGTCAAAACTTAATAGAACGTTATGTTGGTTGAGAGAAAAGGAGAAAAAAACCAACATGGTGCTTATAACATTTATTATGGAATAATGAACAAATATCATACTGAAAAAAGTAGGAGTATGAACTCCCAGCAATGGTCTGTCAAACAAAAATTCAGGGAACTGAAATTTTTTGGCATCCTCACTAATATACCAGACTCCATGAAAAAGGAACAGAAAATCATGAGGCTAGAAAAGGTTGAAATTTAACAGAAATGGAATGAAATATGGGGACAGTAGAGACACTGATCTCATAAGGAAGAAACTAAAAATGCATTATGGCAATCTAAATTCATATGGGAGGTTGTAAAATGTAGAATTGATACTGAGGCAAGGAGAAGGGAATGTTTCTTGATTACAGTATCAACCAGACTCAGTAGCAGATAATAAGTACTCTGAGTTGGCTAGTAGAGTATCGTATTTTAAAGTACCCTAATTAAGTTGTCCCTGCATTTTCAGATAGTGCAAAATCTTTGGCTATGCTGACAAGTTGGAATGTATTGTTATCTCTAGAGAACAAGTGTAACAACACTTTATTGGTCTCAGAAATTTGGGGGGTTTTCTCAAAGTTTTCAAATGTTGGATCATTCAAGTCTTCCTTATTCATGACTCTGATACTTTCTCACTTGCTCTATATAGAGAGAGAAAGAGAGAGAGAGAGGAGTTGACAGAGAGTTTCTGTGTGTGTATATACATGTACACACATTTACTTTTACATATATTACTTTCCCCTTGTTTTCAAGGCCAAGGGTATTATCTGAATGCTCTTTAACCATGGCATCCATTTTCTTCTATGCATTTCATTTTCAGTAGTCCAAATATTAGATTTAAGTCCTCATGACTATAAAGAAAGTTCTTTCATGAAAGGCACTGCTTTTCTTCTTGCAAGGTACCATGCTTTTTATAGCATTAAGTAACAATAACTAAAACTACCTCCTTGAAATCACCTTGTTCACGAAAACATCTATGCTCTAGAAATTATTTTTCTATTTCTTCATCAGGAACTCATCCAACTTTTCTGTAGGTGTGTCTGTTTCCCTATTTATCATATATGTATGTGCAGATATTGTTAATCTTAAAAGTATATTTTAAAAAGGAACATATAATTTTGAATATTTTTCTTAACACAGAATATTAAATACTTTGCTTCACCTATATTCAATATATGATCATATATTTAAAAGCTACTACTCAGATTCTAAAGCATCTAGTATACCTAATTTCAAGTAAAGTATATAGAAGCTAAAAAAAGCATAAGTGAGTCATTCTGTAAGGAAGGTATTTGTTAATTTTTTTTTAACCATTACATCTAGAATTTATTTTAAAATAGGACCACCCTCCAAAAAAATTAATACATGAAAAAGTTTAGCAAATTTAGATAATTATTGAAGGGTATATGAGGTTTATTATACTATTCACTTCTTTTTATACAATTATATTATTTACTATTCACTTTCTTTTTTTTTGGATTTTTTTTTTAAATAATTTATTTTATTTTAGTATCATTAACCTACAATTACATGAGCAATACCGTGATGATTGAACTCCCCCCTTCACCAGGTCCCCCCCACCAACCCCACCACAGTCACTGTCCATCAGCGTAGTGAGATGAGAATCACTACTTTTCTTCTCTGAGCTGTACAACCCCCCGTGCCCCCCCCACCCTATGTCGGCCAATAGTAAGGCCCCTTTTGCCCCCTAATCCCTCCCTTCCCACCCATCTCCCCAGTCCCTTTCCCTTTGGTAACTGTTAGTCCATTCGTGGGTTCTGTGAGTCTGCTGCTGTTTTGTTCCTTCATTTATTTATTTATTTATTTATTTTATTTTTTATTTTTCTTTGTTCTTATACTCCACATATGAGTGAGATCATTTGGTACTTGTCTTTTTCGGCCTGGCTTATTTCACTGAGCATAATACCCTCTAGCTCCATCCATGTTGTTGCAAATGGTAGGATTTGTTTCTTTCTTATTGCTGCGTAATATTCCATTGTGTATATGTACCACATCTTCTTAATCCATTCATCTACTGATGGGCACTTAGGTTGCTTCCATTTCTTGGCTA
>JAQQAC010016209.1:25617136-25774599 GCA_029783875.1 Phataginus tricuspis
GCATATAGATGCTCGTAATATTCTCTTATAATTCTTTGTATTTCTGTGGGGTCCGTCGTTATTTTTCCTTTCTCATTTGTGATTCTGTTTATGTGTGTAGATTCTCTTTTTCTCTTAATGAGTCTGGCTAGGGGTTTATCTATTTTGTTTATTTTTTCAAAGAACCAGCTTTTGGTTTCATTGATTTTTTCTATTGTTTTATTCTTCTCAATTTTATTTATTTCTTCTCTGATCTTTATTATGTCTCTCCTTCTGGTAACTTTGGGCCTCATTTGTTCTTCTTTTTCCAATTTCAATAATTGTGTCCTTAGACTGTTCATTGGTATTTGTTAATTTTAAAACTTTTCTGGAGTCATGAAAATTCTTGGATGTTGTCAGGGAATTATGAATTCAAAACTGTTTAACTTCAAGTGCAGAATAAAAGGCAACTCAATTGTGTAATAATATAAAGAAAAAGAAACAAAATAACTTCTAAGCAAAGTATACAGAAAAGGGAAGTGTACTAATTCTTTAACAAGTTGATTAAAAACACTCTATGACCTCTCTGTCCTCCTTCTTTACTGGCATCTCTTAAAAGCCTCATCCCTTCATGACATCTTTTCTAATTAATATGAAAGGAAGTTCCAGATTCCCTAGAGTCCTACCCTGATTTAGAAGCAATTAATTTTCTATTCACTTAATATTCTATAATGAAGTTTTGCCCTTTGACAGAAAAAGTAATTTATTCACTCAAATGTTTATTCAGAAGTTGTTAAATCCTTCACATTGGTAGCAGAGCCTGACTTAAAATGTACCTGAAAAAAAAATGAAATGAAAAAAATCACTTATTGTATAACAAACATTAAATGTGTTAAGCACCAGGCACTATATTAGGCATTGGGATACCAAAAACAAACTAAGCCAAACGAAGTAAACAGAAAGCAAAATCAAAACAAGTTAAGTTCTAGTCCCTAATTTCTAAAAACCAATAGCCTAATCAATGTAACAATAGCCAGATATCAGTCTGGATAAGTAAAGAGGAATTAGGTCATGACAGTCTTCATGAAGGCAACATGATATTGTCACTGCCTGCTAGCCTGTAGATTAACAAAGTTAAGCTGATTATTTTGTTGCAACAAGAGAGATGGCATGTAATGGGGAAGTATGGAGGTATGTCTCTGTGAGGAAGTTAAAAAGAATTTATAGGATTAGGGCTTACATAAAGTGATGGGGTGGTCAAGGAAGCAGGGATTTGCCTTTAATTAGATTCTGTAAGGAAGTGGAGGTGTTTTATGATTTAGTATCTCAAAAATTTTAGCTAGATGGCAGGAGGAATGCAGAGAGGCTAAAACTATGATTAGTAAAGGAGCATAATCTATCATATTAGCGAAGATGGAGGATATCTGTTCATTTGGAGTGGTTTGGACAATGCCATTATTTTTGTCTGTATTGACGCATGATCACAAAGTGGTCCAGTTTTTGTCTTGATCCATCACAATCCTGGAGTGGCCATGTATGATGTTGGCATTCTGAGCTGTTGGTCATGTTCAACAGGAGAACATCATAGACAAGCTGCGAGCACTAGCACAGCACAGAGCAACATCAAGGCCTAACTGCAGTGCCAAACCAGTTCCTGGGTATCAGGGGCCGTTTTTTTCTTTATCAAATGAATATAAACACAGGCATAACAGGATAATACGTAGGTTTTAATATGTTCACTTTGTTAGAAGTGACATGAAAACTTGTAAAAGGATAAGACATTAATGGCAGAGAAAACCAGCTATAGGGATTGTCATTTTAGAGGAAAGCTACGATATCACCTTTGATCAAGGTTGTGGTAATGGGAACAGAGAGAACTGGACAGTTTTAAGAGCTGTTAAGGGAGAAGGATTAATTGAACTTGCCAAAAGAGTAGACTTGTGGATGGTAGAAAAAAGTCTAGATGGTCCAGTTAGCTTTTAGTTTTCTGGATTAAGCTGTTGGAAGAGGAAAAGAAAAGAGAAAGAGTAAAGGAGGGAGAGGGAGATAATGAGTGTTACGTTTTCAGGTAAATATCCAATTAAAGTTGAAGGGAAAAATGAGATGAACAAATGGCCAAAAATGCGAAAAGAGTAACCAGTAGATAGTGACATGCTATAAGCCAAGCAAGGAAAAAAATGTCATGTAGGATAAAGAAGTAAATAAGGTCTAGTTCTGCAGAGAAGTTGATTAAAGTAAGGCCAAAAATATTTATGTGTGTGTTTATCAGAGAGGAGGGTTTTATTGAAGATATGGATGTGCAGCTGAATAAAAGCAGATTCCTTAGGACGCAGACAGCGAAGATACTGAGAACACACAGAGAGATCAGTCTGCATTAGCCAAGGCACAGTCTCTTCCACCAAGGCAGAGGGCAAGAGAACATGAACACAAATAGACACAATTGGAGATATTTTAACACTAAAGTAAGAGGGAATATCTCTGAAAAAGGTGGGAGAAAGTTTAGAAGACCCACAAAAACTTGAATTAATTGTTGAGAGAAACTGAGGAGAAAATTTACTAGGGATACACAGAAAACTTAAGAAGTAGCACCATGGGAGAGGAGCTCAAGATGGCGGCATGAGCAGTGCAGTGGAAATCTCCTCCCAAAACCACATATATTTTTGAAAATACAGCAAATACAACTATTCCTAAAAGAGAGACCAGAAGATACAGTACAACAGCCAGGCTACATCTACATCTACGAGAACTCAGCATTTCATGAAGGGGTAAGATACAAGGTCGTGACCTGGAAGGACCCGAGCACTCCCCCAACCCCAGCTCATAGCTGGAGGAAAAGAATCAGAGTGGGGGAGGGAGTAGAAGCACAGAACTGCTAAATAACCAGCCCTGTGATCTGCACTGGGAGCACAGACACACATCACATAGTGTACTGGATATTAGAGAAATGGAAGGGTAGGATCTGAGATAGAGACTGCGACCGGGTCCCCACAGTCAGTTCCCCTGGGACAAAAGAAAAGGGGGTGCTTTTTAAAAGTCTTAAAGGGACAAGGGCCCAACAGCTGAACAAAATTGTCCCAGCACACTCAGCCCAGAAGGCTGGGAATCTTGACAATCTTCGGGCTTCCTAACCCCTGGCCAGGTAAAGCAGCTTGAAGCCCCTCACGGTGATAACCAGCAAGCCATTCGTTCCCCCCAGCCAGTGCTGCAAACAGACCGGGTGACCCACCACAGCTGTGGAGCAGCCAGAGAGAGGCCCCGCCCATGGCAACCACATAGAGTCTCCTCCCAGTGCTCAGCTAACCGGGACAGGGAGTGGAAGCTGGAACAAGGTCCGGAAGGCGCGAAGGGGCCCATCCTGGCAGTAGAATGCACCTGGCGTGGCTGCAAAGCTCTAGGCTAGCCTGATGATGGCCCTGCCCACGGCAGCTCAGGGGATTATCCCAGAGTCTGCCTCCCGATGTGCGGGTAACCGGCACATGCTGTGGAGAAGGGCAAAGCCAAAAACAAGCAGGAAGGGACTTTGTTCTCTCAGCTGACACATGGGCCACCTGCCCGCAACTACTTCTATCACCATGAAAAGACAGAAGAATCTGGTCCAGTCAAAAATCACTCAGACAACTCCAGAGAGAGAGTCTGGTGAGATAGATTTAAACAATCTTCCTGAAAAATAATTCAAAATAAAAGTAATAACCGTGCTGATGGACCTACAGAGAAATATGCAGGAGCTAAGGGATGAAGTCCAGAGGAAGATAACAGAAATGAAACAATTGACAGACAGGCTTAAGAGCAGACTGGAAGAGGTGTAAGAGACTGTTAATGGAATAGAAATCAGAGAACAGGAGTACAGAGAAGCTGAGGCAGAGAGAGATAAAAGGTTCTCTAGGAATTAAAGAGTAATAGGAGAACTGTGTGACCAATCCAAAAAGAACAATATTCTCATTATAGGGGTACAAGAAGAAGAAGAGAGATAAAAAGGGATAGAAAGTGTCTTTAAAGAAATTATTGCCGAAAACTTCCCCAAGTTGGGGAAGGGAATAGTTTCTCAAACCACGGATGCCCACAGATCTCCCAACACAATTGACCCAAGGAGGACAACACCAAGACATATAATAATTAAAACGGCAAAGATCAAAGACAAGGAGAGATTATCAAAGGCAGCCAGAGAGAGAAAAAAGATCACCTACAAAGGAAAACCTATCAGGCTATCATCAGACTTCTCAACAGAAACCTTACAGGTCAGAAGAGAATGGCATGATATATTTAACATAATGAAACAGAAGGGGCTTGAACCAAGAATACTGTATCCAGCACGATTATCATTTAAATTTGAAGAAGGGATCAAACAATTCCCAGACAAGCGAAAGTTGAGGGAATTTGCCTTCCACAAACCACCTCTACAGGATATTTTAAAGGGACTGCTCTAGATGGAAGCACACGTAAGGCTAAATAGATGTCACCAGAGAAAATAAAATCACAGCAAAGAAAGCAGACCATGTAAATACCAACTAAAGGCAAAAAATAAAATCAACTATCCACAAAAACAACTAAAGGAAACACAAAAGAGTACAGAATAAAACACCTAACATATAAAGAGTGGAGGAGGAAGAATAAGAAGGGAGATAAATAAAGAATCATTAGACTGTGTTTATAATAGTGCAATAAGTGAGTTAAAGTTAGAAAGTTAGATAGTAAAGAAGCTACCCTTGAACCTTTGGTAACCACGAATCTAAAGCCAGCAATGGCAATAAGTACATATCTATCCATAATCACCCTAAATGTAAATGGTCTGAATGCACCAATCAAAAGACATAGAATAATAGAATGGATAAAAAAGCAAGACCCATCTATATGCTGCTTACAAGAGGCTCACCTCAAACCCAAAGATATACACAGACTAAAAGTGAAGGGATGGAAAAAGATATTTCATTCAAACAACAGGAGAAAAAAGCAGGTGTTGCAGTACTTGTATCAGACAAATAGACTTCAAAACGAAGAAAGTAGCAAGAGATAAAGAAGGACATTACATAATGATAAAGGGGTCAGTCCAACAAGAGGATATAACCATTATAAATATATATGCACCCAACACAGGAGCGCAGGCATATGTGAAACAAATACTAACAGAATTAAAGGAGGAAATAGACAGCAATGCATTCATTTTAGGAGACTTCAACAAACCACTCACTCCAAAGGACAGATCAACCAGACAGAAAATAAGTAAAGACAGGGAGGCACTGAACAACACACTAGAACAGATGGACCTAACAGACATCTACAGAACCCTACACCCAAAAGCAGCAGGATACACATTCTTCTCAAGTGCACATGGAACATTTTCCAGAAGAGACCACATACTAGGCCACAAAAAGAACCTCAGCAAATTCAAAAATATTTAAATTCTACCAACCAACTACTCAGATGACAAAGGTATAAAAGTAGAAATAAATCGTACAAAGAAAACTAAAAGGCTCACAAACACATGGAGGCTTAAGTATATGCTCCTAAATAATCAGTGGATCAACAACCACATTAAAACAGAGATCAAGCAATATATGGAGACAAATGACAACAACAGCAAAAAGCCCCAACTTCTATGGGACTCAGCAAAGGCAGTTCTAAGAGGAAAGTATACTGCAATCCAGGCCCATTTAAAGAAGGAAGAACAATCCCAAATGAATGGTCTTAAGTCACAATTATTGAAACTGGAAAAAGAAGAACAAATGAGTCCCAAAGTCACCAGAAGGAGGGACATAATAAAGATCAGAGAAGAAATAAATAAAACTGAGAAGAATAAAACAATAGAAAACAATCAATTAAAGCAAGAGCTGGTTCTTTGAGAAAATAAACAAAATAGATAAATCTTAGCCAGACTCATTAAGAGAAAAAGAGAATCTACACACATAAACAGAATCAGAAATGAGAAAGGAAAAATCATGACGGACCCCACAGAAATACAAAGAATTATTAGAGAATACTATGAAAATCTATATGCTAACGAGCTGGAAAACCTAGAAGAAATGGACAACTTATTAGAAAAATACAACCTTCCAAGACTGACCAAGGAAGAAACAAAAAATCTAAACAGACCAATTACCAGCAATGAAATTGAACTGGTAATCAAAAAACTACCCAAGAACAAAACCCCTGGTCCAGATGGATTCACCTCTGAATTTTATCAGACATTTAGAGAAGAAATAATGCCCATTCTCCTTAAAGTTTTCCAAATAATAGAAGAGGAGGGAATACTTCCAAACTCATTCTATGAAGCTAGCATAACTCTAAAACCAAAACCAGGCAAAGATCCCTACAAAAAAGAAAATTACAGACCAAAATCCCTAATGAATATAGATGGAAAAATATTCAACAAAATATTAGCAAACCAAATTCAAAAATCAAGAGTATCATACACCATGATCAAGTGGGATTCATCTCAGGGATGCAAGGATGGTACAAAATTGGAAAATCCATCAACATCATCCACCACATCAAGAAAAAGAAGAAAAAAAACCACATGATCATCTCCATAGATGCTGAAAAAGCATCTGACAGAATTCAACATCCATTCATGATAAAAACTCTTAACAAAATGGGTATAGAGGGGAAGTACCACAACATAATAAAGGCCATATATGACAAACCAACAGCCAGTATCATACTTAACAGTGACAAGCTGAAAGCTTTTCACCAAAGATCGGGGACAAGACAGGGATGCCAACTCTCTCCACTGTCATTCAACATAGTACTGGAGGTCCCAGCCATGGCAATCAGACAAAACAAAGAAATACAAGGCATCCAGATTGGTAAAGAAGAAGTCAAACTGTCACTATTTGCAGATGACATGATATTGTACATAAAAAACCTTAAAGACTCAACTCCAAAACAACTAGAATATCTGAATTCAGCAATGTTGCAGGATACAAAATTAATACACAGAAATCCGTTGCTTTCCTATACACTAACGATGAGCTAACAGAAAGAGGAACCAGGAAAACAATTCCATTCACAATTGCATCAAAAAGAATAAAATACCTAGGAATAAACCTAATGAAGGAAGTGAAAGACCTATACCATGAAAACCACAAGACACTCATGAGAGAAATTAAAGAGGACACTAACAAATGGAAATTCATCCCATGCTCTTGGCTAGGAAGAATAAATATTGTCAAAATGGCTATACTACCTAAAGCAATCTACAGATTCAATGCAATTCCTATCAAAATACCAACAGCATTCTTCAATGAACTGGAACAAGTAGTTCTAAAATTCATATGGGACCAAAAAAGACCCCAAATAGCCAAAGCAATCCTGAGAAGGAAGAATAAAATAGGGGGAATTACACTCCCTGACTTCAAGCTCTACTACAAAGCCACAGTAATCAAGATAATTTGGTATTAGCACAAGAACAGACCCACAGACCCATGGAACAGAATAGAGAGTACAGATATTAACCCAAACATATATGGTCAACTAATATATGATAAAGGAGCCATGGATATACAATGGGAAAATGACAGCCTCTTCAACAGCTGGTGTTGGCAAAACTGGACAGCTACATGTAAGAGAATGATACTGGATCATTGTCTGACTCCATACACAAAAGTAAATTCAAAATGGATCAAAGACCTGAATGTAAGTCATGAAACCATAAAACTCTTAGAAAAAAACATAGACAAAAACTCTTGGACATAAACATGAGCAACTTCTTCATGAACATATCTCCCCGGACAAAGGAAACAAAAGCAAAAATGAACAAGTGGGACTATATCAAGCTGAAAAGCGTTTGTACAGCAAAGGACACCATCAGTAGACCAAAAATACATCCTACAGTATGGAAGAATATATTCATAAATGACATATCCGATAAAGGGTTGACATCCAAAATATATAAAGAGCTCACGCTCCTCAACAAACAAAAGGCAAATAATCCAATTAAAAAATGGGCAGAGGATCTGAACAGACACTTCTCCAAAGAAGAAATTTAGATGGCCAAGAGGCACATGAAAATAAGCTCCACATCGCTAATCATCAGAGAAATGCAAATTAAAACCACAATGAGATATCACCTCACACCAGTAAGGATGGCCACCATCCAAAACACAAACAACAACAAATGCTGACGAGGATGTGGTGAAAGGGGAACCCTCCTACACTGCTGGTGGGAATGCAAATTAGTTCAACCACTGTGGGAAGCAGTATGGAGGTTCCTCAAAAAACTAAAAATAGAAATACCATTTAACCCAGGAATTCCACTCCTAGGACTTTACCCTAAAATGCAGCAGCCCAGTTTGAAAAAGACATATGCACCCCTGTGTTTATCACAGCACTTTTTACAATAGCCAAGATATGGAAGCAACCTCTGTGTCCATCAGTAGATGAATGGATAAAGAAGATGTGGTACATATACACAATGGAATACTATTCAGCCATAAGAAGAAAGAAATCCTGCCATTTGCAACAACATGGATGGACCTAGAGGGTATTATGATCAGTGAAATAAGCCAGGTGGAAAAAGACAAGAATCAAATGATTTCACTCATATGTGGAGTATAAGAACAAAGAAAAAAACTGAAGGAACAAAACAGCAGCAGACTCACAGAACCCAAGAATGGACTAACAGTTACCAAAGGGAAAGGGACTGGGGAGAATGGGTGGGAAGGGAGGGACAAGGGGGAAAAAGGGCCATTACAATTAGCAGACATAATGTAGGGGGGTGCATGGGGACGGCTGTATAACTCAGAGAAGACAAGTAGTGATTCTACAGCATCTCACTATGCTGATGGACAGTGACTATAATGGGGTATGTCGTGGGGACTTGATGATGTGGGGAGTCTAGTAACCATAATGTTGTACATGTAATTGTGGATTAATGATACCGAAATTTAAAAAAAAGAAGTAGCACCAAGGACTCAGAGTGTGATATTTCAGAAATGGAGTATGGTCTGGCAATGAAACATTATAGTTCCACAAGCAGGTAGGTGAACTGAAGAGATTAGAGAAAGGGAAGCTTTTGAGAGAGCAGGATAGCCAGCCCACACAGACAGATTTTTAAGGATTCATCTTGAGGCACAACTTGAGTGGAAAAGATTGTCATCCTAGCGCCAAAGTGTTCAATGAGAAAAAAATATATAATAAAATGGCAAATGATAGATGGCCACTTGCATTAAACACAAGGGAAGAGAGATTTTTACATAGAGAGCAGTACCTTTGGAATGGGCCCCAGGAAGTGAGGAAGGTAGCAATTCTAAAGGAGCAAGGGAGTGAAAAAGTATTCACCTTAGAGGTGTTCCAGAATATAAAAGTGGTTTCCATGTTTGAACAGAGTAAGACAGAAAGTTTGTTTTGAAAGAGTTTCAGAGGGCACAGTGAGTCAATGTGGGAAGACATGAAGAAGAACTAAGGCAGAGAAAAGAGTGCAGAAGAGCATAGAGATGAAAATACAAGAAAGGAGGGATGAACAGAGGTATCTATGTTCTGGGGGGATAAACACACATAACAGAGATTAGAGAGATGCAGAATTGGCTTAAAATTTCCAAAAACCTTAGCTAAAAGTTGAGTTGGTACACGTATAAGCAAGCATTGGTCCCATAAAAGGCCCAAAGCCTATTGACCTTAACAGCTGATAGGAAAGCTCTCAGGGGAACTTTGTATAGGTGTACAATCACCTTGTAGCAAGATGAGGTTGTTTTGCTGTTTTACTAATTTACATTACCATGTGCTTGATTTAAGTTGAACAGGAATACCTTTAATTCAGCTGCAAATTTTGAACAGTGATGGCATTAACAGAATGAGTGAAGGGACATTTAGGAGCCTAGTGAAGTCCCAGCTTGCCTTAAAGAGTATTGACTGTCAAACCTTTATGTACATACGAATCACCTTGCGGATCTTGCTCAAATGCAAACTGACCCATTAGGCCTGAAATCCTACATTTCTAACGAGCTCACAGATGATGCCAATATTGGTTGTCCAGGGACAACACTTCGTAGTAGAAATTACATCTAGAATTCAAAACTTTTAAATAAGTACACTATGTTAATTACATGGATAAAACACATAGTTAATAGAGAACAAAATTTTTTTTATATATTTTTAATGTTAAAAAAGTATATAAAACTAATGTCCTAGATATTCTAATTGGCTGCAGGTACTTGATAGTAGTAAATGAATGAAGGTGTCAAGTGGAAGAAAAAATAGAGCATAATACTTAGCCATTTTTAATGGATGCCTAAAAATGAATTAATACTGCTCAAGTTCATGAGCCAGGCCTCAGCCTCCATGTGTTCAAAATAACCTACATAAACTGACAGGTGAAGAAGTAAGAAAATTAATGTATGCCTAAACTGCATATCCATCATCATTACAATGTATTTCTCTCAAGGATTTTTAATACATATATATTATATTTAGCCTGAAGGAAATATCTAGGTAAATGATTTCATGTTCTATTTTAGTAGGCAATTAAGAATGATGTTGTTATTTCAGAAAATGAGAGAAGTTGATAAAGGTGACTCATGAGGCATCAGAAAACCACTCCTAACAATGTTGTACTTTTTTTTCTTTTAGCACTTTCAGTCTGTCATTGCTGACTCTATTGATTAAATGCAAATTCCTTCTAGGTAACCATATGATAACAGAAATTTTTTGAATTTATATTCTTGAAATGCTGGAACTCAACTTTCCTACCTGACCAGAGCTGTTTGAAGATACAACAATAGGATGACAAACAGATAAACAGATAATTCAGACCGATAACAATACTTTTAATTTGCTAACAAAATTTCTTTCCAAGATGATTCATACTTTCAGTGGTCAAATATGTCAAATGAACTTTGAAACTTTCCAAGATGATTCATACTTTCAGTGGTCAAATATGTCAAATGTATTTAGAAAGCATCTTCTCTAAGGAATTTTCTACTCACAGAATTTCCTTCAAAAACCATAGCAAAGAATATATCTTCAAATATTATAATTTGAGAATATTTGCTAATTTTCTACTACATACATTATTCTTCAGTTTAATTTTAAAACTAAATAATTAATATCATAGTTCCCATTTCTTGAAACTATAATAGGCTATTATGTTAATAACAGAAAATTGTATAAAGCTAATAATAAGTTTAAAATAACTTCCCACTTTACAAGCAGTTAACTCCAAGAAGTGTTGATGAAATTATCTTTCCCCTTCAAGCAGCCTAAAAAACAGGTATTTTCTCCTAGAAGATATTCTTTTGTTCTACAAAAGTTCCCAACCCACAGCAAGTATTAGCTGTGTCTGAGGTAGTGTTCTGTTTTTAAGAATCTTAATAGAGTTTGTATTTCATGAAATTGAATGATTGAAAGATAAGGCAGAGTTAATCTACACACATACGACCTTCCTGTAGCTAAAATTATTTGACATTCAGAATATTTGTTTCTTTAGCCTGCCGCTGCAGAGTATGTACTCTGCCAGTTACAGTTTCTCTCAAGAACTATTAAGAATTATATAACAAAACTGGATGCTTTATAGCTGTCAATGTTGAAAAATAGAAGCCCTAATAATGTCTCTGAAAATAAAGCATCTCTTATTAAATTAATAAAACTCCCTACTGTGAAAGACAAAACTATACTGTCTCATTAGGGAACAAAAACAGCAAACCATCTCTTATCATAAATAAATATTGAAAAAGGCTGGCCACCTTTTAGTTATGGTAATGTAATACATAAATATCTGGAAAATGAAAATTTGTTTTAATTTACAACAAGTATTAATGAGTATAAAGAATAACTTTTTGATGACAGAGCATAAACAGGGTCCTTATAATTTCAAAGTGTCATTCTATTCTGCAAGCTTGCTAAGTCCCAGACTTGAGGTGACAGAACAATACATGAAGAAAAATCAATGTGAGTGTTATAAAATTGTTAATTTACAGCTCAATAATATAAAACATAAGGAAGGTTTATGAAAAGCATTCCTTCTCAGTCACAGCAAAACCAGGAAAAGAATTTTCTAGGCTAAATTCTGATATTGCTTGATAGGTAAAATATATTTTAAAGATATATTTCAAAAAATGATATCATATTGCTTTAGTCTTTTCAACTGTAATAGAATCAGAGATTACAAAGCAGACGTTTACAAGGGGAAAAAACTTAGGAAAATAAAAAACTAAAGCTTAACCTACATTGACTTTTTCTTTAAGGTCTGAGAAGTTGCCTTCCTTGCGATAGATTGCAAATTCAGGACTCTGCAACACAGCTTCCGAACGAGTAATCCAACTGTGAAGTTCAGTTATATCGACATCCAACCTAAGGAAAGAATAAGGGTCATTATTTCTTGATTATCTCTTTCTTCTGTATAAAAAAAAGCAACCTATCCACATTTACTATTTTCCGTCCAATCTGAGACTCCTGCTTAATGCCCCTGTTACTGTTAATAGCACTATTTCCCTAGTCAGGTAGGCTCTAAACCGGGACTCAGCTTTGATCTAGAGTCTTATGACCATGGAGGTCATATTATTCAGCTCAATGTAGCAATCACCTCTACAGTATCTCCCATAAGCTATCACTCTGCCTCCGCTTGAAGGTTTGCACTGGTGGAAATATTACTTCCCAAGTTAACCGTCTTTCTTTTTGGAAAGCATTTACATCAAAGAAAACATTCCTGTTGGTGGCTTCTGTTGAACCACACCTCTGAATGTATGCCTTTGTGCAGTCTCCAACCATACTGACTCTAGATTTGGCCACGTGACTTGCTATAGCAAATGGGATATTAGAGTAATGCAAGCAGGGGCTTGGTAAGTGCTGGTACCCTGAATCTTGTCCTCTTAGAACACACTCTCTGTGAATGCAATCATTATATAAGCATTCCAAAGACATTTTAAGGAAGCTCGATCTAGCTAGGTGGACAGACCACATGGAAGAGCATGAGGCACAAGGCATGTAAATAAAGCCTTCTTTGACCTTCTGACCCATCTCTAGCACAGGCTGAATACAAGGAAATGAGGGCTCCAGCTGATATCACTTACAGCCACAGACCCACCCAAAGAACCCTGCCCATATTGTAGGATTGTGAGCAATAATAAATACCTGCAGTTTTAAGCCACTAAATTTGGGGGTGGGTTGTTATGCTACAACAGATATATGATCATCATTGTGGATAAAATGAAGGTTCCTGTGGCCAGGATTCTCACCTGGCCCTGGCTGGCTGGCTCACTACACCATGTGTGGGCAGTATGTCATTACTGTCTCTATATAAAGAGTCCTGCCCAGTGCTTTGGGTGACACAGTGGCATGGCTGCAAGGCTGCATGAATGCAGAGTGGAGGCTGGAGTTGTAGCAGCTCTGAGGACAGAGACTGGTACAGCTGTGCAAGCAGAGAGGCCCAGTGGACGACTGTGCAGGCAGAGAGGCCTAGAGGATGGCTGTGGGGGCAGAGAGGCCCAAAGGCAGAGACCAGTTTGCTGCATGCAGACTTGCTTTGAGTGAACAGGATTCTAATGATTGAACTGCCACCATGGAAATAAAGTTGAGTATAACCCTTTCACCCCAAGAATGTTCTACTGTCATTTCTTTGGTCACACTGAATCCATAGTGAACTTGCCTGGGTCTGAAACCCATTGGCAAGACAATCATTCTCAAGCATTCTTTTACTGCAGACACCTATGGAGATAATAGGAATTAACTGTTCACCCTGATGAGGTGACTGAAGTCTAGTTACAGTAGAGATTTTAGGAGAGTCACCAGTGGGTTGCAAGGGTGGAGGATGTCTATGAATAAGCTGAATTTCCAGGCACAATTCTGAATATGTATTTCTCTTGGCAAAGTGCCCATAGATTTTATCAGCATCTATAAAGAATCTGTGAAAAGGAAATTTAGAGATCATCTAATCCATAGTTTATTAAGCAAAATGGGTAAGTAAATGAAGAGTCCCCAGGAAAATCCCTACTCAATTTTCATAGGAAATTTATGGAGAACAAAATCACAAATACAAAATTTAAGACACCGAGTGATGTACTTCAATCACCATGCTGTATCTTCTTTTCCAATAAAACCCTCAAAGAGCTGAAGTCAGCTCTTTAAATTCACTAGGCTATCTGATGGTAGCTTACCCTACTCCTAGTTTCTCCAATGGATATTCCATGGTTTGTCAGTATCTTACTTCCTTAAAATTTAGCTTCTAAAGGGATCATATCAGTAGTGTTTAGTATAATCAGGGAAGAATGGATAATTATCTTCTTAGTTTACAATATTTTCATTGATGCAACCTAGGAGTTCAATCTATGTTTTGACTTCATTTTAGACTTTCAACTCACACTGAAGTTCAATTAACCTAAAACTTCTAGCAGTTTTTCAAATAAAGTATTATTAAGCCAGTTGTTCACTATCTGTGGATAAAATGAGAGTTCTTTTGGCCAGGATTCTCACCTGGCCCTGGTTGATAAGCTCACTGCACACCTGTGGGCAATACATGGCTGTTGACTCTATATAAAGAGCTCTGCCCAGTGCTCTGGGCATGACATGGTGGTATGGCTGCAAGGTTGCAGGAGAGCAGAGCAGAGGCTGGAGTGGTGGCAGCACCAAGGACAGAGGCTCAGAGGATGGCTGTGCAGGACAACTGTGCAGAGAGGCCCAGAGGACGGCTGTGCAGGATGACTGTGCAGACAGAGGAGCCCAGAGGCAGAGACCAGCCTGCTGCATACAGACTCGCTCTGAGTGAACGGGATTTTAGTGACTGCCCTGCCACCTGGAAATAAAGTTGGGTATAACCCTTTCACCCCAAGAACAGTTTTGCTGTCAATTTCTTTGGTCACATTGAATCCATAGCGAACTTGCCCAGGGCTGAAACCCATTGGCAAAACAATTGGCGTAGTCGACAGGATTCATTGTTGACCAAGGAAAAAGAAAAGCTGCCCTTATAGGAGGGGTGCTTCAGTGGGCTGCCCCTGTGAATGGGAAACAGTGGATTGTCCCCAAATGGGTATGTGGTCTGAGGTGGCTTGCCTCCTAGAGGACTGGGCCCTACCCCAGGACTGGAGGGAAGTGGGGGTGACACCTGAGGCTGTAGGGGTGGCCCTTGGTAAAATAAGTAGATCCTTTGAGAAGCAGAGCCCGTGAGGCAGCAGGGACTGTGGGTTGGCTGCTTCTCACAGTATTAAAAAGGTCTACAGAAGAGACCCAAGAAATGGGGGCACGAGAACGCAAGTTGCAAACTTCTGTGGATTCCCTGAGGAGGGAGATGACATTGATGTGAGAGGAGGCAGCATGAGAATGCTGGCAGCAAGGTGCCATTGGAGACGAGATGGCAGCACTGCCAGGTGTTCTGAAGGAAGAAGAGGCCATCAAGGAAAAAGACGAACTCCTGAGGGAAGCACAGGTGGAGGCGGCATGAGAACATCAGCTGTGAAGCATTGAGGTGAAGGTAAGAGAGCTTCTGAAGACTGAGCTAGCATTGTTGTGAGGCACTGTAACAGAGGAGGCACTTGGGGAGGGGAGAGAAACGTGCCATCAGCCCCAGAAATGGAGGAGCTGGGGAAGGGTGAAGGGGTGGTGCCAGAGGCACTGGCCCCTCCTGTAATGAAAGCACGCCCAGTGGTTGTAAAGAAAATAAAGACCCAGCAGCTGAAAGTTCCCCAAGGAGAGGAGCAGCGCCCTCCCCAGGTCATGGAGCACTCTATGGTCTGCCCCTATACTCAGGCTGAGCCTGTGGCTGTGGGACTTAGGGGTGGATGGAATTGTTCTTACCAGATCAGAGATGGGAAAGCTATCTTCCCTGACAGGGCAGCCCCCCTTGAAGCAGCAATTACAAAATGCGAGGTGAAACGTACAAGTAGCTGAAGCAATGAGGACCCAGAAAGAAATAAGACCTGTTACTCACAGGAGGAATTTAAGGAGCCCCAGGAGGGTTACGAGGACCCAGATGTGGGTTGATTTGATATGGGCTGGAGTAGATGGAAGGAAATTAGATGGGAAGCCAAATAGGATCTTACCTCATCTATGGCAACAACTGAAACCAGTGCAGCAGTTCAAGCCATTAAGACCAAAGAGGCAGAGGTCAGAGACAGAGCCATGAGTCCGGCCTGTGTGTCTGCAAGTTTTTGCTGGAGAGGCTGGAGAACAATGTTCGATATTCCTTCCACAGAGACCATTGCAGAGGACTAAGGGCACGTAGATTGAGAGGAGAGAATCCTGGAGGGGTGGAGTGTGGACAAAATGAGAGTTCCTGTGGCCAGGATTCTCACCTGGCCCTGGTTGATTAGCTCACTGCACACCTGTGGCCAATACATGGCTGTTGACTCTATATAAAGAGCTCCGCCCAGTGCTCTGGGCATGACACGGTGGTATGGCTGCAAGACTGTAGGAGAGGAGAGCAGAGCAGAGGCTGGAGTGGTGGTAGCACCAAGGACAGAGGCCCAGAGGACCGGCTGTGTGGGACAACTGTGCAGAAAGGCCCAGAGGCTGTCTGTGCAGACAGAGGAGCCCAGAGGCAGACACTGGTTTGCAGCATGCAGACTCAATCCGAGTGAATGGGATTTTAGTGACTGACCTGCCACCTGGAAATAAAGATGGGTATAACCCTTTCACCCAAGAACAGTTTTGCTGTCAATTTCTTTGCTCACATTGAATCCATAGCAAACTTGCCTGGGGCTGAAACCCACTGGCAAAACACTATCACAAACTTATAAACTAATTTTTTGAAGTCAAATTTCAGGGCTTTTAAACATATAAGCCTGTTAAAATTTTTTATGTTAGTTGCAGGCTATTGTTTTAAAATTAAACAGTTATTGAGCTTCACAGAACACAAAACACTTCTGTCTTGCCAATGAGTTTCAGCCCCAGGCAAGTTAACTATGGGTTCAGTGAGACCGAGGAATGACAATGGACCTTTCTTGGGGCAAAATGGCTTACTATCTGGCTTGTTCTCCCCATGATAGGTCAAGCACTAGAATTACATCTGCATCCAACAAGTGTGTAATCATCCTTCGTCTCTGCCTCTGCCCAGCACAAAGCTCTTTATATAGTGACTCAGTCAATAATAGCTTATTATTGCCTGCGGGTATGGAAGCAATAGCCTAGCAGTAGGCCATTTACATCAGTAGTTTAGGTTCAGGTGAGCATGGTCATAGGAACTCCAATTTTCTCCACAACTTCCAAAAGTGTGCTCTCTTCTTGCATTCTTACAAAAGCCTGTGTTAAGGTATTATCAATGGCTTTGCTCATATAAGAAGATGGAGGCTCAGAGAAATTAAGTTAATTGATCTCAGACTGTTAGAACGATGGGGCAGGACCTTAATTCATCTTATTCACCATTCTATCCTTCACCTCAAAGAGGGCCTGGTTCATACTAACATTTACTGAGTAAAGACTATTTATTCAACTAGAAATTGAAGGAAGAGAATTGGAATCAGAGATTTCTGAGCCCACTCCAATGTCACTGAATGTCAATGCTTTCATTTGCATATGGACTGTAAATATTTCTGGAATTTTATCATAGATGGCAATTGTTATCATTCCTACATTTATTTTTTCCATTATTGTAGTTACTGGGTTTCCTATTTCTTTATTTGTAACGTTGATTTTAAAATAGAGTCCTGTTGCGTGCTTCTAAACATATTTTACTCTCTCTCACTGATGTTGATTCATTAAAAATCAAGTCTCTGACTGTGGTCATTTGGCCACCTACCAAACCCAGTGCATGTTTTCTATCAGAATGTCTTAAGAAAGGCATTTTTGTTTCTCCTTTGGTACAACATAAAAAGCCCTAGGTGTCTCTGGCAAGTTTCACTTTCTTCTTTTAACTCCATGATGCCACTCTATTCTATTTTGTCTTATATTTCTATGACCACTGGTAATGTTTTCTTTGTGGGATCATTGTCCACCTTCTCATTATATACTGCAGCTCATCAAGGCCCAGTTTATTATCAAACATCTTGTATCCTACTATATTATTCTCTCTCACTATCAATCTTATCCATGGTCATGACCTCAACTGCAATCGATATATCAATGACTCTGATAGATATAGCTCTAATTCAAGCTGTAGGGAAGTTGGGTTCCTATGGCCAGGATCCTCACTGAACTTAAAACACTTGATGATGGAACTAGCCTGTTGCTAGACTTACTGCTTCCACACCTGTAGGCAATAAGCTATTACCGCACTACATAGAGAGCTCGGCTCAGTGCTCTGGGAGGAGGCAGAGACACTAGTGCTCAAGCTACCGCTGGGAGAACAAGCTGAGTAATAAACCCTTTCACCCCAAGAATGCTCTACTGTCATTTCTTTGGTCACATTGAATGCATTGCAAATTTGCCTGGGGCTGAAACCCTTTGACAAGACAACTGGCAACAGCTGGCAGGATTCATTGTTGACCAAGGAAAAATACAGGCTGCCCTTATGGGAGGGGTGGTTCAGCAGGCTGCCCCTATGAATGGGGAGACAGCAGACTGTCCCCCAGTGGGTATGTGATCTGAGGTGGCTTGCCTCCTAGAGGACTGGGTCCCGCCCCAGGACTGGAGGCAAGTGGAGGTGATACCTGAGGCAGCAGGGATAATCTCTGGTATAGTAAGTAGGTGTTTTGAGAGACAGAGTGCCCGTAAAGCAGCGGGGACTGTGGGTTGGCTGCTTCTCACGGTATTAAAAACGTCTACAGAAGAGAAGGACATGCTCCTGAAAAAGACCCAAGAAATGGCGTTACAAGAATGTGAGCTGCAAACTGCTGTAGATTCGTTGAAGAAGGAACTGGCATTGATATGAGAGGAGGCGGCAGAAGAAGGCCAGCAGCGAGGTGCCGTTGAAGAGGTAAAAGATTCCTTACAGACCAGGACAGTAGTACTGCTAGGTGCTATGAAAGAGGAAAGGCCATAAAGGAAAAAGACAAATTCCTGAGGGAAGCACAGGTGGAGGTGGCATGAGAACATCTGTGAAGCACTGAGGTGAAAGAGAGCTGCTGAAGACTGAGCTAGCATCGCTGTGAAGCACTGTAGAAATGGTAAAGGATCGTAGCAGAGGAAGCATTTGGGGGAGGGGAGAGAAAGGTGTCATTAGCCTGGGAAATGGAGGAGCTGGGGAAGGATGAAAGGGTGGTGCAGGAGGCACTGACCCCTCCTCTATTGAAAGCATGCCCAGTGGCTGTAAAGAAAATAAAGACCCATTAGCCGAGGGTTACCCAAGGAGAGGAGCAGTCCCCTCCCCAGTCATGAAGCACTCTATGCTCCCCCCACTATACTCAGGCTGAGCTGGGGGATTCGGGCTCCCAGTTTAGGCAGAAGCCCTCGGAGTCAATATCAGCTTGGCTCCTGCGTCCGTGGGACTTAGGGGTGGATGGAATTGTTCTGTTGAGATTAGAGATGGGAAAGCTGTCTTCCCTGGCAGTGCAGCCTGATTTGAGGCAGCACTTACAAAATGCACATTAGACCCTGGGAAATCACTACCTTCTCAATTGGCTTGTAGCTGAACTTCGTGCTGTGGGGCCCAATCAGGGTTATCTACCATCCTCTCCTGTAAGATGGCAGATGTATGCTGAGCTCCAACAGGTGTTACGAGAGCTAGGCATAAGAAATGCCATCAATCATCCAGAGAATTATGGACCACATGAAGAGATTTTTCACTACTGAGATGAGAAATATTGTGCTTCAAACAGCTCCCACATCCCTCTTTGGGTCTCTAGTGGTCATTTTTTCCCCTCACTTAGGGAATCCCATAAGCGAGGTGACACATACAGTAGCAGACTTAGCAGAGAATGAAGCAATGAGAACAGAGAAAGAAATAAGGTCTGCTACTCACAAGAAGAATTTACAGGGCCCCATGAAGGTTACGAGGACCCAGATGTGACCTGATTTAATATGGGCAGGAGCAGATGTAAGGAAATTACATGGGAAGTCAAATAGGACCTTACTAGAGCTATGGCAACAACTGAAACCAGAGCAGCAGTTCCAGCCATTAAGACCAAAGAGGCAGAGGTCAGAGACAGAGCCACGAGTCTGGCCTGTGTGTTTGCAAGACTTCCTGCTAGAGAGCGAGCCAACCTCACTTGAACCCACACAGAAAGATGACTGGGGAACATGGTTTGACTTAGGGGAGGGTCAAGGTATCTGCCCTGAGGGACCAGGGGAGACCAGAGGCCACATGTTGAAATAGCTATCCATTGGTCCCCAGTGAACATATAATGTGTCCTGGCTCTTGTGGACACAGGGGCTGAATGTTCACTGATTCATGGTAACCCTGAATGGTTCCCTAGGACCCCCACTATCATATATGGATATGGGGGGAAGGCTATCATAGTGAAAAAAGCCCGAATCCCTTTGGGAATAGGGCATCTACCCCCAAAAGAGTATACTGAGTATGTTTTGGGGATTGATATCCTGCAGGGTCTATGGTTGCAGACCACTGCAGGTGAATTCAGACTGAGAGTACGTGTGGTGAAGGCAGTTCTGAGGGGACATGCTAGGCACCTGCCCATAGCTTTGCCTGTGCCTCAGCAGGTGACTAATACAAAACAATACAAACTGCCTGGAGGGCATAAAGAGATTGGAGAAACTGTCCAGGAACTGGAAAAGGTGGGTTTTATAAAGCCCACCCATATTCCTTTCAATTCCCCAGTGTGGCTAGTAAAAAAGCCAGATGGCTCCTGGCGTATGACTGTGGATTAAAGAGAACTGAATAAAGCCATACCCCCTCTGCATGCTGCTGTCCCCTCTATTGCAGGCTTGATGGATACTCTTAGCCATGAACTAAGAACATATCATTATGTGGTAGATCTTGCTAATGCCTTCTTTTCCACTGACATTGAGCAGGAAAGTCAGGAACAGTTTGCCTTCACATGGGAAGGATGGCAATGGACTTTCATTGTCCTTCCACAGGGATACCTCCACGGCCCCACCATCTGTCATGGACTTGTAGCCCAGGACTTGGCAGCATGGGAGAAACCACCAACAGTGCAGCCGTACCATTATATTGATGATATTATGCTCACATCTGATTCTCTTTCAGATCTAGAAGGTGCAGCACCTAGACTGCTGCAACATCTACAGGAGAAAGGATGGGCTGTGAACAGTACCAAGGTTCAGGGACCTGGTTTGCAGTCAAATTCTTGCGGGTCGTCTGGTCAGGTAAAACCAACAATATACCAGAAGCACTTATAGATAAAGTCCAGGCCTTTCCTACCCCCACAACTGTAGCATTGCTACAGGAATTTTGGGGTCTTCTAGGCTACTGGAGAGTGTTTATCCCACACTTGGCACAGATTCTGAAGCCCTTATACCGGTTGGTAGGAATGGGCATCAGGTGGGACTGGGATGAGACATGTGCATCTGCCTTTACTACAGCAAAACAGGCAGTCAAGGCCGTGCAGGCCTGAGTGTGATGGACCCATTAAGGCCCTGTGAGCTGGCTGTTCATGTCACTGAAGACGGTTATGGCTGGGATCTCTGGCAGTGGCTTGAACAAACTCGCCACCCTATTGGATTCTGGTCACAACTCTGGAAGGGGGCAGAGGTACGATACACTTTGATAGAAAAACAACTGGCTGCCATGTATCATGCCTTGCTGGCTACAGCACCCATCACTGGAAGGGCCCTAATAAAGGTAATAACCACCTATACCATCTTGGGGTGGGTATGAGACTGGACCCAAAAGCCAAGGAGTGGTGTGGCAGAAATGCTCACACTGGCCAAGTGGGGTGCCCTCTCTAGTAGCCCCTTGAGTGAAGAACTCCAATGCTTATTGGGGCTTGTAACATATACTAGTGAAAAGCAAGAAGAACTTTCTTTTGAACCATTAGTATCAGAGAGTCCCTATAGGGAGGGAAGAGCCCCTATACCCAAAGATGCATGGTACACAGATGGCTCCAGCCGTGGGCAGCCCCCAAAATGTAGGGCCATGGCTTTCCATCCTAAGACTGAGACAATATGGATGGAAGATGGTGAGGGGAAGAGCAGCCAATGGGCAGAGTTGCGGGCCGTGTGGCTTGTGATCAGCCAGGAGCCCTCCTCTATGGTTGTCTGCATGGACAGCTGGGCTGTCTATCGGGGCTTGACCCTGTGGCTACCAACCTGGTACCATGCCAACAGGCTGGTTGGTCATCGACCCCTTTGGGGGCAAGAACTGTGTCAAGACTTATGGGCCTGTGGTCAGACTAAAATAATTACAGTATACCATGTGACAGGTCATTTGCCACTGGCATCCCCAGGTAATGATGAAGCAGATAAATTGGCCCAGATACATTGGTTAGAAGGAAAACCTGCCTCTGATATAGCCCAATGGCTACATCAGTGTTTGTTGCATAAGGGGCAGAAAACAATGTGGGCTGTAGCCCATTGGTGGGGCTTGCCTTTGACCTTCGAAGAAGTTAGTAGAGCCGGGCAGGATGTGTTGTGTGCTCCAAAAGGGACTTACACCGAGTCCCACAGCAACATGGGAGAATAGCTAAGGGGCCTGTACCCCACGTCAGGTGGCAGATAGACTATATTGGGCCTCTACCTGTGTCAGAAGGATATCGGTATGCCATGAGTTGTGTGGACACAGCTACTGGACTTTGGACTGCTTTTCCTATCCATTGTACAGACCAGCAGATGACCAGAAGAGGCCTGGAGCGTCTCTTTGCCACCAATGGCTGACCACAGGTAACTGAGAGTGATCAGGGCACCCATTTTACTAGACATGCCCTACAAGAATGGGTGCGACAGCTGGGAATCAAACGGAAGTTTCATGTGCCATACGATCCTAGCAGCAGGCATGATAGAGAGGCACGATGGCTTGTTAAAATCTGGACTAAAGTCAGATCCCAATAGTCTGCAGGGATGGTCAGGCTGCTTATGGACCGTGCTATGGCGTTTGAATGAGAGACCCCGAAAGGGAGTCCTGAGCCCCATAGACAAGTTAGCACATATGGCTGCCTCCCCTACACAACTGCAAGTGCAAACCAAGGAAGAATCACTGAAGCCAAGGTTTGGCCAGCAGAATAACATCTTGCTGCCAGCACCAACTGCACTGAACCCCGGAGACTCCATTGAGTGGACGTGACCTTGGACCTTTTGACACATGGACCAAAGATGGCTGGCTCTCCTGGCACCTTGGGGACAAGGCCTGGAAGCTGGCCTCCTGTTTAGTCCTGGAATAACAGCAGAGTGGCCACCAAAGGTCACAGTAGTATATCCTGAATGGCCAGAAGGTAGGAGCATCTTACCGGGGAGTTTTGTTTTATCATTCTGACCAGTGCATGCACCTCCAGTAGCACTATATATAGACCCTTCGGTAACCCCCATGGGGAGAGGAGTAAAAGTATGGTACACTAGACCTGGAAGGGACCCCCTTCCTGCTACAGTCCTATCACAGGACCACTCTCTTGCATGCATCCTACCTGATGGACAAGATTTGCCTATGTTGGTGGCATTAAAACATGTGTCTTATTGCCCCTAAAGTCTTTGTGGATTGGGAACTTCCTCTGGCTTGAGGATTATTATAAATTTTGTTATTAGGAACCTCCTTTGGCTTGAGGATTATTATAATTTTTGTTACCTGTATCTTAATTTTTTATTATCTCTAAGTTGTTGTTAGCCTCTGTAGCTGTTGTGGAATCTGGTTACAGCATACCATCTTTCTTGCACAGGGACCATTGCTGAAGATTGAGCATGTGTAGATTGTAAGGCGAGAATCCTGGAGGGGTGGGCTGTGGGGAAGTTCGGGTTCCTATGACCAGGATCCTCTCTGAACTTAAACCACTTGATTATATAACTGGCCTGTTGCTAGGCTACTGCTTCCACACCTTTAGGCAATAAGCTATTATTGCGCTATATAGAGAGCTCGGCCCAGTGCTCTGGGCCAGGCAGAAACGCTAGTGCTTGAATTACTGCCAGGAGAACAAGCGGGTAATAAACCCTTTCACCCGAAGAACATTCTACTGTCATTTCTTTGGTCACACTGAATCCATAGCGAACTTGCCGGGGACTGAAACCCATTGGCAAGACACAAGCATTTCTGCTGGGCTTCACAGCTACATAACCATCTGCCCACTGGCTGTATCCACTTTAATGCTGTTAAAGTTCCTTTAACGTAAGACATGAAGACTTAATATTTGATCTTCTCCTCCAAACTGTTATTCTTCCAATGTCCCTCAAATCCGTGAATGACATCAGCATCTATCATCTTTGATATCTTCCTCACCTTTCCCTCCCATGTTTAATCTATTACAAAGTCAAATCCACTGAACTATTTCTTCTGAATCTGTTTCTCATGGTTCTCACAGCTGGTATCCTCATTCATCTTTCCATTAAATGTGACTAAAACTACTTCAATAGCCTCTCAACTGGGTCTGGACAACCTTTCTGGAACCCTGTCATCTATTCCATGAACTACTGGCAAGATGATAATTTATAAAAACATATCTGATTGTGTTACCGTCATTCATAAAATCATTCAAAGTCTTCCCATTGTTCTTAGAATAAAGACTAAAATTTCAGTATGGTTCTGTATGATCTGGCCTTGCCAGACCTCATAACCTTATATTCTACTTTGTCCTTCATTCAAGCATTTCTTCTAGAAACAAATGGCACTTCAAATTTCTTAGGGAGTTCAAAGCCACTGTTCAGTCTCATCCCTCCTCCAATGAAGTGAAATCCTTCATTGACTCTTAGCTATCTCTCCATTAGAACACTTCTATTTTTGAAACTTGGCTTCTTGGTATAATCCACTCTGGCCATTTTGGTCAAATTTGCCTCTTTTCCTTTAAATCAGTCTGACTCAATAACATACCAAGTACTCTCTCACTCATAAAGGATGAGTGTGAATACTCAGATGTGAATACTACTAGTCACTGTCAAACTCCCCCCTTAGGCTTGGTCTCCTTGGTTTCACACCTTTTTGATTCAGACTCTCGGGAAAAGATTCCCCACTTCTACCTACAGGTCCCTGAAACTAAAACTTAACTCAAGGTAGTAGGTTGGCATCACAGCTGGAGAGATCTGCTAAGGCCTACGTTAGTGAAAGTTTTCTACCAGGCCTGGAATTTAGACTGGTCTTGTTCACACATGTTATAATTCTCCTTTACACCATCTCCAATCCATTGCAACAAAAAAAGAAAAAGAAAGATTATTCAACTTGAAAGTAAATAATTTTCTTTCAGAAAAAAGAATACTTTTAGACATTTGTCACTCGGAAAAATGCGACACTGCATATGTTTCTTTTTAAAACAATCATTACCCTTCATTTCTGCCACAAAAGTATACTAGGTGGTTACCATATGCTAGACATAATATTAAACTCCATAGATATGAAAATATATCAGTCCATATTATCAAGGATTTTGGTTAATAAAAAGCACCCATTTGTCAAAAGACAATGCTTTAGACATTGAACTAGGGCTCAGCTCACAATGTGACATTATTTTGGATAAACAAGAAACACCTTTTCAGTGAATCAGGATTACATCAGCTTCTAGAGTAGAGTCTCTGCCATATAAATTGGTTATCTCCACACAATGAAGGCTTTGTGGATTCAACACCATGGTAACAGGATGCTTGCTGCTCAGTCTGTGAAGACTTTAAAGGAGGCCTGCATAGCAGTTGACATACAGTTCTAATAATTCATATTCATTCAGACAACAGGATGTGAAATTCCACAGAGAGGCCCTTCCTCATTAATTTTTTGGGTCTGATTTTATAAATTTGGAAAGAGATTTTACAAGGTGCTTGAACTCTTGTACAAAAGGATCCTCTGGAGACTGATTATACTCTGTTTTTTATTTACACATTTTTTTAAAGGGATTTCAAATTGTTCTAGGGCAGTTGAGTGGAGAGCTTTACCTAGGAAAACATATTGCTAGGCACATAGGATAATGCGTTACACTTTCTTTCTGAAATAGAAATAAAGCAAAATATCAATGAGTTTGTACTATTCTCAGCTGTTAGACTTAATTTTTCTCTTTCCTTTCATCACTGCAACATCTTGAATCCTTTTGGAATAGGTGGAATCTAAACCCAATTCTTAAATGATTTAAGCTCTGACCTATTCCTTACTAATCTTATCTTTTTCTTTTCCTCACATTTGGACATGTTGCTTCAACAGTATCTATGATTTTCTTGCTAAAAACTTTCTGTCCTGGTGTAACGAACGTAGTCAGTCTAGACTCCAACACCTAACATTCAACACCGTCCTGTAGTGTCTGGGAATGAACTGTCAGCTGCAGGCCTTGCTTCCCCGCCAGTAGGGGTCCCCATCTCTTTATGCCAGCAATGATGGAAAGGTGAAGGGGAAGCACAGGCAGTTTCAAAAGGCCTCCCATGCTCTCTTACTGAGTGTCAGTGGCCCACATTCAATGCTTAGTCTCCGTTACATTTCCACTGCTTATAGCAATATGAAGAAGGTCTCCTTCTTGGCTCCTACCCAGTCCCGGGCTTCCAAGTAACAATTGCACATTTACTTCATTTCTTATCAATTTGCCAGCTATTGCTTCATAACACTCTGTGGTTTGCCACCAGTTTTCACATTTTCACTGCTATTAAACATTTTTCAGATATCTCTGCTGAAATGTACGGTAAATTAACAGCCTCCCCTGATTTAAATCCATATATATTTATAAATTGGGTATTATCTACTCTCCCCAGCATTTTTTGGCCAGTGGTATTTTCTACCATATGTTGTACTACCTGAGGCTGGATACTTAATCACCAGCTAAAGATATAATACAGATGTGACTCAGTTACTTCCTCGAAAGCCCTCAAGAAAAACACTGAAGAATTATTTTCAATACCATATTAGATCTGGAATTCTATGCATATTTTTTTTCTGTATAAACTCACTCATTTCTGCTAATTCTTTACACTTTTAAAACTCTCACAAAACCATTGTTAATGAACTGATAAACATAGTAAGTTGCTCATAATTGGTCTCTGCACCCTCAGAATAAGGCCATTTACATATTTCTTATTACTTGCTCATCTTACCCTCATAACATATTTCACTCTGTACTTAATGTACTTCCACATGTTATTACAGGCTCTGTCCCTTAAATCCAGTCTAACTTTATCCAAACTAAAATCCTCTTTAAGAAAATTATGACTTATTACTCTCTATTCAAAAAGTCATTTTCCTCCTGTAACTGTTGATAAATATTCTGTCTTCTATTTTTCAAGTATGTTCTAAAATCTCATCTTTGTTATTATTTATGATTAGCACTTGAGTGACAATTTTCTCTCCTTTACAAAGTCAATCATCACAAACTCCCAAAACTAAAAATTTTAAAAGCCTGTTGAATCGAATAACCATGTCCTTGAATTTTTTGCTATTTATAAATAATTTATCACCAAACTAAGGACATTTTTTCAAAGAGAAAACTTAATTTCCGGGAAATTTCAAAATATCAAAAAGTGCAGTGCACACGTACTAAATATTCAGAAAGTCCAAGTTTTCCCTCAAAATCACATTGTACAAATGGACTCTACTTAATCCTTGTGAAGATCTCATAAAGGCGATGCAAATTAGATCAACTACACTCCCTCATGGTCAAATTGGGAGATATATTTGTGTGTGTGTGTGTGTGTGTGTGTGTGTGTGTGTGTGTGTAAATATTTTAAGTAAATTAAAATTTAAAGACACAGAAACACATCAAAAAGAACTAAAGAAATACTTGCAGCTTAAAAAGTCAGTTCTGAGTTGTCAATAACATACTGTTATGTGGAACTTAATGCTATATGATAACTCTGCTAATTAGTCAGAAAAGCCTCCTAAAAGGTACTGTATTTTGTTAATTTTCTGTACAGTGACTGCCTCATAAAGGACTAAACTGACACACATAAACTTTAATTCAGTCACTTTGAATATACCATTTGGAACTTATCATTCCCAAATGCGTAAACTTTGAACGTAGAAATCCTTCAAGCAACCAGACTTAACTAATTTAATTAGTGAGCTAGGTTATGAATGGCCATTTTATATCTTTAAGTATCTTTGTATGTGGAATTTCATAAAACTTATGAGTCTCGTCTTTAGAAGTCTAAAAATAAAATGTTGACTTTTGAGCAATGTTAACTGTTGCAGGAGCCTAAGGCTCTAGGCCTATGCTAGATAACAACCAACCAAATTTTTAATTAGCTAGAACACATACTTTCATGGTTAATGGAAACAAAAATATGATTCTTTTTCATTTTTATTACAATATGGAAGAAAATTTTCAGGAGATAAGATTTCAAAATTTTATTTATTATATTTTTAATAATCAGCTTCAGAGTTCTAGAAAGTGAGAAGACATTTTAATTCCTTATTGGTATACAGGTACTTTCCTGATCCCAGACCATGTGATGGAGTCCTATTCATCTTTCAAGAATTGAGTTCAAGATACACAGATTCTGTGAAGGTTCTGTTGGTCATCCTATCCCTACCCTTCCCCCTTTATCTTTCCTTCTGGGGAAAACTGGTGCCTCCCTCCCTTATGTTTTCACAGGTTACTTGCTTTTAAAAATTGAATAAATAGAACACAAATCAAATTGGAATCAGAGAGATCGTATAAAATATCAAATGAAATTTAGTGCTAAAAATGAAGTATTTTTAGAATTTTGAGATGTGATGAGTACACGGTAATAACTATAGTTTTATAGTTACAGAATATCATTAAGGAGGAAAATCCTATTTAACCATGAGAAAACAAGTCAACATTTAGATAAATACCTCCCCCAAATCAAGATACTTTGTGTACTGCATATGCACACAGGTGAGTGTGTGTATGTATGTGTGTGTGTGTGTTTGTGCATTTTCCTTGTTGGGAGTGGGGAAGATAGGGCTATGTGATTGCCTTAGATTTTTTTAAGGTATGTGATGTAGTGAGTGCTGGTATGTATATGTATATTTGTGTGTGCTTTAAATGTTTAGTTGATAGGGTACCATAGAAAATTATTGAACTGAAAGTCAGGAATCACACGTCTTCATCTTTGTGCTGTTTCCTTAGGCAGATGACTTAATTTCTCTGATCCTCCTTTATTTCTTCATTGAAATTGCAAAAATTAAAAAGCTTCAATCAAACTCATCTTAAAATAGAAACAAGTACTTTAAAAAATTTTTTTCTTAGATGTGTTTATTTACCTCACTAATTAAGGGATTTTTGACCTGAGACAGAAAGCTGCAGTTGGCATTGCTTACACTGAAGCTTTGATATTCCAATTACATCAGTCTGTACATCTAGCAATCAAATTCAATAACATCTTAAGGATATTAAAAAATTCAGTTATAATAAGAATCCTATTATAATTCCCAGTTATAATGACTCTTTTCAACAGTTTAACAGGATACTGTCCTCAGTTAGTATAAACTTACTACATTAATAGTACTATAAATCTATCTTTCTTATGATTGCATGATCTTATTTACAAGCTTAAATGTATTTCTAGTTTTATTTGTGTAAGTTTAAGTACATTACTCATAAAATAAAATGTTTCAGTACAGTAAAATTTAATGATTCCAGATTGCACTGAAATGCATCTTTAAAAGATACTAAAAAATCAATTTCTGTGTAGCTTACCTTCTCCTAAAATAAGCCAATTTAATGTGTGCTTCAAATCTGAATTCTAGTCCAAAACACAAAATTTGTCCTTAAAATTATGTGTCTTCTTCAATGTCAAAACAAATTACACGTTTAATGTGCATAAAAATACTGCTCTTTAAAATATATACCTTTGGATACAAACCCAGTGATTTAATACTTTTAAGCTATAGATGGCAGAAAACTTCATGAGGTATCTGGCATTGATATTAATCTTGTACCTCTAGGACAGCTGATTGCACTGAGCAAAATGAAAAACATAAAAATATTGCTTCCCTGCAAAAAGGGAAACTTAACTATTTTAACATCTGGTACATAAAAACCACTTTACAATAATCTTACCTTGATTTGGTAACAGATGTTAATCATTTGCAAATGCATTGGTAATATTTATTTCTAAAATGTGACATGGTTGAAAATAAGTCACTTTTACATCTTCTGTCAATAAAACTTTCAGGGAAACACATCTTAAAAACTAAGGGAATCCCTAAAATTCTAAGATGTCAGAACCAGCTATGTTAGAGGAATTAGTTATAAAGCCAAGGAGTGTGAAAGCACATGGACAAAAAGTTGCATGACACAGAGGACTGGAAATAAAATGTTGCTAAGCCACAGATGCCTAGAGCCTATTTTTCAATTTCAGTAAATTGAAAGTCCCTTTGAAACACAGATCTTTGCAAGAAAATCAGTTTAACACAGGTTAACAGAAATATTCTCTTAAGAGATGGATGAAGTCTTGTCATAGTAGTAAATATATGATCATACTATGTAATATGCTCAAGTTGAAAAACCTGAGCAAGTTATTTCAAAATCAAATTTGATGTTTATTTAAAATGGTGACACCAAAGAGAAAAGCTGGATCTGGCATTGTGAGAAAACATTATGGGTCACTAGAGGGCGCACTGTCCCTTTCACAGCTTGCCTGGTCCTCAATGTGGCTTCTCTTATTTTATCTACCTAATGATAACATGGTGACAAATGGATTTTTCATGGGAGTTCTCTTACAGAAAAACATAAAACGTCCAAAGATACAGATAAAATGGTCCAAAAAGAGCATGTTAGTAAGACACTCTCAGATGCACAGTTAAAATGCCTTTAGCCATTTTAACACACACCAAAAGTATCTTCACGTCATAATACACAGATTCCCTTGAGAAAATGTCTGCAGTCTGGGGAGACACGCTTAATCCAATTAATTTAGTAGAATTTTCTGGATTTTTCAACCCAGTAGTTTCTCCTCAGTTCATTAAATTTACCTAATTTTTGAGTAAGTACATAGATACTCATGCTCTGTATATCTGTCTATAATTATATTCCTGTACCATCTAGATTGTTTGAAATGTTAATTTTACATTAAAATTCAAAGGAAAACAGCATCTTAAGCATCTTGTTCAAGTCACATGCTCTCATAAAAAAACAAGTCATCTCCCATGTTAACTGTGTAGGTCATTATAATTTTCCTTTTATAAAGAGACCATGAACAGAGTTTAAGAATGCATCATCCCGTGCTAGATGTCTGGGTTCAAATCCTGACCACACTGCTCCCATAAACCTGGTGACTATGAGCAAATCACCTGCCCTTTCTGTGCTTTATTTATTTTCTTGTTTGTTTTAGTGTTATGTTAAGGACTGGTAAGGGGTAAAAATCCATTATTATAATTACAATAATAAAAACTGCAAAGAAAGCTATAACAAAGACAATAAAATAAATAAAACTCATCAACAGCAAAAGAATCGCATTCACTACACCCTTTATTGCAGAAACAGGCAATCTATGGTCCATGGCACAAATCTCAGCCGCCACCTGTTTTTGTAAATAAAGTTTTATCAGAATACAGCCACACTCATCATTTACATATTGTTTATGGCTGCCTTCTTGCCATGAGCAAGTTGAGTACTTGCAAAAGAAAATATATAGTGCACAAAGTCTAAAAGAGTTACTGTTTGGCTCTTTAGAGAAAAATTTGCTGAATCTCTCCCTGTCTATACAGTGAAACTGAGATGGTCTCTTTCTCAACACTTAGGGCCAAAATAGTGTAGTTCACAGTGACCAGATTGTTTTGCTTTCTCTCGAAAATACACATTGCCTCTCCATGCCCAGATCAAAGCCTACATTCCTTAGTCTGAGAATGAGTACCTTTTTTTTACAATGAACTCAAGCTATCTTTTCAACCTCACCCCTTATTTCTCTCTTCCTGATACTACATACATCTGCTGTGGGTAAACAGACACACTCACAGTTCTGTGTAAGTGCCAGTTATATACAGGTTTGTAAGACAGCCTGTACTTGAACTGGCCTTACCCTTCACCTTGAGTCCAGTATACCCTATCCTTTAACTGTCCACTCAGACACTAATTTCTCCATGAACTTTCCAGGTTCAACTCTCAAGCAGGCTGTGAGCCTTTCTCCCTCCCAACTTTTCTTCATGACACAGTTTATACTAGAGTATAAGCTTCCTGAGGGAAGGACTAAGTATGACTCATAGTCACAGCAACTGGAGTGCTTTGCAAATCAGTGATCCATTAGGTATTAGTTGAAGGAATATGAAAATTACCAAGAAAACTAATGTTGCTGTTCCCACATTCTTGGTACTGTGGACTCATACTGACTACAGGAGTATTCAAAGAACGCCTGCACTTGTTGGATGGTGCCTTGGGTCCCATGGGAAGCAATTTAAACTTTAAATACTCTCAGAGCGAAAAGCTCACTGAGTTTAAAGGACTTCAACATGCTTGCATGTTGCAGGTCTTTAAAGTTTAAATAACTCCCAGTCAAGGTTCAGAAACTATGTAGCGCAATGAGCAAAGCCATTTAAATCTGACGTATGTACTCACAGCCTCACTGCCATCTGCCCAGCACCATGAGTTGTATCAACCCATCCACTTCTTTCTGTGAACATCCCTATATCCTTAGTTAAAACATAAGGCAATATTCACTGCTTTACAAAGCCAGCGTCTTAGTTAGCTCAGGGTGACATTACAACATACCGTAGACTCAGTGAAATAATAGTTTATTTTCTTATAGTTTCTTATAGTTCTTGAAGCCAGAAGTTCAAGATCAAGGTGGGAGCTCTCTTCCTGGCTTGTAGATGGTCACAAAAATCTCATCATGAGGGCCTCATTTTCATGACCTCATCTAAACCCAGTTGTCTCCCAAAGGCTTCATCATTCCCGAACACCATCAAATTCTGGATCGGGCTTCCGGATGTGAACGTGGTGGGGGCACAATTCAGTCCAAAGGAGATAGGCATACTTTTATTTGTGTGTGGTGGATTTATAGAGGCACACATTTCTGACTTGGGAAGACATCAGAATAAGAATATTCTCAGAGGTGTCAGGATGCAAATATTTTCTATTATAACACAAATGTGGCTAACTGTTCTAAATTAATAACTAGGAATTTAACTTTCTCCTGGGGCAAGGGTGTATTTTTTACCTAAATGATTATAAAGAGAGGCATGTGTAATAAAATTTCCACAGCATGAGCACAAACAAGGCAAGGCATATAAATTCCATTTCAGACATGAAGAGAGAGATTCTGAGTGACTTGTTTTAGTCACACAAGTTTATGAGTGGAAAATCCAAGGCCAGAACCCATCTGTGCCGTCACAGGCTCACCTGATCTCAGAGCCACTCCCCAGTTTTCTTATGTCCTCTCTGTATCAGGGGACCATACATTTGTCACTGTTGCCCAACTGGAGGCCGTGGCAGAATACCAGAGGATGGAAGGAAGAGAAAAGCCAAGGTACTTTTCCTTCACACTCCACATTTGGTGGCATTTCCAGAGAGGCTACATCTCCACTGTGGCTCCAGTTCCTTCCAGACAGGCCCTCTGCCAATCAGTCCAAGCTCCTGCCTGGCAGTCGTGACAGTGTTAGTCCCTACGCAAAGGCCCTGGCTTTCAAGCCGTGGTACCATCCCCTCCCTAAGCTATTCCTTCAGCTGGGGATATTAGCAGCTCCCTGATGCAATGCCGGTGCTTTGAGCTGTTCACCAGGTCCTGTGCACTGTGCTGCTTTCCAGGTTTAACCCATCATCTGTATCATGTTTTCCCTCACTCTGAAACACTTAAGTGGTTTCTACTTCCTGGCAAGACTCTGAAAAATACCCCTTTAACATTCCATGAGTATTTCCTGAATTCCTATAATGTGCTAACTTCAGGGTTAAGCGGTATAGGTCTAGAATTGAAAATTAATTGCTCCTGCTTCAAAGGAGTTTACTGGATGTACAGATATGCACAAACAAAATCACTAAAATAAAATTCTGCAACTGTTATCATGGAAGTATTAGCAAGGCTGAGAAATGCCTGTGAGGTTAGTTCCCCAGAGAGACAAGGTATTCAGTTGAGGGGGGCCAAGGAACATGGCAGTGGGAAAAAGGAAAGTACTGAAAAGGGGATCTTGGGTACAGAGAGCAGTAGGTGCAAAGAAACAGAGGCTGGAAGGAGATTACCGCACCTGGAGATTAGAAAGTAGTTAAAGTTGAGCAGAGGTCAGCACGACTCGAAATGCAGTTTGTGGCCAGTCTGTGAACTATTTGTTAATAGTGTGTGACAAGAAAAGTCACCAGGGTATAAATCAACTAAGTTACTAAGCATACTGTTTCATCTGATTTCTTTTTAATTGCAAGACTTTCCTGACAAAGGAAGCAGTGCATTGATATATATTCTGGGTCAAGCTCCTTATCTCATGGTGAATTGGTAATAAACAGTTTGCAGACTATTTTGAGGAGCACTGGCATCCAAAACAGGGAGGGAAGAAGGGAGTGAAGCTGGAAAGTTAGGAAGCTAAAGATCAGAAAGGAATTTCTGTGCCATGAATTTCAAGAATTATGGGCAGAGGAATGATCTCATTAAAATTGCATTTTAAGATATCTCTCAGGGGGCTGTAAAGAGTATGGGGTAAGAAGGGTGAGAGCAGAGGCAGCAAAATCAGTTAAGAATTTCATGCAGAAAATTGCCAGAGACTGAACTAGGGGGAAGGCAGCCTGGCTGTAAAGTAAGGAATAAATTAAAGAGAATTTAATAGGAATAGTTGGAGGTATTTAGCAAGGTGGCAGATATCAAGACCACTGTGAATTGCTGCACAAGTTTTTCACTGCACAAGTCTAGATGGTGTTGGTCTTAAAAACCACAATGTGGGTGGCACTCTCTAAAGGTGTGCAGAAATACATTTGAGATTTCTATAACAAGTCAAGGTGTCAATGCCCAATGAGTATGTGGATGACACAGGTGTGAACATCATGAGGGAGGCTGAACTAGAGATGTTAATTTCGAAATCATCAGATATAAATGAGATGAAAAATGATGTTATCCTGGGAAAGAATCATAAGAAGAAAATAAAAAAAAATTTGAGTCTTGTGGAGACTGACGATAAAGGGATAAGAAGAGGAGACTGAGAAGACATTGAAAGCCAGGCAGAAAAAGAAAAGAGGAGAGAACAATATCCCAGAAACAGGGAGAGGACAATTTCAAGAAGGGATTAGTCATCACTATCAAGCACAGCACGAAGGTCAAAAAGGATAAGAACTGAAGACCAGCCTTTGGAGCTGGCAATTAAGGAGCTCTCTGGCGACCTTGCTGAGAGCACTTTCAGTGCCTCATGTAGAGGATGAGAAGGGGACGCAAGAATCAGAAATAAGGGACTATGAGCCATTCAGATATTCTGATTAAAAATCAGCTTTTCTTTGCAATCAACTATGGTGCTTCTTTTAGATGAATAAATGTGACTACCATTTCCTTCACTTGGGGAACGAGCAAAACTGCACCTCACAGTTCGGGGAATAGGGCCCTGTCTTTCTCCCTGTTGGTGTCTTTCTACATCTTGCATTCTGAAAGAGTACATTTTCATACAGCTGCTGTGGCCAGACATCCAGAGCTATGTGCATTAGCTTAAAGGACCAGCTCCCATTACAGTGTATTTCAGTTCCAAACATGTACTGGGCCTCTACCATACAGAACACCCCCTACCAGGTCAGGAGTGATATATGGACCCAGGTCTAGGAAGCTTTGTGCCTAGGGGCAAAACAGGCATATGAATAGATCATTTCAACATGAAGCTACAAAGTGTCACTAGATGGAACAACAGCACTACTGAGGCCTAGCCAGAAGAGATCCCTATCATTTGGGCTCATTTGAAGAAAGAAAAGTAAGAGTCAAGTTGTAACGGAGATGATGCTCTAGTGCACTCACTGCCAATGTGAGCTCTGAACCAGAAGCATCAGCATCACCTGGGAAATGGTTAGAAACTGAGGTTGTCAGGCATCACTCCACACCTGGTGAATCAGAATCTCTGTAATCTGTATTTCACCAGCCCTTCATGATAAACTTTGAGAGCCACCATTCTTGTGCAAGGGGTCTCAAACTTTGAGGCCTGTAAGAGAGACCTGAGGAGGCTGTAAAAGATTCCTGGGTTCACCTGCACAGCTTCTGATTCAGCAAGTTTGCGGAGAGTCCCCCAAATCTGCATTTCTAATAAGCTCCCAAGTGATGCTCTTGTCTCATGCATTGCACTATGAGTGCCACTGCTCTAAGTGCTCTCTGGTCACTTAGTATGCCTCTAGAATTCACATTCCTACAGTCTTCAAGACATGTTGATTGACTGATTCCTGACTTGTACGATAAAATAATTTTAAGAACTTTAAATGGACGGTCATCTTTTTGGAATATCTAAAGATGGTATGTATGGTTTCTATTCTTCACCAAAAAGTTTCTAAGCTGAAATTTGACTTTATGACCAAGGTCATTTGACTCTACCACGTAAAAAGAAGCAGGGCATTGCAACTCTAACACTAGAATGGAAATTAGGAGACACAGTACCAGTCCTTATTTGGCAACTGAAAGCAAGTTATTTAACCTTTCTGGACCTCAATTAACCTGTAACCCTAGACCCTAGACCAGTGTAGAGTCTACTCTCCTCAGATAAAAGAAGCAAAGTTTTATTTTTCTGGGCTATGCCAAAGGGCAAAAGTGTTATTACTGAGACCAACACCCCACTTATTTTAGGATCAATTCATATAGAATATTAAAAAATTAGCTTGACACATTAATCATCTAATTAAAATTTTCAAGTAAGTTAAAATAATTTCATTTACAAGTTCCAGATTATAATTTGGGACTCAAAACTAAAGTAAGTATCTAACACAAAAATATTTTAGGCATTAATCTCATAAAACTGCAAAAGGAGAGGTCTCATCTAACACATCCAAGGATGCGACATAAATTAATGTCATTCACTCAGTAGATATAAAAACAAAGCTGAAAAACAGAAAATAATAATGCAGATCTGTAACTATCTAGGCAATTTATTCTGCCATTTTCTAATTGTGTGGGAAATACTCAGAAAAAACAAACTTGACACTCTGTCTGCTTTTCCAGGAGAAGATAAAGAGATTAGGTGAATTTAGGTATTTGTAAGTGCCTCTATGCATCCCCTGAGGTCAAAAATACTCATTTATTTATACCATACTGTTGACCAGAAGCCTTACCAATAACATTAACAAGGAACACATATTCTTTATAAATAACTTATGTATTATATACTGAATTCTTATAATAAACTAGAGAAAAGAAAATGTATTTTTCAAATTGGTGCTAATCTTCAAAATATTTTCCAATATATTTATTGAAATAAATATGCATATAAGTGGACCCACACAGTTCAAACCCATGCCATTCAAGGGTCAACTGTAATCTCAATAAATTCCAATTAACTAGATAATAGATCCAGTTTTAACCTAGTCTGAGTTTCACACTCTGATAATTGATCAAAAAACTAAACTGCAAGGATAACCTATTGTTAGAAATAATTAACTTGTGATCCTAGATACTTTTGTATATCTTAGTATAAGGACGAAATTTTATGCATTAAATATGACAAATGTAGAAACTGTATAATTATTTAGGAATCAACTAAATACATCTTAGATATTTAAGAAACTATGGTGTAGTACAAAGCCGAATTTTAAATCCCTTAAAATCTTTGAGTAAATAATATCATAATGAATAAAATTAGAATTATTGAAGAGTATTAGAATGTTCACTTTATTATTAAGAACAATTCCATGAAGAACTAGGTAGAATTCTCACTAGCTGAACTCTATTATTCACTCTTTCAACAAATATTCATTGAATGTTTATTGTATGCATGCTGCTATATATGGAATATAAGCAAAATATAAAGAAGTGACCCAGGAATCCCACTCCTAGGAATTTACCCTAAGAATGCAGCAGCCTAGTTTCAAAAAGACAGATGCACCCCTATGTTTATTGCAGCACTATTCACAATAGCCAAGAAATGGAAGCAACCTAAGTGTCCATCAGTAGATGAATGGATAAAGAAGATGTGGTACATATACACAATGGAATATTATTCAGCCATAAGAAGAAAACAAATCCTACCATTTGCAACAACATTGATGGAGCTAGAGGGTATTATGCTCAGTGAAATAAGCCAAGCCGAAAAAGACAAGTATCAAATGATTTCACTCATATGTGGAGTATAAGAACAAAGAAAAAAACTGAAGGAACAAAACAGCAGCAGACTCACAGAACCCAAGAATGGACTAACAGTTACCAAAGAGAAAGGGACTGGGGAAGATGGGTGGGAAGGGAGGGATAAGAGGGTAAAAGGCGCATTATGATTAGCAGACATACGGTAGGGGGTGCACGGGGAGGGCTGTACAACTCAGAGAAGACAAGTAGTGATTCTATAGCATCTCACTATGCTGATGGACAGTGACTGTAATGGGGTTGGTGGGGGGGACCTGCTGAAGGGGGTAGTTTAACCACCATAATATTACACATGTAATTGTAGGTTAACGATACCAAAATAAATTGTAAATAAATAAAAATAAATAAATAAATAAATAAAATATGTAAAGAAGTGTAACAAGATTCCTTTGTTGCGACTGGTGATGAGAAAAATTTATGTGGATGATATGAAGGCATACAGTAAAAAGAATACAATGTAACTTAGTGCCTGAAATGGAAAATTGGGGGGAAGCTAGACATAAAATTGGTGGGAGAATAACACTGAACACTATCAAAAGGAGCTGTGCTTTATTTCAGGGGCAATTGGGAATTACAAGGGTCTCACATCTGGAGAGTCAGTAGCATAGAAGCAACATTTCAGATATATTAACTTGGAGGAGATTGATCAGAAAGGTGGCAAGTATCCCCACAGGGAGGTATGTGGCTTAGATTATGCAGTTGGCAGTTAGGATGATTGGAAAATGACTGAAATCTTATCACTTGCCCAATAATATAATGTAATAATAATAAATAAGGAGCAAGGTAAGAGAATGACAGAAATGGAAGAGTCAGGTGGTGACTTCTGTTTTTGAAAAGGAAGATGAGAAGTTAATTTTTTTGTTATATTCATAAGTTTCAGATGATGGTTATTTAAGGATTTGTTTTCACCAATAATACATGGCCACCATCTCCACCTGCATCACCCCCATCACCTCTGCCATTACCCTCTGCCTCCATCACATCCACTCGAACCAAACAATGATAGCTACTGCATTTATTGAATTCTTACTACCTTACAGGCACTGCATTAAACACTTCCTACATAATCCTCATAGTTAGTATTTTATAAAATGAGGAGAGTGAGTCTGAGGCACAGATATTAGGTAATTTGCTTGAGATCATAAGCTAGTCATTAAGCAGACAGGTTTCCAACCTGAGTGACTCTGATTCCAAAGTCCATGCTTCTTCCAATATTTGCTACTCTTTTAGACACAATGAATTATAATAAGTAAATGTGTGTGTAATGTATGGTTAACTGGAGGCAACAAATATTTGCATTTGATAAAACAAGAATTAAAGCAATGGCTGGATTCACAAGTAGGAGTGCCCAGATTTATAATTTTAAAGATATAAAAGGGAAATTTGAAGGAGAGAGTCATATATTTGGAACTATAAGACTTTGGAGTCATTCACGTAGAACCAGACTCGAATCAATGAGAGAAGACAATTCAAATAAAGAAGTCAGAAGGGCAAAAAGATAGCTGTACGAAATACTACCATAGGAACTGGACAAAAAGAGGAAAGCAAGTCAGGTAAAAAGTGGTAGGAGCAGAAACAGTCCTGTGTTAGAGAAGCTGAAAAAGGAGATCATTTTTTTAAAGATCAGCATTCAGTAGATTGTCAAGACTGTAGTCTTGACAGTTAAGTGCTAGCACTTCTCACATGAGACAAGAGAGGGCCACTAGCTGCCATGAAGCTTTCAGTCATATCCGCATGATGCCTCTTAAGCCATTGCAATATTTTAACCAGATTCTATCGTGTAGCAATTATCGCTTACTGAGTTTAAACTGCTCCTAAACATTTGCCCGTTTGATCTCTTCACTCAGTCTAAATTTATCAAAATAGAGGCTTATATACAGTATCTGTGTTATTATACTCTCCAAATCAGGACACATTTGAGAGTGAAAAGTTGGTGCTATATACAATTATGATGGGATAAAAGGTATAATTTGGGATGGATTCAGGCAAAGCAAGTCATAAGATCACCTTAGTCATATATCTACCGAAGAAACATTTTACTACACAGTCCAGGTTCTGTAGCCAGGCTATCTAAGTTGAAATCCTGTCTCAGGGACTCTGTAGCTATGTATAATAATAATAATAACCATACCTATCTTGTAGGTAACTGGGAAGAATAAGTGAGCTATGCAGACAAAGCATCTAATCAAGTGCTGAGCACATAATAAAACCTTCAGTAAGTATTAGCTTTTATTTCAGTAATATATTCTTTATGTTTCCAATTGGACATCTCATTCCAGGCCCTTACAAAAACTGCTGAGAGCATGTGATACAAACAGAATTTAGGAGACACACACAATATTTCACCACTAGCCACACTTTCCTGAAAACAAAGTAGTCAGAACACAGGTTCCCTAACCAAATACATTCTCCAAACAGGAGCCAAGAATAAGCTTTGGAGCAGAGATTGCTATGAAATCAATGTGCTCTGTTAGTTTCTGTATTAAGAAAGTCCAGGACACATTAGAAGGATAAAAAGTAGGTTTCCATATTGCTCTGCTTGGAAAATAGCTGGAGCACTACGGGGTCGTTGTAAAGGATCTATAAAACCATGTACCCACTAAGCATGGTCTATTGACATATATTTGATATGACATTAAATTAATATCCACGCTCTTAGGATTAATGAAAAGCAAGTTAATTAGCAGCTTTACTGATTTAATTTTGCCATTATGTTTGTTTTCCATCAGCGAATGTTAAAATTTCAACTACCACCATGAGTAGAGTCCTTGGATGTTGTTTCCCCAAACAGAATGCTGATATTCAAAGACTTTGAGAAGCATATGACTAGAACAAGAGTCGGCACACTTTTTCTGTGAGAAGCCAGGTAGTAAATATTTTAGGCTTTGTGGGCCATACAGTCTCTGTGACAACTACCCAACCCTGCCTACATTGTGAAAGCAACCACAGATGATACATAAATGAATGAGTGTGGCTGCGTTTCAATAAAATCTCATTTATGGACACTGACATTTGAATTTCATATAATTTTCACATGAGGAAATACTATTCTTCTTTCAATTATTTTCAACCACTTAAAAATGTAGTAACAGTTCTTAGCTCGTGAGTCATACAAAAACGGGTAGCAGGCTGGATTTAGTCTGCAGGTTTTAGTTTGCTGAACTCTGGATGAGAGGATTTGCTCAGCCAAGCAGATACAACCAGGGAGAAAGGCCCAGTGGTTTACTGTGGAATTATGAAAGTATTTTTATAAGTCATGGATTAATAGAGAAGTACTGAAAGTCTCAAATAATGTCTTTGAACAATTCCTCTAGTTTTTTTTTCCTTTGCCTATAACATCTGACGCTATTTTTAGGTATGTTCATCTTCTCATACTTCTATATACCCTTGTATATACAAATTATAACTTCAAATGTTCCATGCATTCCTAAACATATGCTGCTTAGAAACATAAGGCAGACTTTAATGTTCTTTCTTAATCTTAGAATGATAATAATTGGAATGAGAACAAAATTATGCCATTTTTTTATGATTTCCACACTAGCTTTGTATTTATGAAATTTTATTCCCATCATTTCAATATATCCACTGATTTACATAATACCTCACTTATCTACAATGTCTAGTTGAGAATATCCACAGAAAGATCAGTTAAAAATTCTAACACCTTCAAGATAAGACTTTATAAATATCAAAGAACAGGAAAATCTATTCTGTAATTACTCCTGATTTAGGATGCACAGATTGAGACATTTTGTTCTCGTAAACTAGCAGAATGGATCTCGTCTATTATAGGTGTACTTCTTCGTGAAAATGTACTTTCCATTACTGGGAAAAAAAAGACACTTAATGCAAAACTAGGCACTGAACAAGCAGGCTCTTTATAAGAAAAAAAGAAACCTTCAGGATAAAATGCATCCATGGCAGTTCATCACCCCTGGTTTCTTCCTTCAATCCAAAGAACAGTATTGCCATTAAGCATTCAGTTTTTCTTGAGATAGTTATTCCTTGGTCAAATTTTAAAACTTCCTAATTTTTCTCACTAACTTAACTGATATTACAGGCACCTGGGGCTTCTGGAAATACTGTTTAAATAAAAGCACTGCCGTCAAAACAGCTATAAATGAGTTTTCCTGCTTACCAATTACTTTACACTTGAGGATAAAGTCATGAGTAAGGTCCTCTCACCTTTTCCGGATTTCAGAATCCACAATAATCTGCCTCTTCTTTTGGGGAGGTGGTGGCGGAAGTTCCTCTTGGGCATGCTTTACCAGAATTTGTTCTCTCGTGGTCACCATAGTTACTGTTTCCATTACAGTTGTCTGTGCTAGGGATGGCTGAATGGTGGTGACAGCCTGTGAAATCTGTGAGAAGTATTGAAACAGAGGTCACACATTGCTTGAAAGACTTCAGTAAAGACTGTTTGCAGTGGCGAAGGAAAATAATGAGAAACTGTTCCTGCTTGTTGGTAAATTGACCTTCAGATCAAAACAGCACCATACTGAACTCAAATCAAATTGTTTAATCAGATTTAAGTTATACTGACTGAAATCGCAAAGGAAGGTCGTCTCAAAACTAGAGGTCAACTTAGTGCCTCTTCAATTTATTGGTCAAGCTATGAGAAATAAAGGGATACAGACGAAAAATTCAGGGTGTCATTATGACATTTAATTAGATATGCTGTTTAAAGTGTTTACCACATGAATGTAATTTATACTAAGGTGTTTCAGCACTAATTCCATTGCCTGGCATGTTGTAGATGTTTATTAAACTGTTTGTTGAATGCATCTCTGGTTATCCTATAGAGTGATTATTTATGGTCTATACATTTCTAAGCAAATTTATTTTAACTTTTTAATGACTTTTTGATCAAATAAGTTAAATGCCCTTTAAAATTACAATAAAAGGTTAACATCAAGTGCCAGAAATAACATTGAAGCTGAATGGTATCCAAATGCTAAAAGCACACTACTCTTGGTTGATTTAAATTAGTGAATATGTTAAAATATTTGACTTTCCAGAAATAACATTAAAGGTTCCTCTTGGTGCAGAATCATACGAACTCTGTGTTCAGACATTAAGAAAAAAATTGGGGGAGCCATAGACCATCAGTTTTTGGAATAATATGGTTTGTGACCCAAGTCTTGAGAGGCCCTCACCTCAGTAGCTGGGCATTACCAGACAGACAAGTTGTATAATAGTGAGACACCCATCTTTTTTCCTTAGCCACCAATTCTCTGTCAGAGTCCTCCTGTTATTAGGACTGAACAGATATCGTTTGAGATGTTCACTGTTGCCTTTCCATTTATCCAAATTTTTTGGAAGGTCTATTTCCAAGGAGATTCAAAACAGCCTGCACAGCATCCACTTATAGGTACTTGAGATGCACAGAAGCAGGGATATGGCTAGAGCTAAGATGAGTTTTACTATTTCCCTGAACTGTCCAAGAGATACAGAAAGGGTTTGGGGTAACCTCTCTGCCTCACATGATGACTGATTCCTTCTTGGAAAGAAATCAGGGAAGCCTCAGGATCTTATTTCGGCTTCCAAATAGGCAACTGACAGTTGTCATGATGCCTTGTGTAAAAATTGATTTTGACAAATACAGTTTAAAAGTGCTACCCTTTGTGTGCAAGCCACATCCTTAACATATGTTAGGGACTTCCACTTGGGTAGCATTGATAGTAAAACAAAACAAAAAATAAGGTCACTAAGAAACACTGAGTTTCTGCATGTGACAAGTAGAGGTTTGGTCTTAAGATCTCCATAGATTCATTCATTCAAAATCAACCACCAAGCCTCAAACAATAATTATATCCAGTGACAAGTTATCCCAAAATGAAAGCAGAAAGTAACATAACTTTTAAAAATATTGAAAGTATAACTCCAAAATAAACCACATTCAACACAAGATGACGATTGCATGATCAAATTACACTTACTTTTAATAAAAAAGAAAATGTATTTCTTAAGTAGAATTCTGAGAGCATTTAATTTTTTCCAGACTAGTATTTTTTAACCATGAGCAAACTTCTTTTTTGCATTAAGTAATGACTTGAAGAGAATATTGTTCAGACAGAAAACTTCTAATTTTATATGTGCATGCACCAGAATGTAAAGATTCTGAGAATACAAAGCTATTTTTAACAGTGATATCTAATGTTATGGAACATTTGTGCTACTGAATATTTGGCTGTGAAATTAATTTATGTAATAATATTTTCTCATTGACACTTATGAAATTGGATAGATGTGCCCTTAGAGGGTAAAGAGAAATGACAACTTGTATACTATGAAAAGGCACTCAAGAATATAGCAAACTGTGTAAAAAAGAACAAAAAACAATCATTTTAAATAAAATAGTAAGATATGGATTTGTAATTGTTCTATACTATAATTACTGCTGTACTGTAATTGAAAATACTACCTCATTTCCTTTAGAGTGGAGAAATAAGAAAACAACTGCACTGATTCTGTAAATATAGGCTATAATTCATTATATATAACAAATTAATAATTGCTTTCAAAACCTACTCCCTATAATCAGAATAAAAAAATTGTTAGTGTATGAAATCTCCCCATGGCTTTAGTTATTGACTGTAAACACTTAATTATGTGTTAGAATCACTAAAAATATAGACTGGAAGGGATTATGGAAGCGATTAGCATAACCTTGTACTTACTATAGGATTCACTACTCCCAGAAGCAGACAGTCCTTCCTGAGTATGGCAGGAAAGTTCTCCACTGGTGAAGATCTTTACACCTCGTGGTAGCCTGCCTTACTTTCACTTTGTTCATTTAGAATTTGTTTCAAACCCTGAACCAACCCAATAAACAGAGTTTTGTTTCTACCTGACAATCTTAAGGATCTGAAGCTCTGATAATCATGACTCTGATAAATCTTATTTCCAAGCTCTATAATACCAGGTATTTTCAAGAATGAGATTGATTCTGATTAGTGCTCCAAAACCTAGGTTTCCTGGCTTTGAACATCATTTTCAATTAAAGCCATCTAAAATTGCCTAAGTTAATCAGCAGCTGAATCACAATGCTGCATTAAATTCCAACATGTATTCAATATGTATCACTATAAAACATTAGAAATGAATAAAAAGGATCTCTATTTTTAGAGATCTTACAATATAGTAGTGAAGGTGGCAACCACACAAATAATTGTGAGACAAGGTCAGTGGCACGTGAAAATATATATGTATGCAAAATAATTACCTGCACTGAACTTACAATAATCAAGGAAGTTTCTTTTTAAGTGTTACAAAAACAAAGTTTAGCCAGTATCTTAACCAGTATCTTAACACTTACATCTGGTTTGGTGTTATAGGCTACATATAGATTTATCCCTGTTCATAGGATCATTTGTAACAGTAAAATATTGGAAACAAACTAATGTCAGTAGGTGATGGCTTAAATAAATTATAGTACATGTATATAAGTACTGTACATTTCAAATATTTTAACGTCATTGGAAAATGTTTATGTTACTGATAAACAGTGCGAGATATAAACATTGGTGGTTCTTTTGTAACAGAGAAAACATAGATAATTTCTATTGTGGATAATATACTTCTGTATACTGTTTTCAAACTATCTAAGAAAAAACGTTTTCTGCAAAATGGTGCTTTTGTAAACACAGAAAAAGTGCAGAGCTTTTTTTTTCAAATTGTTATCTTAAGTCTATCATTCCTATGTATCTTCACAATTATGGAATTATGTCATTCAAACACATCAGAATTAAGACAACTGAAAATCATATAAACATAACGGGTTCACTAAAATGTTGAATAGGACAGGGTCAAAATTAGAATAAATAGCTTGAGCTACATTCAACAAACTTTGAGTCTACCTAAATAAACTTTTATCCAGTCAGAAACAACTTTCTCCATTTTGACTATAAGTATACAGAAATGACTTTTAAGTGTCCTCAAGAAAAGTAAATACATTTCTTGTAAAATACTACTCCATTGATCTGTCAGTTAATCAGCCAGTCAAAATGGAAAAGAGTTAGTGTAGGATTATTTGGCTTTAGATTTGGAAGTTAGCTTCTTTTACAGTGATTAAAAAGACCTTCTCAGAGGTCTTTGAGCCAGGTTCCACAATTCTCAAACTCCAGGGCCCTAGTTCACATACTGTAACATTTGGGGCAGGTTGGTTACTCTCTCAGAGCTTTGATTTATATTCTTCATATATAAAATAGGAATGGTAATACATCTCTCACAAGGGTGTTCCAAACAGCCAGCTTGATGTGCGATTTCTGTGGTCACCCAGATCCCCTCACTCAGAAGGACCCCATGTTGGGGTTCATGCTGTGCTGTCATCCTCTTGAAATTCTTAATAACGTTTGAACAAGAAGCCCTGCATTTTCATTTTGCATTGGGTTCCACAAATTATGTAGCCAGTCCTCATTGCACATAATTACCTGATGTCTGAACACAAGAAGTACATTTTGGTAATAACTCCTATCTTTTCTAAATGTTCAGAGAAAATTCAGAATTTTTTAATATTGAAGCTTCTTACTCATGAGGTTATATATGTTAATTTCCAAAATTTACATTTTCCCATTGTGAGAAAAATTGAAAGAGAATTTGCCCAGTCTCTTGATAGTTCTTGAGAGTATATCTTCTTGCAGTAAAGTTGTATAATGTTGGTCGGTCTGGAAAAAACGAACTCTTCAACAATGAAACTCTTCCTTACCATCTTCACTTCCATTTGTTTAAAAGTACGCATTGTGAAAAGCAATTATATGTACATTTAAGCAGACTCAAAGGATATCAAAAGGCATACAATGGAAGGCAACATTTCTTTTCCACCACTTTCTCCAGTGTCTCAGGGACAACTACTTGTATTTACCATCTGCTCTTACATTTTAAATTAACTTTTTTTGGTGTTGTTGTTTTTCTTTTATTTTAGCCTATATTCTTAATTGTCTCTTTTAATTTCCCATTTAATTATTTAACTATGCTCAACTTTGGAAATTCTTTGGGGTTAGAGATTTTTTTCTTCTTGCCTTGTGAGACACTGTACTACTTGAACAATTAAAGAACCCTACTAAAAGAGATTTAAGTTATTAAAAATTAGTTACCCATTTTATTTTATCATTTTTATTATTATCAAAATACTAAAACTTGTAACAATACATACCAATTATGGAGCTCTTTGCATGTTCCAAAAATTATGCTAAGGGCTTTGCATTCACTATCTTATTTAAAATAGGACAGTACCTGCATCAAAGGCTTAATAAGTGGTAACTGTCATTACTCTATGAGTAAGTACTAAGATTATTCCCATTTTATAGAGAAGAGGTAAATTATTCAGGCAGATAGAACTTTTAAGTGGCAGAGCAGAAATATAACTCTTGAGTGTTCCTTTATCCAACTCTTAGTAGCTATGTTCACTTGCTGCTACACCTATTCAGATTTCTAGATGGTGATTTTCCTTTAAGTGGTATAACTGAGTGAATCTGTCTTTGCATCCACACACATACATAAATAAAGTCAGAAGACTTTAAGGACACACAAAGGCATATGACAATCTGTTAATGCCCTTTAGCTCTTGATAATCTATAATTAATTCTGTGAAAAACCAATCAAATGAAAGGTGCTGAATTTTAAAAAATATATAAACAGGATGACAATTGTGGATCAAAATTTTTCATTGTGTTATATACACATAACTTTATCATTGATTTTTAATGGGTGTGAAGGGATTGCAGTTCTGCAGTTTGAAACAGGCTGGCTGCATAATCATAGCAACAGCTTTAGCTGATAATTGGTAGCCAGGCTTAAAATTCTCCGCAGGCATACTAGCAGAAGGTACACATATTTGATGGTGTAAGGGTTTACAACTCTAAACAACAAACAGGATTTATATGCTAAACTTTATGGGAAACCTGGAGTAAAATATCAGGTATTTATAAAGGAAGCAGGGTTATTAATCAAAAGGCTATAAAATGCTCTATCTCAAGAATGAGTGTGGCGTGGGAAGGGAGGGATGAGGGTAAAAGGGGCATTACGATTGGCAGACATAGGGTGGGGGGGCACGGGGGGGACTGTACAGCTCAGAGAAGACAAGTAGTGATTCTCATCTCACTACACTGATGGACAGTGACTGTAATAGGGTTGGTGGGGGGGACCTGATGAAGGGGGTAGTTTAATCATCACAATATTGCTCATGTAATTGTAGGTTAATGATACTAAAATAAAATAAATTGTAAAAAGAAAAAAAAAAAGAATGAGTGTGGAGGAGTTTACCACGGCTTACAGGAGTGCTAAAGTTCGTGAGAGTGGCTTGGCAACTAAGCTCTAATATTAATTACCATCCTGTTTTAATACTGATAATAAAACAAAATAACTTATTGAATAGATACTAACTTTGTAAGCATGAGCACAATTAGAATCAATATTAAAAAGACATCATAAAAGAAGTCATTCTATTTGAAATAAAATATCATATGATAGTTAAGATGGTTTGTTGTATAAAATTGTTCAATTTTATGTGTTTTGCCCCTTCCTTCAAATTATCTTTCAGATTGTTAGAAAGAAGAGATACATATTGGCTTCAGGATTCATATTAAACACAGAAGCTGAGTAACTGTGTGAATCAAGTGCATCTGCAAAATTTCAAGAAGCAATGAAATTTATTCTTTCAAATCCATCTGACCTTCCTCTACACACCATCTGACATGAAGTAATGAAACATTCATTAAGTAGGGATGCAGGTTCTTAAGTATTATGTTTCGGAAATGAACTTGTATCTTTCTTTATGTGTTATTTCATTTATTGTCAGTGCACAAGAGATGTGTCATGTAAGTAGTGAGTTTTTTTTTAATCTCCATGGTACTTTAATTACATACTCATGATGAGTGAAATTTAATCATTTCAGAAGTCAGTCTTCTTTGAACAGGAAGATAATTTTATTTTCATTATCTCTTCTAGCTGACACTGAGATTGATATTACGGAGATTTAGTTGGGATTTCTTCACTAATTACTCCAGAGTTTTATATAAAATTTCAAGCAAAGAGAAACATATCACAGACATTTAGAACTAAAAGGACAGTATAGAAATCTTCCTTGACCAAAATTTTCATTTTATAAATAAAGAGTAAGCAATTCCAACAGTTAATTCAGCTTACTCTCTTAAATTTTCAGTGCCTACACTTTATGTTATTGTAGATAATGAATTTACATTACTGCACTGATAAACAAGGCCCATTCACAAACACCACCTTTAGCTGGAGGTAGCAAACAGATACACTTTATATCCAAAGTTTTTTGAGCTAAATCTTCAAAATTCTCTAAAAAATCCCTTTAAGCTAAGCAACTGACCAAAAGGTGCTCTAAAATTCAAGATGGTTAGCGCCCATGAGGTTACATAATCCATGAGTAAGATAAAATCCTAAAATAAGGGAGTGAATTTTGTTTTAGTTATAGATTTTATAAAGCCATTTAAATTTTAAATTAGCAGCAGGCTGATTAGGCTTGGAGAGCTTTCAGGAACCAATGAAAAGTGCTGTCAACTGAAAGGCCTTAAAAGTATATTGAATTAAAATCATTAAAAATGAAGAGAGTTAAACCAATTGGCACAATTTCATGTATCAGTAGGCTTATAAAACAGTACTTGGAGCATAAGTACAATCAGAATGCCCATGTAAAATACTTTACAGAAAGTAAAAACAGAGATCTCTAAAAAAAGAGAATGAACTCAGAATTGAAAGAATAAGAAATTGTCATCTTAATACTTTCACATTTCTCTATTTGTATTTCTGGTATAATGAAAAACATTGGCTTATTATCTTCAACCATGTTTTACATTACTTCACATGTCTAGCAAAAGCTTTAAAATTCTCAATAGGACCTAAGTTATATGGAACATATACATACATAATGATCACCTTCTCTATTGGGGCATTCATGAATAAAGACACCAACATACACAGTATAAACATGTACTCTCATGTTCAAGGAGAGGGCAATTCTCAGTATATTAATTTTATTTTTAAAAGATTTGTGCTCATAGTTCAAACACTGTAAAAATGGTCATTAGGAATATAGCAAAATATTCATGATATGGTAATAAGATCTATGAATTACAGAATGTTCTTTATTCCTAGAAAAGAAGATCATTTTATTGTTAAAAAAATCACAAAACTACAGAACTCTCACACTTATCTAGATACATACAACCTTACATCTAAACACTGATCCAGTGTAATATAACTTACCATAACATATTATAAAGCATAAGAATACAATACCCTCACCACAGTATATGATTTCAATTTAATGGGGAAAAATAATGTTTCAATTCACTTAAATTATATTTGTTTAAAATATGAACTATAATGTATTTCTATCATATTATATCTAACTTTTTATTGATATGCAATCTTAAATAAGTTTCAAGTGTACAACACAGTGGTTCAACAGTTACCCACATTATTAAATCCTCACCCCCACTAGTTCAGCTATCTGTCAACATAGGAAGATGTTACAGAATCACTGGCTGTATTCTCCATGCTGTACTACTAACCCCATGACCAACCTACTTATAATCAAGATAAAAATACATTCACGAGAGTCATAGCATTTAGAAAAAAAAAATCTGTGTAAATTTCAACAAGCATATTGATAAAAAAATTTGGAGGAAACATAGAATCATTTGAGTGTTTAAGTAATTCAATCCAGGGTATATTTCATTTGCTCTCTTTCCTCATTTTAAGCATCCAAATACAAAGGGTTATTATCCTTTCTAACTTTTGGAGACAGAAAATATTTCTTTTCTCTAGGCTGCCTTCTCATCAACATAAGTATCCTCAGTTTGTGTCCAGGTATTTATTCAAACCAAACCTGACTTTAAAATGCAGGAGAGCAGCCCTCACAGTTGATTTTTCTTCATGTTTTGATCTCTTGCCATGCTACTGTTTCATAAGGTCAAAATCCCTCAAAGCTTTGATCTGAACAGTAGTAAAATTTCCAGGCACACAATGTTCTTTATATGAGCACAATCAGATGCCTTGTCATCTCAGTCACAATTCCTATATCCTATTAGATTTTTACCATTACCAGACTTTTGCTCATTCTTTATACCAATAACTTAAAAGGATTTTTATTGAGTATATTGTGTCATAATGAAATGGATTTTTTTCACCCACAAACATGCTGGAAAATGTGCATACAAGTGAGCTTTGTTCTTGAAAGTCACAACCTTACTCTCAACATTCTTAGAATTCTTCCTATGTAATTTTGATCAAGTTTAATATGGCATCTAAGAATGACTTTTTTAGTTATAAGACACAATTTCTTTGTTCAATCTATATCCTTTTATTCCTCTTCCCAGGGTACCTTCGTTTCTTATCTTTCTAAGAATCCCTAACACTCAGCAATGATTTGGATTGGACTTAAGATCATGCATTTTGGGTAAAAACCAGTGAGCAAAAACTGAGGCATGAGCTTAAAAAAGGCTCAAGTTTAGCATTCTAGAAAGCAACCTGCCTAATATAAGTCCATTTATCTGCTTCTGGTCTTGTATAGGAGTGTATAACTATTTGAAAATTAAAATAAAGGGAAATCATAGTGAACCACAACAAGCCCTCCAGACTCTCTAAACAGTATCCCTTGCATATCAAGAGCACCATTTTTTTTCTCAAAATGCTTTTATGTCTATGGCTTTATTTTATCCTCAACACATCCCAGCAAGCAAGAAGAGCAGATGCATGTTGTAATGTATGTTGGACATATTTTATAAAGAACTATACAAACCAAAGCTAGGACTCTTTTATTAAATATCTTGAGAAGTTTAAAAATAGGAAGTTAAATAAATTTCCCTGGGTGGTAGTCTTATAACTTTTAAATCATTAAAAATAAGGCTTCTAAGGTTTTACCAAATAGAATAATCAAATCATGATGTTTTGATGATAGGCATAACCTTCATTAGAAAGTACTCTCATTCTGAGGGAATGAGCATATTTAAACATTGCATTGCTAGAGGGATCTCCATTCTCCCCATTCCAGGCAGCATTGTAGGAATCCAGAACATGGAGATGGACACATATGTCATTGGCTTGTTTATTCAATGGTTTTAAAAAGTATGGTTTGCCGATTGTATATAAGGCTGCATGCAGATTACTAGCCTACTGAATGAGATTTTCTGAGCATGGAGTGTCTAGGACTATGCATTTTAATCAGTTTCCCAGGTGATTATTATGTACATTCAAGTTTGAAAACTACTGCATATATTCAAGTGAATGAGGACATAACCTACTGTTAAGTACATCTCCCTAAATATATACTTTTAAATGGATGGATTTCATACTGACTTCATCAAATAATGGTAATTATTCTTAACATGGTAACTGATCATTTTATAGTAACAACAATCTATGGAATCTGTGGTTACATATTGGAATGATATCACTACTGTTTTAAAAGTTATCAAATTTTCTAATGCCTCACACATTTATTACATAAATACCAATGGAAGTGCAAAGTATCCATGGCCAGATCACATATTATAAAAGGAATAATTATCTGGTAGTTAAATCACTATAGATCAAGTGACTGCTAAAAATACATTTAATAAAAAACAAATGGAATTTTTATTATGCCCAATGACTGCATAAGGAATGACTGCAATTTACATTCCTTAAAATTTAAAATTTTAAATATGAATTTGATTTTCTAAGGAAGATTGAACTATGATTGAAAAATCATATATATTGCTGATCATATTTTCTTAAATTATATTTCTAGAAGCAATACTTCAAACTTCATTTATTCACCTCTCAATGAACATTTCCTAAGTGTTACATATCAGATGCCAAGTCTCAAGACAATGAATCCTCTGCACTGCCTCACAGAAGAGGAGGTATACTGTCTAAAACTACTGAATGGGGTCACTGCTTTAATAGAGATGCATGCATAGTACACTGAACTGTGAATTGTGACCAATTAGTCAAAGTTAGTCTCTATAATGAAAAACATTATGACAGAATATGTCAAATACTGTTATACATAAAATTTGAATGACTTCTGATGATTCTACCATCTAACAGTATTAGATAATAAAAGTTTCTACTTTTAAAATACCCCATTTTCTTTAAATTACCCAAACTTTTAAAATTTTTAACATAAAACCACATGAAGACTACAAGGGTAACTGATATGTTTTCCTAACCTACAGCCTGTGTGTGTTAGTGGAACTAAGTGATATTCATAATTTTAGGCATCAATGGTCTGGTGGCAGAAATTAATCCCAATGATTACATCTTCACTTGCAGTAATAGAAAGAGGTTGTTATGAAATAAAAGGACATGGGACCCAGCCCTGCTCCTATCAATGCCTGTCCTTGGACTATACATTTTTTTCTAAGTTCATTTTTCTCATACTTCAAATATAGGCATCAACTAATGTCCTCATGGTTCTAGAAATCTAACACTGGGGTTGGGCTGTGATGACAAAGTTCTCTAGCATTTTGTCCCACTGCTCTAAAGTCACTCAGATGCCCCTTCACTAAGGCAGTAACTAGCTGAGTCAATTTGTACTCATTCCTCCACCTCTCCCATGTTCTCCAACATCAATACAACTAAGACAGGCATGCTCTTATTCAGCTGTATACTTGGCAAGGACTAATCCAGTAACATTCTCTGTATGGTTAAGTATTGTTTTCTCAATGAAGAGTTCAAAAATCTCAAGGATAATTTATTGTAGGATGATTAGTATTCACTAACCTGTGCTGAATTCTTTTCAAGTTTTTGGACTAAATTATCCCAGCGCTGGGCAAAGTTGTCTAGCAATGCTTCCATCTTTTGGGCTGCTGATGTATTCTTCAGTGTTGAAAGAAGATCTTGGTTGAGTGAGCAGAGTTTGTCCATGGTTTGCTTCTTCTTTTCTAGATCTGTTTTTAAAACCTGTTAAAACAAGGAAGAATGCAGAGTAAGCCTAGGTTGCATTTTATAAAACATTATACAGTAGTTCAACATGGCTTTGTATGTATTTTTTCATTGGTACAGATAAAAATTTGTAATTTTGCCTGCAAAGCACTGAGCCCATAAAATGTATTATATACATAATTTTATTAGATATAAATAAGTTAAGCCCATAAAAATATAAATAGAAAATTATAATCCAAGTAATTTTTCCAAGAAGCTTGAAGAGAAAAAAAAGATAGGGAATAAAATTCTAGTAGAGGAATTTAAGAGCTACCTAAAATATTTTAAGCTGCAAAAGGCAGTTTACTGACTTTTAAATATTTTTAGCATCTGTTATTCAATTAACATTTGGCTATTTGAGTAATCATCTACTAAAGTTAAATTTAGAGCCCATTAAGTAATACAACTAAGTAACTCAGTGTGACACAAATCCTTGGGAATCACTTTGCATGTTTCTAAATACATACGTGTTTTATGAAGTAATTTTTTATACCATTCATATTCCCAAGGTTCCTGTGAGTTATGGAGGGTTACACATGCCCTATGTTTTTTATGAAATGAATAAACAAACTGACTTGTGTGATATCTGTACATAAGGGTAGCTCATTCTCTTGCTTTATCCAGTGAGGTCACCCTGTCCTTTAGGAAATCCAATTTCTAGTCCCTGACTTACACTGTACACAAGGACTAAAAGGAACAAAAGGAGAAAATTATTTTATAGCCCCTTTTTACAATCTCCTCTTTCTGGCAGTAGCAAGTACAATGAACATAAACTAAACTGTGAGACCTGTCTTTCCAAAACAAATGTAAATTTATTTAAGAACAACCAACATGACATATGGCGAAGAAACTGTCATGAAACAGATGCACCAGTTGCTCATGAATGGAAGTGTCATCAACACCAAGAAATCAATATACACTCCCACCCACCCCACAAAGGACACTTCATGCAGCTCATTTTGGCTTGCCACCTGTATTGATAGCTCTGAACTGCAGAATGCTCTTGTGTCTCATTCAATTAGTTCACCCTTTATTCAGAATCTGCTTCACCTGATGTACTTCATATTGCAGGCTTACTGCATGCCATTTTTAAGGAATAAAAAGCAAGTTCTGAAGATGATTTCTAATTTTTCCTCATTAAGTTTTTTCACTATTTTTTCTCAGTTTGAAAGAATGCCATACACAAAATTTGGATTAAGATATGTAAGTTGAGGACTTCCGGGAAAATGGCGGCGTAAGCAGGGCGGCAGAAATCTCCTCCCAACACTATATTTATCTATGAAAATATAGCAAATACAACTATTCCTAAAAGAGAGACCAGAATACACAGGAAAGCGCACAGTGTGAAGCTACACCCAAGAGGACTCGGCAACCCACAAGGCGGGTAAGATATGGAGCCACGACCCGGTGGGACCCGAGAACTCACCCACCCCAGCGCACTGGCGGGAGGAGAGGATTCAGAGCCGGGAGGGAGTGGAAGTACAGGCCCACAAAATAACCAGCCCCGGCAATCTGTGCGGGGAGCGTTGACACACATCGCGCAGTGTAGCGGAGATTGGAGAGACAGAGGGTGCAGGATCTGAGCCGGGAATGTGCCAGGGTGCTTATAGCCGGATCCCCGGGAAGGAAAAAAAAAAAAAAAAAGAAGAAAAGTGCACGCTTTTTTTCAGCGGTCTTAAAGATACAGGAGCCCAGTGGAGGACCCAGATCGCCCTGACACACTCAGCCCAGCAGGCTGGGAGTCCTGGGGAGTTTAGGACCCCTTAGCTGGCGACTGGGAAAGGGTGGCTGCACTTACACTTCCCACAGAGATCAACAGCCTCCCATTCGTTCCCACCCCAGCCAGAGCTATAAAGGGCCCTGTGGAGCGGCACAGCCATGGCTGCAGAATAGTGGAGCAACAGCGCCACCTACAGCATCCCCACAGAATACTCCCCGGTGGGCGTTTTTTTGTTTCTTTGTTTTTTGCTTTTTGTTTTTTCTTCTCTTTCTTTTTTCTTTTCTTTCTATTCTCTCTTTCTTTCTCTCTCTCTCTCTCTCTCTCTCTCTCTTTCTTTCTTTCTTTCTTTTTCACTTTTTTTTTCTTTTTAAAGTCTTAAAGAGCCCAGCTGACATACGTGGTAACTACCAGCGACCACTTCTATAGCCATGAAAAAGCAAAAGAATATGATCCAGACTAAGATCAACCAGACAACCCCAGAGAAGGAGCCTGAAGGGATGGAAGGGCACAGTCTTCCTGAAAAAGAATTCAGAATAAAAGTCATAACCATGCTGACGGATCTACAGAGAAATGTGCAAGAGCTGAGGGAGGAAGTGAAGGAAGTGAGGAAAGACAATGCAGAAATCAGACAAGCGATCGGCATGCTTAACAGCAGACTGGATGAGATGCAAGAGACTGTTAATGGAATAGATATCAGAGAACAGGAATACAGAGAAGCTGAGGCAGAGAGAGATAAAAGGATCTCTAGGAATGAAAGAATATTAAGAGAATTGTGTGACCAATCCAAATGGAACAATATTCGAATTATAGGAGTACCAGAAGAAAAAGAGAGAGAAAAAGGGATAGAAAGTGTCTTTGAAGAAAAAATTGTTGAAATCTTCCCCAATCTGGGGAAGGAAATAGTTTCTCAGTCCACAGAAGCCCACAGATCTCCCAACACAAGGGACCCAAGGAAGACAACACCAAGACACATAATAATTAAAATGGCAAAGATCAAAGAAAAGGACAGAGTATTAAAGGCAGCTGGAGAGAGAGAAAACACCACCTACAAAGGAAAACCCATCAGACTGTCATCAGACTTCTCAACAGAAACCTTACAGGCCAGAAGAGAATGGTATGATATATTTAACATAATGAAACAGAAAGGCCTCGAACCAAGAATACTGTATTCAGCGCAATTATCATTTAAATATGATGGAGGGATTAAACAATTTCCAGACAAACAAAAGTTGAGAGAGTCTGCCTCTCATAAACCACCACTACAGGATATCTTAAATGGACTGCTCTAGAGAGAAGCACCCCTAAGGCTAAAAAGATGTCACCAGAGAAAATAAAATCATACCAAAGAAAGCAGACCATCCAAATACTAACTAAAGGCAAAGAATAAAACACCTAATATATAAAGAAAGGAAGAGGAAGAATAGGAAGGGAGAGATAAAGAAACATCAGACGGTGTTCACAATAACTTAACAAGAAAGTTAAGTTAGATTGTTAGATAGTAAAGAAGCTACCCTTGAACCTTTCATAACCATGAATCTAAAGCCAGCAATGGCAATAAGTACATATCTGTCAATAATCACCCTAAATGTAAATGGACTGAATGTACCAATCAAAAGACACAGAGTAACAGAATGGATAAAAAAGCAAGACCCATCTATATGCTGCTTACAAGAGACTCACCTCAAACCCAAAGATATACACAGACTAAAAGTGAAGGGATGGAAAAAAATATTTCAAGCAAACAACAAAGAGAAAAAAGCAGGTGTTGCAGTACTTGTATCAGACAAAATAGACTTCCAAATGATGAAAGTAGCAAGACATAAAGAAGGACATTACATAATGATAAAGGGGTCAGTCCAACAAGATGATATAACCATTATAAATATATACACACCCAACACAGGAGCGCCAGCATATGTGAAACAAATACTAACAGAATTAAAGCAGAAATAGACAGCAATGCATTCATTTTAGCAGACTTTAAAACACCACTCACTCTAAAGGACAGATCAACCAGACAGAGAATAAGTAAAGACACAGAGGCACTGAACAACACACTAGAAACAGATGGACCTAACAGACATCTACAGAACTCTGCACCCAAAAGCAACAGGATACACATTCTTCTCAAGTGCACATGGAACATTATCCAGAATAGACCACATACTAGGCCACAAAAAGAACCACAGTAAATTCAAAAATATTGAAATCCTACCAACCAACTTCTCAGATCTCAAAGATATAAAACTAGAAATAAATTTTAGAAAGAAATCAAAAAGGCTCACAAATAAATGGAGACTTAACAACATTCTCCTAATGAATCAATGGGTTAACGACCAAATCAAAACAGAAATCAAAGAATATATGGAGACTAATGACAACAACAACACAAAGCCACAACATCTGTGGGATGCAGCAAAGGCAGTTCTAAGAGGAAAGTATATTGCAATCCAGGCCTATTTAAAGAAGGAAGAACATTCCCAAATGAACAGTCCAAAGACACAATTACGGAAATTGGAAAAAGAAGAACAAATGAGGCCCAAAGTCACCAGAAGGAGAGACACAATAAAGATCAGAGAAAAAATAAATAAAATTGAGAAGAATAAAACAATAGAAAAAATCAATGAAACCAAGAGCTGGTTCTTTGAAAAAATACACAAAATAGATAAACCCCTAGGCAGACTTATAAAGAGAAAAAGAGAATCTACACACATAAACACAATCAAAAGTGAGAAAGGAAAAATAACGATGGACCCCAAAGAAATAAAGAATTATAAGGGAATATTATGAGAATCTATATGCTAACAAGCTGGAAAACCTAGAAGAAATGGACTTCTTAGAAAAATAAAACCTTGCAAGACTGACCAAGCAAGAAACAGAAAAACTAAACAGACCAATCACCAGCAACGAAATTGAAGCGGTAATCAAAAAACTACCCAAGAACAAAATCCCTGGACCAGATGGATTCACCCCTGAATTCTACCAGACATATAGACAAGAAATAACACCCATTCTCCTCAAAGTTTTCCAAAAAATAGAAGAGGAGGGAATACTTCCAAACTCTTTCTATGAAGCAAGCATCATTCTAATACAAAAACCGGGCAAAGACCTCACCAAAAAAGAAAATTACAGACCAATATCCCTGATGAACATAGATGCAAAAATACTCAACAAAATATTAGCAAACCGAATTCAAAAATACATCAAGAGGATAATACACCATGATCAAGTGGGACTCTTCCCAGGGATGCAAGGATGGTACAACATTCGAAAATCCATCAACATCATCCACCACATCAACAAAAAGAAGAGCAAAAACCACATGATCATCTCCATAGATGCTGAAAAAGCATTTGACAAAATTCAGCATCCATTCATGATGAAAACTCTCAACAAAATGTGTATAGAGGGCAAGTACCTCAACATCATAAAGGCCATATATGACAAACCCACAGCTAACATCATACGTAACATAGAGAAGCTGAAAGCTTTTCATCTAAGATCGGGAACAAGACAGGGATACCCACTCTCTCCACTGTTATTCAACATAGTACTGGAGGTCCTAGCCATGGCAATCAGACAAAATAAAGAAATACAAAGCATACAGATTGGTAAAGAAGAAGTCAAATTGTTACTATTTGCAGATGACATGATACTGTACATAAAAAACCCTAAAGACTCCACTCCAAAACTACTAGAACTAATATCTGAATTCAGCAAAGTTGCAGGATACAAAATTAACACACAGAAATCTATTGCTTTCCTATACACTAATGATGAGCTAACAGAAAGAGAAACCAGTAGAGCAAATCCATTCACAATTGCATCAAAAAGAATAAAATACCTAGGAATAAACCTAACGAAGGAAGTGAAAGACCTATACCCTGAAAACTACAAGACACTCCTAAGAAAAATTAGAGAGGACACTAACAAATGGAAATGCATCCAATGCTCTTGGCTAGGAAGAAAAATATTGTCAAAATGGCTATGCTACCTAAAGCAATCTACAGATTCAACACAATCCCTATCAAACTACCAACATCTTTCTTCAATGAACTCAAACATATAATTCTAAAATTCATATGGAACCACAAAAGACCCCAAGTAGCCAAAGAAATCCTGAGAAGGAGGAATAAAACAGAGGGAATTACGCTCCCTGACTTCAAGCTCTACTACAAAGCCACAGTAATCAAGACAATTTGGTATTGGCACAAAAACAGACCGACAGACCAGTGGAACAGAATAGAAAATCCAAACATTAACCCAAACATATACAGTCAATTAATATTTGATAAAGGAGCCTTGGATATACAATGGGGAGATGAAAGCCTCTTCAGCAGCTGGTGTTGGAAAAACTGGACAGCTACATGTAAGAGAATGAAACTGGACTACTGTCTAGCCCCATACACAAAGGTAAACTCAAGGTGGATCAAAGACCTGAATGTAAGTCATGAAACCATAAAACTCTTAGGAAAAAATATAGGCAAAAATATCTTGGACATAAACATGAGCAACTTCTTCATGAACATATATCCCTGGGCAAGGGAAAGAAGCAAAAATGAACAAGTGGGACTATATCAAACTACAAAGGTTCTATACAGCAAAGGACACCATCAGTAGAACAAATAGACATCCTACAGTATGGGAGAGTATATTCATAAATGACATATCTGATAAGGGGTTGACATCCAAAATATATAAAGAACTCACACACCTTAACAAACAAAAAGCAAATCATCCAATTAAGAAATGGGCAAAGGACATGAATAGACACTTCTCTAAGGAAGAAATTCACATGGCCAACAGGCACATGAAAAGATGCTCCACATCGCTAATCATCAGAGAAATGCAGATTAAAACCACAATGAGATATCACCTCACACCAGTTAGGATGGCCAACATCCAAAACACAAACAACAACAAATGGTGGCAAGGATGTGGAGAAAGGGGAACCCTCCTACACTGCTGGTGGGAATGTAAATTAGTTCAACCATTGTGGAAAGCAGTATGGAGGTTCCTCAAAAAACTCAAAATAGAAATACCATTTAACCTAGGAATTCCACTCCTGGGAATTTACCTTAAGAATGCAGCATCCCAGGTTGAAAAAGACATATGTACCCCTATGTTTATCGCAGCACTATTTACAATAGCCAAGAAATGGAAGCAACCTAAGTGTCCATCAGTGGATGAATGGATAAAGAAGATGCGGTACATATACACAATGGAATATTATTCAGCCATAAGAAGAAAACAAATCCTACCATTTGCAACAACATGGATGGAGCTAGAGGGTATTATGCTCAGTGAAATAAGCCAAGCCGAAAAAGACAAGTATCAAATGATTTCACTCATATGTGGAGTATAAGAACAAAGAAAAAAGCTGAAGGAACAAAACAACAGCAGACTCGCAGAACCCAAGAAAGGACTAATAGTTACGAAAGGGAAAGGGACTGGGGAAGATGGGTGGGAAGGGAGGGACAAGGGGGAAAAAGGGGCATTACAATTAGCAGATGAAATGCTGGGGGGGTATGGGGAGGGCTATACAACTCAGAGAAGACAAGTAGTGATTCTACAGCATCTCACTACGCTGAGACAGTGACTGTAATGGTGTTGGTGGGGGGAGCTGATGAAGGGTAGTTTAATAACCATAATATTGCACATGTAATTGTAGATTAATGATACCAAAATAAATTATTTAAAAAAAGATATGTAAGTTGAATTCACATTAGAATAAAACTTTTAGTGTGGGAATTTAGTTGTGTGGAAGTTGTGGTTCCTAAGGCCAGGATCCTCACTGAACTTAAGCCACCAGATGATGTAACTGGCCTGTTGCCAAGGTACGGCTTCCACATCTTTAGGCAATAAGCTATTACTGTGCTATATAGAGAGCTCGGCCCAGTGCTCTGGGCAGAGGCAGAGATACTAGTGCTCGACCTACAGTTGGTAGAACAAGCGTGGTAATAAACCCTTTCACCACAAAGAACGTTCTGTCAATTTCTTTGGTCGCATTGAATGCATAGCGAACTTGCCTGGGGCTGAAACCCATTGGCAAGACAATTGGGGCAGGGTTCATTGTTGACCAAGGAAAAAGACAAGCTGCCCTTATGGGAGGGGTGCTTCAGCGGGCTGCCCCTGTGAATGGGGAAACAGTGGATCATCCCCCAATGGGTATGTGGTCTGAGGTGGCTTGCCATCTAGAGGGCTGGGCCCCACCCCAGGACTGGAGGGAAGTGGAGGTGACACCTGAGGCTATAGGGGTGGCCCTTGGGACAGTAAGCAGATCCTTTGAGAAGCAGAGTGCCCGCCCGTGAGGCAGCGGGGAATGTGGGTTGGCTATTTCTCACAGTAGTAAAAAAGTCTACAGAGGAAATGGTGGCAAAAGAATGCGAGCTGCAAACTTCTGTGGATTCCCTGAAGAAAGAGATGACATTGATACAAGAGCACCAGCAGCAAGGTGCTATTGGAGATGAGACGGCAGTGCTGCCAGGTGTTCTGAAGGAGGAAGAAGCCATCAAGGAAAAAGACGAACTCCTGAGGGAAGCACAGGCAGAGGTGGCATGAGAACATTAGCTGGGAAGCATTGAGCTGAAGGTAAGAGACCTTCTGAAGACTGAGGTAGCATTGCTGTGAGGCACAGTGGAAAAGGTAAAGGTTGTAGCAGAGGAGCCACTCAGGGGAGGGAAGAGAAAGGTGCTATCAGCCCCAGAAATGGAGGAGCTGGAGAAAGACAAAGGGGTGATGCTCGAGGCACTGACCCCTCCTGTATTGAAAGCATGCCCAGTGGTTGTAAAGAAAATAAAGACCCAGCAGCTGAAGGTTCCCCAAGGAGAGGAGCAGCCCCCTCCCCAGGTCGTGGAGCACTCTATGGTCCGCCCCTATACTCAGGCTGAGCTGGTGGATTTGGGCTCCTGGTTTAGGCAGAAGCCCTTGGAGTCAGTATCAGCTTGGCTCCTGCATCTGTGGGACTTAAGGGCAGATGGAATTGTTCTGTCGGGGTCAGAGATGGGAAAGCTGTCTTCCCTGACAGTGCAGCCTGCCTTGAGGCAGCCATTACAAAATGCACATCAGACCCCAGGGAGTCACTCCCTCCTCGATTGGCTTATGGCTGCACTTCGTGCTGTGTGGCCCAATCTGGGTGATCTACCATCCTCTCCTGTTAGATGGCATACATATGCTGAACTCCAACAGCTGCTATGAGAGCTAGGCATGAGAAATGCCATCTATAGTCCAGAGAATTATGGCCCAGATGAAGAGGTTTTCACTATTGGGATGAGAAATATTGTACTTCAAATGGTTCCTACATCCCTCTTTGTGTCTCTAGTGGTCATTCTTTCCCCTCACTTAGGGCATCCCATAAGCGAGGTGACACATACAGTAGCAGAGTTAGGAGAGGCTGAAGCAATGAGAATCTGGAAAGAAATAAGACTTGTTACTCACAAGGAGAATTTACAGGGCCCCATGAAGGTTATGAGGACCCAGATGTGGGTTGATTTAATATGGGCAGGAGCAGATGGGAGGAAATTAGATGGGAAGTCAAATAGGATCTTACTAGAGCAATGGCAACATCTGAAACCAGAGCAGCAGTTCCAGCCATTAAGACCAAAGAGGCAGAGATCAGAGACAGAGCCATGAGTCAAGCCTGTGTGTTTGCAAGATTTCCTGCTGGAAAGTGAACCAACCTCACTTGAGCCCACACAGGAAGGTGATTGGGGAACATGGTTTGACTGAGGGGAAGGTCAAGGTATCTGCCCTGAGGGACCGGGGTGGACGGGAGGCCACATGATGAAATAGGTATCCATTGATCCCCAGTGAACATACAACGTATCCTGGCTCTGGTGGACACTGGGGCTGAATTTTCACTGATTCATGGTAACCCTGAGTCGTTCCCCGGGACACCCACTATCATAGATGGATACAGGGGGAAGGCTATCACAGTGAAAAAAGCTCAAATCCCTTTGGGAATAGGGCATCTACCCCCAAAAGAGTATACCGTGTATATATCTCCTATCCCAGAGTATATTTTGGGGATTGATATCCTGCAGAGTCTATGGTTGCTGACCACTGCAGGTGAGTTCAGACTGAGAGTACGTGTGGTGAAGGCAGTTCTGAGGGGACATGCTAGGCACCTGCCCATAGCTTTGCCTGTGCCTTGGCAGGTGACTAATACCAAACAGTAAAAACTGCCTGGGGGTCATAAAGAGATTGGAGAAACTCTCCAGGAGCTGGAAAAGGTGGGTATTATAAAGCCCACCCATAGTCCGTTCAATTCCCCAGTGTGGCCAGTAAAAAAACCAGATGGCTCCTGGTGTATGACTGTGGATTACAGAGAACTGAATAAGGTCATACCCCTATGCATGCTGCTGTCCCCTCTATTGCAGGCATGATGGATACCCTCAGCCATGAACTAGGAACATATCATTATGTGGTAGATCTTGCTAATGCCTTCTTTTCCATTAACATTGAGCAGGAAAGTCAGGAACAGTTTGCCTTCATGTGGGAAGGACGGCAATGGACTTTCACTCTCCTCCCACACGAATACCTCTGCAGCCCCACCATCTGTCATGGACTTGTAGCCCAGGTCTTGGCTACATGGGATAAACCACCAACAGTGCAGCTGTTCCATTATATTGGTGATGTCATGCTCAGGTCTGATTCTCTTTCAGACTAGAAGGTGGAGCACCTAGACTGCTGTAACATCTATAGGAGAAAGGATGGGCTGTGAACAGTACCAAGGTTCAGGGACCTGGTTTGTCTGTCAAATTCTTGGGGGTCGTCTGGTCAGGTAAGACCAAAGTAATACCAGAAGCAGTTACAGATAAAGTCCAGGTCTTTCCTACCCCCACAACTGTAGCATTCCTACAGGATTTTCTGGGTCTTCTAGGCTACCAGAGAGTGTTTATCCCACACTTGGCACATATTTTGAAGCTGTTATGCCGGTTGGTACGAAAGGGCGTCAGGTGAGACTAGGATAAGACATGTGCATCTGCCTTTACTACAGCAAAACAGGCAGTCCAGGCCGTGCAGGCCTTGAGTGTGATAGACCCATCAAGGCCCTGTGAGCTGGATGTTCCTGTCACTGAACATGGTTGTGGCTGGGGTCTCTGCAGTGGCTTGAACAAACTTGCCAGCCCGTTGGATTCTGGTCACAACTCTGGAAAGGGGCAGGGGTACGATACACTTTGACAGAAAAACAACTGGCTGCCAAGTATCATGCCTTGCTGACTACAGATCCATCACTGGGATGGCTCTGATAAAGGTAATAACCACCTATCCCATCTTGGGGTGGGTACGAGACTGGACCCAATAGCCGAGGAGTGGTGTGGCACAAATGCCCACACTAGCCAAGTAGTGGGGTGCTTACCTACAGCAGCGTAGTGCCCTCTCTAGTAGCCCCTTGAGTGAAGAACTCCAACGCTTGTTGGGGTGGTGACATATACTACTGAAAAGCAAGAAGAACTTGCTTTTGAACCATTAGTAGCAGAGAGTCCCTATCGGGAGGGAAGAGCCCCTATACCATAAGATGCATGGTACACAGATGGCTCCAGCCGTGGGCAGCCCCCAAAATGGAGGGCCATAGCTTTCCATCCTAAGACTGAGACAATATGGATGGAAGATGGTGAGGGGAAGAGCAGCCAATGGGCAGAGTTGTGGGCCGTGTGGCTTGTGATCAGCCAGGAGCCCTCCCCTATAGCTGTCTGCAGTGACAGCTGGGCTGTCTATCGGGGCTTGACCCTGTGGCTGCCAACCTGGTACCATGCCAACTGGCTGGTTGGTCACCCACCCCTTTGGGGGCAAGAATTGTGGCAAGACTTATGGGCCTGTGGTCAGACTAAAATGGTTACAGTATACCATGTGACAGGTCATTTGCCACTGGCATCCCCAGGAAATGATGAAGCAGATAAATTGACCCACATATGCTGGCTAGAAGGAAAGCCTGCCTCTGATGTAGCAGAATGGCTGCATCAGTGTTTGTTGCACGTGGGGCAAAAGACAGTGTGGGCTGTAGCCCATCGGTGGGGCTCGCATTTGAACTTCCAAGAAGTTAGTAGAGCCTGGCAGGAGTGTGTTGTGTGCTCCAAAAGGGACTTATACCGGTCCCACAGCAACATGGGACAATAGCTAAGGGGCCCTTACCCCTCATCAGGTGGCAGATAGACTATATTGGGCCTCTACCTGTGTCAGAAGAATATCAGTATGCCATGACTTGTGTGGACACAGCTACTGGACTTCTGATTGCTTTTCCTACCCGTTGTACAGACCCGTTGTACAGACCAGCAGATGACCAGAAGAGGCCTGGAGCGTCTCTTTGCCACCTATGGCTGACCACAGGTAACTGAGAGTGATCAGGGCACCCATTTTACTAGACATGCCCTGCAAGAATGGGTGCAACAGCTGGGAATCAAACGGAAGTTTCATATGCCATACGATCCTAGCAGCAGGCATGATAGAGAGGCACGATGGCTTGTTAAAATCTGGACTAAAGTCAGATCCCAATAGTCTGCAGGGATGGTCAGGCTGCTTATGGAACGTGCTACGGCATTTGAATGAGAGACCCCGAAAGGGAGTCCTGAGCTCCATAGACATGTTAACACATATGGCTGCCTCCCCTATACAACTGCAAGTGCAAACCAAGGAAGAATCACTGAAGCTGAGGTTTGGCCAGCAGAATAACATCTTGCTGCCAGCACCAACTGCACTGAACCCCGGAGACTCCATTGAGTGGACGTGACCTTGGACCTTTTGACACATGGACCAAAGATGGCTGGCTCTCCTGGCACCTTGGGGACAAGGCCTGGAAGCTGGCCTCCTGTTTAGTCCTGGAATAACAGCAGAGTGGCCACCAAAGGTCACAGTAGTATATCCTGAATGGCCAGAAGGTAGGAGCATCTTACCGGGGAGTTTTGTTTTATCATTCTGACCAGTGCATGCACCTTCAGTAGCACTATACATAGACCCTTCGGTAACCCCCATGGGGAGAGGAGTAAAAGTATGGTACACTAGACCTGGAAGGGACCCCCTTCCTGCTACAGTCCTATCACAGGACCACTCTCTTGCATGCATCCTACCTGATGGACAAGATTTGCCTATGTTGGTGGCATTAAAACATGTGTCTTATTGCCCCTAAAGTCTTTGTGGATTGGGAACTTCCTCTGGCTTGAGGATTATTATAAATTTTGTTATTAGGAACCTCCTTTGGCTTGAGGATTATTATAATTTTTGTTACCTGTATCTTAATTTTTTATTATATCTAAGTTGTTGTTAGACTCTGTTGCTGTGTGGAATCTGGTTAGAGTGCTCCAGCTTTCAAGCACAGGGACCTTTGTGGAAGATGGAAAGCATGTAGATTGTAAGGCAAGAATCCTGGAGGGGTGGAGTGTGGGGAAGTTGGGGTTCCTATGGCCAGGATCCTCACTGAACTTAAACCACCTGAAGATGTAACTGGCCTGTTGCTAGGCTACTGCTTCCACACCTTTAGGCAATAAGCTATTATTGTGCTATATAGAGAGCTCGGCCCAGTGCTCTGGGTGGAGGCAGAGATGCTGGTGCTCAACCTACCACCAGGAGAACAAGCTTGGTAATAAACCCTTTCACCCCAAAGAACGTTCTGCTGTCAATTTCTTTGGTCGCATTGAATCCATAGTGAACTTGCCTGGGGCTTAAACCCATTGGCAAGACATTAGTAATAGGTTTTGTATATTGATTTTGTTTAATATACATGTTAGCTTTCCATTAAATTCATGTGCATACTTGGACTCTAGTAAAACATCAGCTTATGCTACCTGCCTAGAGCTGGGCCCCAAATTGGAATTTCAGTGGATTCTTCCAATTCCTTTATGGCATCTCAGTTTCCTTTTTTTCTTTAGTATCATTTGGCATGCAGTTATTTTGTTGTATGCCATCTGAAGTTCTTTTGGGTAAAAGTCATGATAGAAATAAAGACATACATTTAAAAAGATAAAGATGTAAATACAATTTCTTTGGCTTACTTTCTCAGAGCTTAAGGAACTATTTTAAATAGCTGTATTTTTAAGGTTATGGAGTGTATCCATTACTCAAGCTAAATACATAATGATATGAAAACATTTCAGAACAAGGGTTTGAGAGCTATGTTTGAAGAAGTGAATTTGCTTTGGAAATTTATGGGTAACTTCATGTTACCTAAACAGGTTTTCTTGGATAATCTACAAAACTAATTGGATGGCCAAGAGATTTTGTGGCAAATGAAACTAAGCCTCCTGTGTTAAAATTAAATCCACTGTGTAATTAAACCAAATTGTAGAATTATCAAATCAATATATTTTTACATAAATCTGTATGACAAAAACACCATATTAACCAAAGCTTATATCTAGTAAATTCTAGCTCTGTGTTTTTTAAATGGTGTTGGTAGGTCAGTTGTTCAGCTTCAAGTTGTTTCCTCTTGTTGGCTCTCTCTCCATATCTCCCAGTTCCTGAAGGACTCTCCTACCACAGCTAACAGAAGGGAAAGACAGGATATCCATGATGGTGCCAGATATACTGAATCACAATAATGAATTACCTTCTCCTAGCTATCCTTTGCTATCAGTTATTTTGAGCTTGGATTTTATGTGTGCACATTAAATAATTTAGTTGTTTATTACATATTAAATAACTGTGACTTAATTGCCTGTCTGCATATCAAGAATTCATCACGGATCTTTGAGTGCCATAGAACAAGTGAGCTTTAGAAAACTCAGGATGCAAAAGACGTTCTAGAAAACATGTATGAATTAGAGGTCAGCTAGGAATTTTTTAAAAGAAATATATTTTATTTTCAGAGAAGTCAGAAACCTGGTACTACCTCCAAAGTAGGCAGGAAGGTACTGTGAATAAATCAGATTGGGTCAGTTGTAGAGATGTGCAAGAGACAGATAAGCTGTTCAAGAAGACAGAGTAGCCATGTTCTATCTGGTCAAGGTTAAAAGATGATTTGAAGCAAACAAACAATGTATCCTGACCAGGAGTATTCCTCAGGCAGCAATGGTAGTGCAATTTCTCTTACACTGGCAAAACGAAATTCTCCGCCTATTTTATGTGTAGTTATTTATCTATATGTAAGGAGTATGCCGATTCTTCCTAATCACCTGTCATTGTATTTAGGTAGACTTATCTATCAAGGAGGTTCTTGAGGGAACATCAGAATCACATGGAAAACTTGTTAAAATGCAGATTGATGGACCCCATTTCCAGACTTTCTGAGTCAAGGAAGTCTGGGATGGCACCTAAGAAAATGCAATAAGTTCTTTGGTGATTCTTGAGAACAACTGATTCTACTCAGATGAATTCTTTGAGGGTGATCACAGGAGTTAAGGCAAACGAGGCAAGTTCTGGTAAAGAACAGTACTGTCAACAGGGATTGCTGAGCTCCCAGAAGCACTACATTCCCATCATTTGATCCTGCAGCCACTTGAGGGTGTCCTCAATTTCACGCTACTCTGGTAGCCCTTGCAGACCATATTCCCTTGTGTGGATAAAGTGAAGGTTCCTATGGCCAGTATTCTCAACTGGACCTGGTTGGCTAGCTCACTATACACGTGTGGGCAATACGTCATTATCGACACTATATAAAGAGCTCTGCCCAGTGCTCTAGGTGATACGGTGGCATGGCTGCAAGGCTGCAGGAGAGCAGAGCAGAGGCTGGAGTGGTGGCAGCATTGAGGACAAAGACTGAGATGGCTGCAGGGGCAGAGAGGCCCAGAGGCAGAGACTGGCTTGCTGCATGCAGACTTCCTCTGAGTGGACGGGATTCTAGTGACTGACCTGGCACCATGGAAATAAAGTTGGTTATAAACCCTTTCATCCCAAGAACAAGCCTACATAATTCTACAAGTCTTAGGATTTGCTTCAGAAGGCCCACAGTTTCTTCTCTCCTTTACGTTTTATTCTTTACCTCAAATAAAAAGTCAGTTCAGACCAAAAAATAAAAAAGGATAGACTTACATAAGTTTTAAAACCACAGATCTAGAGGAAATGAAATACTTAACTCCTCATCTCCTACCTCAAATGAAAAATCAGAGAAAATCCCTTGCGTTATTAGTGACAATATTTCAAAACAAATTACACTGATTATAAATAAAAGAGAGAGTTTGAGCACACTGTATCTATACCTAGATATGTAGTAGGAGCTGCTGACAGATGGTACCTGTTTTGGGTCTGAGAGTGTGACATATTTTAATGAACATTAAATTCTTATTCACTGCCTGAGTCAGCAGGGGAATTTTACCTCAAATTCTAGACCAGCTGTCAGGTTTTGTTAATTGGCTTAAACTATCAAACGGTAAGCCTTATACAAAACATATTTTCACTTTGTTCACAAGTAAGGTGACATAATTTGAATTTTAATCATATTGAAAAATTATTGAGACTTTGCTAAGAGAGCATTTTCATGGCCCTGAGGCTAGTAAAGTCTTTTACTCACAAAAATGTCAGCATAGTGGGACATGATTGTTTGAAATGACAAGGTTCTCAGTTGCAGTTCATTCTTGTCAAGGAATCAAATGATATGAGTTTTGAAATAGCTTAAAAGGTCTGGATCTAAGTAGGGATATTTTGCTGCTCATTTTAACTCTGCTACTCATGTTGTTTGATATACATGCCATGTGTTTTTTTCCTGGGCCTCAACTTCCTCTTCTGAAATAACCTGATCTCTCCTCTTCACACCCAGTGCTACTTAATTCAGTTCTTCTAATTGGTCTTTTTACTACCTTTGGAGAAAGTTGGGAGTCCTGTGGCCAGGATCCTCACCTGAACCTAAACTACTTGATGATGTAACTGGACTGCTGCTAGGCTACTGCTTCCACACCCATGGACAATAAGCTATTATTGACTGAGTCATTATATAAAGAGCTCTGCCCAGTGCTCTGGGTGGGGGCAGAGATGAAGGAGGATTACAGACCTGCAGACTACTGGATGCAGACATAATTTTAGTGTTTGACCTATTGCTGGAAGAACAATCTGGGTAATAAACCCTTTTACACCAAGAACACTCCATTGTCATTCCTGGTCTCACTGAATCCATAGTGAACTTGCCCAGGACTGAAACCCATTGGCAAGACACTACCAAAAGTCTTACTGCCAAAGAGTATTCCAAAAATGCAAATATATTATTATTAAACTCTTAATGGCTCTCCTTCAGCTGAAGAACAAAATTATAAACATATCACTGTTATTTTTGCATTCTTTTGATACATAGATCAATTGCTTTTCTGATGCTTATCTTTAGTAGCCACATCATTCTTTGAGGACTGACTTATCAATAACAAGCTGGCATGTAATAACAAGTAATACATAAATGAATCTGCTGTAAATAAAAGCCTAAAGAAGATTAATAGCTATGGAGCAAAAACTGTATGATAGAAATAAGTATTTGGTAAAAGGGTATAAATTTAGCTGGGTGAAATTTAAGATAAATTTTAAATAACTGAGTTAAATATTATGAAGTATAACCCATATTATCAATACATATATAAGCAGGTTCATTTAGGTAAAATAATGAAACATTATTTACAGTAGACTTGTTTTATATTAGTTAACATTGAGTTAGTACTTAACAGAACTGATCTGTCAAAAATCAAAAAGAAATCCTACTTATATAACATTTTATTTGAAAAATTAAGCTCTTATTATTAGATTAGCTTGTCCCTTATTGGAAAATCAAAATGCACAGTGGAAGAGAAGCTTTAGAAATCGTTTTTAATCCTATAAGTTTAACGCAAACTGAATTATGTCAATGAAGCCTTCCCTGGTGTCCTTCTTACTGCCAAAGTTCCCTCATTTCTCAAAAAACACACAAGCACTTACAATCAATGTTATTTGGTGCTTTAATGGTTTTGTTTCCCAGACTAAGGTATAAGCTCCTTATATGTGAAGAAAATCATCTCTTGTAGTTCTCTTCTATTTCTCAGAGAGTCTATGCGGGACTGTTACTTTAGAACTATACTGTTTAGAACTTTATGGAACATTCACATCTACTTCTTAGTGTCAATTTTTTATTTTAACTGAAGTCTTAATCCAGGTATGGTATATATTTTCAAGAGAAAATTTCATTTTAAAAACAAAAGGAGATCTATGTACTCTTATGGAATTAAATATTGTATCCCTCTAAAATTCATGTTGAAGGCCTGCCACCCCATGGTGGTAACATGAGGAGGTGGGGCTTTTGTTAGGTAATTAGGCTTAGATGAGGTAATGAGAATAGATCCCACGATTGAATTAGTGTCCTGTAAGAAGAGGAAGAGAAACGAGAGCTGCTTCTATCTCTGCCATGTGAGGCTGTCTGGAAGCCAGGAAAGGGGCCATCACCAAGCACCAAATCTGCTAGCACTTTGCTCTTGTATATCCCAGATTCTTCTAGAACTGTGAGAAATCAACATGTGTTGTTTAAGCTACCTGCTCTATAGTATTTTTTAATAGCAGCAATTTAAAACTAAGACAGGAAATCACTACCAAGAAGGGTGCTGCTGTAACAAACACCTGTAAATGCGGCAACAGCTTTGGAACTGGATAATGGGTAGAGACTGGAAGAGTTTTGAGATTCATGTTAGAAAATGTCAAGGGTACCTTGAAGGGACTGCTAAAGGCAATCCTGGTGAGGGCACAAGAGAAAAGAGGAGCACCGGAGAGAAAACTTCTATCCTTTCAGAGAACACATAAATAAAAATGAACAAAATATTGGTATAAATATGGATAGTAAAAGCCATTATGATGAGGTTTCAGATGGAAATGGGGAAGATACTATTAGACAATGGAGAAAGGATGATGGTTGCTATAAAGTGGCAAAGAACTTGACTGACTTGTGTTCATGTTCTATAGTGTTTTGTGGAAGGTAAAACTTTTGAGCAATGAAATTGAATATTTAGCTGAGGAAATATCTAAGCAAAGTGTTGAAGGAATGGTGTGGTTTCTCTTGCTTATGGTAAAATGCAAGAGAGAAGAAGGAATTGTTAAGCAAAAGGGAACCACAATTTTAAAATTTGGAAAATTCCCAGCCTATCTATATTGCACAACATGATAAAATGAGTTCACAGGAGAACACTGTGGGTATGGCTGCCTGAGCATTTGATAAGATTAGCTGGGGACAAACCAGAGACCTATTCAGCTGTCTCAAGAGAAGCTAGGAATACAGATAAGACTATGCCAACAGAAACACTGCCAGCTGGGACTAAAGGAAACAGGAAACTGGAGGGATTGAAGAAAACTGTCAAACGTGCTGTTCCTCAAGAAAAGGGAAGAATGATGTGATTCAGAGATCATAAAAGCTGCTACTCTTACCATAGGCACAAATGACAGGGCTGGTTCCTCCTGGGTTTCAAAGGGTGGGGCCACCTATCTGGTTTAGGAAAGAGCCAGGATGCCCCCACCGAGTGCCTCAGGAGCAGGGCCACCACAGAGAATCCTGTGGGTAGGGCTGCTTCAGAGAGACTCCTGGATGGTTCTCTGTGGAACTGAGAGGTAAGGACACCTTGTGGAGACCTGGGAGTAGTACTGCCACTTCAGTAGACCTAGAGGGCACAGCATTGATCCAACAAGGATTATTCTGGAGACTTAGTATCTAATGGATATTAATTGTTATGTTTTCGATTTATTTGGATCTGTCACACCTTTCTATTTCTCCCTTTTGGAATGGGAATGCCTATTCTGTGCCTGTCTCACTACCGTATTTTGGAAGCACCTAACTGGTCTGGTTTCAGTGATTCACAGTTGAAGAGGAATTCTGCCTCAGGATGAGTTGTACCTGTGTACCTGGAGTCGTACTCATACCTGATTTAGATGATGATGAGACTTTAGACTTTACATTCTCTAGAGTTGAATCTGGAACCAGTAAAGACTACTGGGGCTGTTGGGATAGAATGTATGTATTTTGCATTAGAGAAAGACATGAATTTCAGAGGTCAAAGGGTGGTAAGAAAAGGACATGGGTAAAGGTTGGCCAAAAGGTACACACTTCCAGGTATGAAATAAGTCCAAGGAATTTAATATACAGTATAGTGACTATAGTTAAAAATTGTATGAAAGCAGCTAAGAGAATACATCATAAGTTTTCAACACAAGAAAAATTTTTTTAGCTATGTGTAGTGATGGATGTTAACTAGACTTATTGTGGTAATCATTTCACAATACCTACATGTATTCACTCATTATGTTGTACATCTGAAACTAATGTACTGTCATAGGTGCATTATATTCAATTTTGAAAATTATTTTTATAAAGGAAGAGGAAGAGACACTAGAATTTCCTATTTCTTCCTCATGAAGATAAAGCAAGAAGTTGCATTCTGTAAGCTGGGAAGATGACCCTCACAAAGAACTACATCTGGGTCCAACAGAAAGATGGTGGAGTAGGAAGGCAAGGTAGAAATTTCCTCCTACATATACAACAAGGAGGCAACTATAGCGAAAACAACTAACCCTGAAAACTATCTTAAGATTATAAAACAGACCATCTACACCTGGTGAAGAAGAGAAGACCACACAGAAAAGGGTAAAGTCAATGAACCACAATCAATCGGGACACCAGTCCTTCCCCCATACCAGCTCACAAGCAAGAGGGAGAGGAACCAAATAGGGAGAGATAAACACTCAGGAAATCTGTATTACTGGCCGTGGAGATCTGCTCTGGGAACATGAGCCCACACGGCACTGGGCTTTGGTGACTAACAGGGCTGGAAACCAAGGAGGGTTGGAGCACTCTGGGAAGCTGAGACTCCAGCTGCTTCTGGAGGATAGGTACACTCATTGGTACTGCTGAGACCCAACACAAAGGCAGCATTTTGATATTTACCAGTAGTGGGAAGGGTACCAGAAGGGTAGGGGTTGGATGGAGCTCCCTCTGATGAAGAAAGGGTGGATGGGTGACACTTCTCAAGCCCTACCTCGGCCCAAAAGGACAGACTCTCACTGGAGCCTCAAAAAGCTCCACACGCATTACTGAGGGCTCAGCCCAGAGGTGCTTATCTGCTCACACACCTGTCAGACCTGCTCAGCCCAGAAGTGGTCACACTTTGCTGCCTATGAGGCAGAGGGAGGCTTTCCCAGCTTTCCCACCCTCTCTCAGCCCAACTGGAGAGGCACCTGTAGAAACCAGCTTCAAATGCTCATTTCTACTCACTGGCAGTGTATCCCCATGCCTCACCCCCCTGCACATGCACCACACCCCGACTACCCTATCTTCCCAGCAGCACCACTATCGCTGCGAGGCAAAAAGAGGTAGGCACCCTGACAACTATCCGAGCAGAAATGTTGCAACATGGCCCATGAAGGGCCTCTGCTGACAGAGACCAATGACTGCCCAAAGACAGGCAGAAATGTGGCACCACACAAAGCCCATCAACAGCAAATGCAGATCCACAATAAAGGAGAACCAGGCACTGGTGAGCAAAGTGTCTTTAATTTCTGAGCACCCCAAGACGCCTTATTCATACAGCCATTACTCTCTGCACCAAGAGTCATATAGTATCCACCTTAAACCAAGGAAGGAACACAGAAACCCAGAGAAAATGAGGAGGCAGAGGAATATGCTCCAAACAAAAGAACAGGATGAGACACCACAGGAGGGCTAAATGAAACAGGGATCACCAATATTCTTGATAAATATTTAAAAATTAATGGTCATAAAAATGCTCATTGATCCGTAGAAAAGTACAGTTACTCTCAAGGAGGATTTCAAAAAATAAATGATAGAAAATTTGAAGAAGAGCCACTCAGAGCTGAAGAATATAGTAACTGAAATGAGAAATACAATGGAGGGAATGAATAATAGATTGCTGCAAGTAGAGGAGAAAATCAATGAGATGGAAATTCGAGAACAGGAAAACAATGAAGCTGAAGAACAGAGAGAAAAAAGAATCTCTAGAATTGAGAGGATGTTGAGAGAGCTGTGAGACAACTCCAAAAAAATACCCAGTATTTGCATAACAGGCATATCAGAAGAAGAAAGAGATGAAGGAATAAAAAGTCTCTTTGAAGAAATAATCACTAAAAGCTATACTAATCTGGGGAAGGAAATAGATGCCCAGGTCCTGCAAGGACAGAGCTGTAAATAAAAGGAAGCCCAAGAACATAACAGTGAGATATATAATAATTAAGATGACAAAGACTTAGGATAAGGAGAAGGTATTTAAAGCAGCTAGAGAGAGGCAAAAAATTACTTATAAGAGTAACCAATTAAGGCTATCAGCAGATATCTAGGCAGAAACTTTATAGGCTAGAAGGGAATAGTATTAAATATTTAATGTATTGAAAGAGAAGGACCTTCAACCTACCCATCAAGGTTATCATTCAGAATTGCAGGACAGATTAACTCTCCTAGATAAACAAAATTTAAAAGAATTCACCACTACTAAACCAGCATCACAGAATATGTTAAATGAACTTCTGTAGATGGAAATGTTCTTAAGCCTAAATATTTTGTATCAGTGAAAATAAACCCTTAATAAATATAGAAGACCAATTACACACTAGCAAGTACAAAATTTTTAAAAAGTAGAAAAATCAACTACATACAAAATCAGTCAAGGGATACACCAAAAAATGTAGGTTGTGAAATCTAATACACAAAGTATGGAGGAGGAAAAAGAAAAAAAAGAAGTACCTTTAGACTGTTTTTGAAATAGAGTTACCAAATATGGACTGTTGCATATTGAGGAAACTATCTATAAACTTTATGGTAACTACAAGCCTAAAGCCTATAATACATACACAAAAAAATTAAATAAAGAAATCCAATCACAACACTAAAGAAAACTATCAAGAAACAAGAGAAGAGTGTAAGAGAGGAAGAAAGGAACAGAGATGAACTACAAAAACAAGAGAACTATTAATAAAATGGCAATAAGCCCATACGTATCAATAACTACTTTAAATATAAATGGATTGAATGCACCAATCAAAAGACACAGGGTGGAAGAATGGATAAAGAAAAAAGACACAGTCAGAGAAAGATGGCAGTGTGAGAAGTGAGAAAGAAACCTCCTCCCAATACTAGAGAGAACACAAAAATAGAGCAAATACAAGTAATACTGATAGGGTGACCAAAGGACTGCAGAACAGACTGCCTACATCTAGGGAAAAGAGAAGACCTCATAGGAAATGGTAAAGTAGCAAGGCTGCTATCCATTGTGACCTGAACCCTTCCTCCACCCCAGCCCACTGGTGGGAGGAAGAGAAATGGAGTGGGAAGGGAGTAGAAGCCCAGGATGTCTGAACACCCAACCCTGGAGATCTGCTCCAGGAGCACAAACCCACATTACATGGTGCTCTGGAGATTACTTGGGTTGGAAAGCAAAGACAAGCAGAATACTTGGAGAGACTAAGATTCCAGCCGCTTGTGGAGAACAGGTATGGACAACCAGCCCCCTGGGACAAAACAAAGGCATGCAGTGTGAAAGACTTCCCAGCAGTGAGAGGAGTGTTAAATGGTCAAAGATTGCACAGAGCTTGCTGATCAGGAGAAGAGACAGGTGGACAAAATTGTTCTGACACACTCAGTCCAGGATGTTGGGAACTCTCAGGAGCTTCAAACGCTGCATCCCCCAGCTGGCAAAGCAGCCCTGAAGCCCCTACTGCAGTGTGCAGCCTGCTTCTATGGGTTCTGCTCAATTGCTGACCCCACCAGCCAGGCCAGCTGAAGAGTATCCTCACCTACAGCAGATACAGGGGTGCAGCACAGAGGATCCTCCCTGGGTGCTTGGCCCACTGGAACTAGCAGTGAAGGCAGGTGCTACAGCGAGGAAGGCAGGAAAGAACTCTTTCCTCCCAGCAGAAGCTGGTACTGCTCACATGCGACCCACACTATTGCTTCAGGTGCTGAGAAGCTCCAGAGAGTAGAACTTCTGGGCACTAGAGGGCATCTCCTACACAAATCTATTATCATATAAGAAACACTAAAAAAAAAAACAAATGAAGGGACACAGGAAATAAAACTCCAGAAAGAGGGTTTAGTGAAACTGAAATCACCAACCTTCTTGATAAGGATTTCAAAAATAAAAATCATCAACACGCTTATGGAGCTATAGAAAAATCTTCAGTATCTCAGAGGAGACTTCAAGTAAGAGATAGAAACTTTGAAAAATACAGTATCTGAAATAAAACACACAATGGAGGGTTTTAAAAGTAGATTAGAAGAGGCAGAGGAGATGGTAAATGACAGAAATTAGAGAACAAAAAAACAAAGAAGCTGAGGCACAGAGAGAAAAAAAGATGTATAGGAATGAAAGAATAATAAGAAATAAGACTAGTGTGCAACCTATCCAAATGGAACAATATTTGCATTATAGGGGTACCAGAAAAAGAAGAAAGAAAAAACAGGACAGAAAGTCTCTTTGAGGAAATAATTGCTGAAAACTTCCCCAATTTGGAGAAGGAGATAGTTTCTCAGGCCATGGAGGTCCACAGATCTCCCAACACAAGGGACCCAAGTAAGACAACACCAAGACATATAATAATTAAAATGCAAAAATCAAGCATAAGAAGAGAGTATTGAAAACATCCAGAGAGAGAAAAAAGATCACTTTTAAAGGAAAACCCACCAGGCTACCATCAGACTTCTCAGGAGAAAACTTACAGGCCAGAAGGGAGTGCCATGATATATTTAATGCAATGAAACAGAAGGGCCTTAAGCCAAGAATACTCTACCTGGCAAGATTATCATTTAAATTGGAAGCAAGATTAAACAATTTCCAGATAAAACTTGAGGGAATTTACTACTCAAAAGCCATCTCTAGAGTGTATTTAAAAGGGACTGCTGTAGATGAAAGTGCTCCTAAGGCTAAATAGCTGTCACAAGAAAAAATAAAACCACAGTAAAGGAAGTAGACCAATTAATTACTACGCAAATGTAAAATTGAATCAACTACTCACAAAGTTAGTCAAGTGATACACAAAGAGTACAGAATACGACACCTAATATATAAAGAGTGGAGAAGGGAATAAAAAGGGGAAAAAAAGCTTTAGATTGTGTTTGAAATAATGTAATGAGTTAAGAGACTCTTAGATAGGAAGGCAGCTGCCCTTGAACCTTTGGTAACCACAAATCTAAAGCCTACAACAGCAACAAGTACATACCTATCGATAATCACACTAATGTAAATGGAATGAATGCATCAATCAAAAGACATAGAGTTACAGAATGGATAAAAAAGAAAGACCCATCTATATGCTGCCTACAACAGACTCACTTCAAACACAAAGACATACATAGACTAACAATGAAGGGATGGAAAAAATTAATTTCATGCAAATAATAGGGAGAATAAAGCAGGAGTAGCACTATTTATATTAGATAAAATAGATTTCAAAACAAAGAAAGTAACGAGACAAAGAAAGCCATTATATAATGATAAAGGGATCAGTCCAACAAGAGGATATAAGCATTATAAATATCTATGCACCAAATATAGGGGCACCTAAATATGTGAAAAAAATACTAATGGATTTAAAGGGGAAAAATAGAATGAATTGCATTCATTTTAGGAGACTTCCACACACCACTCCCACCAAAAGACATATCAATCAGACAGAAATAAGTAAAGAGACAGAGGCACTAAATAATGCATTAGAATATATGGACCTAACAGACACTTACAGAACACTGCACTCAAAAGCAGCAAGATACACATACTTAAGTATGCCTGGAACATTTTCGAGAATAGATCCCATACTAGTCCACAAAAAGAGCCTCATTAAACTCAAAAACATTAAAATTGTGTGAAATAGCTTTTCAGACCACAAAGGTATGAAACTAGATATAAATTATGCAAAGAAAAAAAAAGCTCACAAACACATGGAGACTTAACAACAAGCTCCTAAATAACCAATGCATCAATGACCAAATAAAAACAGAAATCAAGCAATAATGGAGACAAATGAAAACAACAGCTCAACAGCCTAAACTCTGTGGGATACAGTGAAGGCAGTTCTAAGAGGAAAGTATACAGCAATGCAGGCTTACCAAAAATAAGAAAAATTTGAAATGAACCCGTCTAAACTCACAATTAATGAAACTAGAAAAAGAATAACCAATTAGGCCCAAAGTCAGTAGAAGGATGGACATAATAAAGATCAGAGCAGAAATAAATAAAACTGAGAAGAATAAAACAACAGAAAGAGTCAATGAAACTAGGAGCTGGTTCTTCAAGAAAATAAAATAGATAAACCCCTAGCCAAACTTGTCAAGAAAAAATGAAAGTTTACACACATAAACAGAATCAGAAATGTGAAAGGAAAAATCACTATGGACACCACAGAGATACAAAGAATTATTAAAGAATACTATGAAAAATTATATGATAACAAATTGAGTATCCTAGAATAAATGGACAACTTTCTAGAAAAATACAATTTTCCAAGACTGATCCAGGAAGAAACAGAAAATCTTAACAGACCAATTACCAACAATGAAATTGAATTGGTAATAAAAAAACTACCTAAGAACAAATCCCCTAAATCAGATGACTTCATGGTGGAATTTTATCTAACATTTAGAGAAGACATAATACCCATCCTCCTTAAAGTTTTCCAAAAAGCAGAAGAGGAGGGAATACTTCAAAACTCATTCTATGATGCCAGCATCACTGTAATACCAAAATCAGGCAAAGACACTATGAAAACGAAAATTACTGACCAATATCCCTGATGAACAAAGACGGAAAAAAAAAATCAACAAAATATTAGCAAACTGATTTAAAAAATACATCAAAAAGATCATCCATCATGACCAAGGGGAATTTATTCCTGGGAGACAGACAAAAATCACATGATCACCTTAATAGAAAGCATTCGACAAAATTCAATATCCATTCACAAATAAAAACTCTCAACAAAATTGTTATAAAGGGCTAGTATCGCAAGATAATAAAGGCCATATACAAAAACTCACAGCCAACATCATATTTAACAGCAAAAAGCTGAAAGTTTTTCCTCTAAGATTGGGAACAAGACAAGGATGCCCACTTTTATTCAACATAGTTCTGGAGGTCCTAGCCACAGCAATCAGACAACATGAAGAAATAAAAGGCATCCAGATTGGTAAGGAACAAGTCAAATTGTCACTGTTTGCAAATGACATGATGTTGTACATAAAAAACCCTAAAGAATCCACCAAATAACTATTAGAATAACTGAATTCAGCGAAGTTGTAGGATACAAAATTAATACACAAAAATCTGTTGCATTCCTCTATACTAATGATGGAGTAAAAAAAAGAGAAATCAGGAAAACAACTCCATTTATAATGGCATCAAAAAGAATGAAATACCTACAAATAAACCTAGCCAAGATGGTGAAAGAACTATACTCTGAAAAGTACAAAACACTCATGCGAGAAATTAAAGAAGACACGAAAAAATGGAAATCTATCCCATGCTCACAGTTAGGAAGAATTAATATTGCCAAAATGGCCATCCTGCCTAAAGCAATCTACAGATTCAATGCAATCCCTATCAAAATACCAACAGCATTCTTCACTGAAGTAGAACAAATAGTTCTAAAATTCACATGGAACCACAAAAGACCCTGAATAGCCAAATCAATCCTGAGAAAGAAGAACAAAGCTGGGGGTACTACATTCTGTGATTTTAAGGTATACTACAAAGCTACCATATTCAAAACATTATGGTACTGGCACAAAAACAGACACATAGATCAGTGGAATAGATTAGAGAGCCCAGATGTAAACCCATGCAAGGTCAATTCATTTATGATAAAGGAGCCATGAACATGCAATAGGGAAAAGACAATCTCTTTAATAACTGGTGCTGGGAAAACTGGACAGCTATGTATAAGAGAATGAAACTGGATTACTGTCTAACTCCATGCACAAAAGTAAACATGAAATGGATTAAAGACCTATATATATGTAAGACATGAAACCATAAAATTATTGAAAGAAAACATAGCAAAAATCTCTTGAAAATAAGCATGAGCAATTTTTTCCTGGACACATGTCTTCAGGCAAGGGAAAGAAAATAAAAAATGAACAACTGGGATGACATCAAACAAAAAAGGTTCTGTATAACAATGGACACCATCAACAGAACAAAAAGGCAGCCAACAGTATGGGAGAATATATTAGTAAATTATTTATCCAGTAAGGGGTTAGCCTCCAAAATATATTCAAAACTCACACAACTTAATACCGTAAAAAGTGACCCAATAAAAAAATGGGCAGAGGACCTGAACAGACACTTCTCCAATGAAGAAATACAGATGGTCAACAGGCACATGAAAATATGCTCCACATCACTAATCATCAGGGAAATGCAAATCAAAACCACAATGATATATTACCTTACACAGTTAGAAAGGCCACTATCCAAAAGACAAGAAATAACAAGTGTTGGTGAGGATGTGGAGAAAAGGAACCCTCCTACACTGTTGGCAGGAATGTAAATTAGTGCAGCCACCATGGAAAGCAGTATGGAGATTCCTCAAGAAACTAAAAATTGAAATACCATTGGACCCAGTAATTTCATTTCTAGGAATTTACCCAAAGGAAACAAAATTCCTGATTCAAAAAAATATATGCACCCCTGCATTTATTGTCACATTATTTATAATAGTCCAGATATGGAAGCAACCAAAATGTCCACCAATAAAGGAATAAAGAAGAAGTGGTACATATACATAATGGAATATTATTCATCCATAAAAAGATGGATATCCTGCCATTTGTGACAATATTGATGGACGTAGAGGATATTATGCTAAGTGAAATAAGCCAGGTGAAGAAAGACAAATACCACATGATTTCACTCATCTGTAGAATCTAAAAGCAAAACAAAACAAAATGAACAAAACAGCAGTAGACTCATAGACACTGAGAAGTGACTGTTGGTTACCACTGGGAAGGGGTTGGGGTGGTTTGGAGGGGAGGGATTGGGGTGGCTAGGAGGGGAGGGAGTAAATGGGCACAAAAATTCTAAATCATAATGTAAGTTGGTCATGAGGATGGTATTACAGCATGGAAAATATAGCCAATGATTCTGTACCATCTTCCTATGTTGACAGAGAGTAACTGCACTAGTTGTGGTGAGGATTTAATAATGTGCATAACTTGTAAATCACTGTCTTTTATACTTGAAAGTATTTTAAGACTCTATATCAACTATACTTCAATTTAAAAAAAAGAGCTATAGATGCTGGCACCTTGATCTTGAACTTCCCAACTTCCAAACCTGAAAAATCTATGTCTGTTTAAGCCACACAGTATATGGTATTTTGTTATAGCAGCGTGAGCTAAGATACTATAGCTGTTCTTATTTTAATCAAGGTAATTAACAATATGATATAAGTGAATAGACTATGATCTAACCAAGAACACTGAACCTTTAATTTAAGACTTGAAAGAACAAAATGATCAAATGTTGGGGTTACTGTAAGTTACCGTTTCTTTAAAAATGACTAAAAACTAAAAAAATACATACAGCCAGTTTCTGAAGATTTGATAACACTTCACTTTGATCCTTAAAGCCAGTTGTGTGAATCTTGTTCACTGCATCTTCTTTTTCTGAAAGCCATGCACTAAAAAGGCACTGAAAGAAAATAACCCCCCAAAATAAAATAATTATTAAAATAGATCATCATATGCTTTCACTTATACATTTAATATCTCTCCATGTCTTTCACTGAGAAAATTTCCACCATATGACTCACCTGTTCTTCAGTAAAGCGTTGCCATTTTAGAAGGATTTCTTGTAAAAGAATCCAGCGATCTTCTGTCCACCTACAGATATTTGCCCATCGATCTCCCAGTACCTGGGGAAGAGCCCATCCAACACATCATTAGCAAGCAATTAATTAACTGAATTTCATTAAAAAAATGGCATGAATGATTTGTAAATGTATCTAACTTTGAGTCTGCTATGTATATAAGGAGTTGTAAAGGACACCCTTCCTGCTCCTGCTTATAATAAGGTAAGTATTGTGTCTTTCATTTGTCTTTAGATTATTTCATTTACTCTTTCACTTTACATTGAAATGCAAGATACTTATAAGAAGTCTGAGGCAGTTATACCACTATAACACTACTTGAAATGTCTGCACAGTAAATGTAAAAGAGCAAAGACATAAAACTATAAAAAGGATTTTGCATTTATAAAATGTAAAATGTTTAACTTTCTTAGGTATGAAAATATCCTCAAAGGATAGAAGGATGACTACTAAAAGGAATACCTGAAAAGCTCTTAATTGAAGCAATCCTGTATAATTAGAATTGCTTAATATGCTGTTTATAGAAGAATATTATTAGTGACTTAAATTATATCCATATGTGGACTTTAAAAATTATCTGTATTATTATTACAAAGTATTTAAATTCACTATATCTCTAAACTATTCTAGTGAGAAAATTGTACTATTCCCTGAATAATAACTGCTAAAGCTCTAGGATGTCTCTAATGCCTATTTTCACAAGTATTTCAATATGCAACATAAACCAAGTACCGATGATTTTTAGGTGAAAAAGTATGTGTTGTGATGATTTCTGTGCATAGGGAGTGTTTCGAGACAAAAGAAGTAACATTTATTTCAGCTTCATTATGATGTACTTCAGGGCTTAAAATTCCAACTTTTTTGACTTTTTCATACAGAATACAATTGTTTTTGCATAGCCATTGGATCTTTAAAACTAGAAGTATCTCAAAATATGGACATTTTTTATTTTGTACAGAAATAGAGCTAGAAAAATGTTTGTAACTCATATTTTTTCAAATATGTTTGGTATCTAAATAAACCTCATCATAAAATCTACCTTACCTGATGCTACTTCTTTGGGTTGATTACCCTAGAAGATATTAATATATGATTCAAAAAATACAAATTTATTTAAGCATCAAGAAGAAATTCACCTATTCCTAGGTGCCTTGGAGACCCACCTAATTTTACTAAAATTTGTTTAGTCTACCATGTTTTCACAAAGGAGTGTTATACATAGGTAAGGAGTAGGCAATAAACATTTACTATAGTATTAAAATTATCATATACTCATCATATGCAGCACAGTCACAAGTGAGTTTTCACTTTTTCTTCAGAAATGTCAGTACAAATGTTATTGCTTTCAGCAAAATGCAACTGATTTTCATATATTGTATGGTTTCACTCTCTTCTCCTTTTGAATTATGTTAATGACTGAAGCCATAGCACTGAAGGAGTGATGCAAGATATCCACAGGAAATATGCCACTATAAATCAATGAATTGAACAATACTAACCATTTAATTACTATAGCCAAGTATTTGATTTTTTTCTAAACATATTACAGGCTCTTTTAGTGAACTTCATAATGATTGTATCAGTATGAATCAGGTAAAATGGCATGTAACATGTCTGTTAATGGATTAGTAGTGAAAATAATTAGCCTCGAATACAGAAATCTTACCCCTGAGCCATAAACTACACTATCTCCCTGATTTTATAACACAGATATAAAAGGTCAAATGGTGGGATTTTTACTGTAGACCTTCAACCCCAGTGGAGACAGGAGTCATGAGGAGAGGAGCTAGTCAAACTGTAGCACCACCTTTATAAATGAAAGAAAATGAAGGAAGACTTCTACATAGATACAGCATCTTCTCTCCAGTACAAGACAAAGATAGTGTCCACTGAAGTAGCATCTTAGATTTGTAATCTCACACATGGATGTTTAGAATTTATTAATTGTACTAGGACATCCTATAAAATACATCCAAAGAAAGACCACCATATACTAGATTGCTTAAGATTAAGTTTATAGAAATTATAAAATTATTAATATAATATATTTGCACCATAGTTTTGTCTCTATATGAGAGTCACAAAAAATTAATAATATCACTTTAGGTATATAATTAACAAAGTTAAATCTAAGAATGTCATTGAAAGTTTCCTTTGTATTAAAATAGTGATAATGGACAAATCTGATTAATTCATTGAAGCAGGTTTATAATTCAGCTAATATTTAACTTACAGTTAATATTAATCTCTCATTCATCAATCACAAATTTATTTAAGCAAATATGTACTGAACACATTATATGTGTCAAAAATGAACAGAATTCAGATGTAATGGGCTGAACTGTATCTTCCCTAAAATTCATATGTTGAAATCCTATCCTCCTCTACTCCAGAATATGACTGTATTAGGATAGGGCCTTTAAAGACAAGGAATTTAAATAAGGATTTAAGTTAAAATAAGGCATCTGGGTATGCTTTAATTTAATGTGACAGGTGTCCTTACCAGAAGAAGAAATTTGGACACACAAAAAGACACCAAGGATGTGTGAACACAGAAGAGAAACCATGTGAGTACACAGAGAGAAGGTGGCTAACTGCAAGCCAGGGAGAGAGGCCTCAGAAGAAACCAAACCTACTGGTATAATAATTTTGGACTTCTGGTCTCCAGAATTTTGAGAAAAGAAACTTCTGTTGACTAAGCTACCTAGTCTTTGTTATTTTGTATTGGCAGCCCTGACAAATATAAAACATATTTAAGAGAGACTAATTCTATTATATTACAAAATACCTCACAAAACTAAAATTGTTCAAAGTAAAAGTGTATTCATTACAGTGGGAAAATTTTAACAAACACATTTCAATTACTAGAGTATAATTAATTAAAATAGTTCAAATAGAGCATATTTGTGACAATTTGTTTAAAAGAAATACACTATCATTTTGTGATTTTGTGGATAAAAGTATCCAGAGCCAAACAACTTAGTTTCAAGTCTTAGGTTGATCAATTGCTTGGATTACCAACATGTACACTTCAAATTACTAAACACTTTAAATACATAATTTTCTCACAATAATTCTGGCAATTCTTTGAGGAATTGGTATTATTATCGCCCTCCACATTAAATCAAGTGATTTTTTTCAGGAAATTTATGGCTTAATCATTTAATCACTCTCAAATAAAATAATCACACCAATCCCTTAAAGAATTGCTACAAATAAAAAAGATTATGTATTGGAAAGCAATTTTAACCCAGCTAAGTGTTGGTGGTGATTTACATTTTGCTTGGTCATTTATTTATATCAAATCCTCTAAGAACCAGCAAGGGTCATCTATTTTAGTCTACTCATTCTAGAGAGGTAGTCATTAAATCTTTACAAATAGGTAGATGTTTAGACTTCAAGTATATTCTTCTTTAAAGATTTCCAACACAAGGGAGCATACATATCCTTTAGTAACACATTCCACTGCTTATATCTATCTTACTCTCAGAAAATCTCAATGAACTGAACCTAAATCATTTCAGATATACATGGGAATAGTGCTTTTTGCTGATCTCAGTAAAACTAGGTAAGTTAACCAGAAATTGCTTGCTTGTATGCTACATGTCTGCCTGCAGGTACATTTTTGCAATGCCATGTGCACAAATATAAATAGATATACATAGTGCTTGAATTAATATTATTTGAATTCATTTATTATAAATAAATATCCATTAATTACTTAGAAATATTGACTGTAATTTGAATTACAAAGGGTAGAGCTAAGCAATTGGAAGATTATCAGTCAACTCTATAATCACTCAAAGATACCAGTTCCTATCACTGCCTGAGGGATGTGAGGGATGTAACCAGAATGTTAGATAAGTACAAAGGATTGAACCAAATGGAACTGGCAGGAAGCTACACATTTTTTTTAACAAATCATTATAGATTGTGGAGATTAAACACGGTAGCAGTGTGAGAAGTGAGGCAGAAACGTCCTCCCAAAACCATATATAACAGAAAAATACAGCATATACAACTAACCCTGAAAGAGCAACCAGAAAAAAGATGCAACAGATGGCCTACATCTGAGGAAAAGAAAAGAGCTCATAGAAAAGGGTAAAGTAGCAAAGCCATGATCCAGTGGGAACTAAGACCTCACCCCACCCCAGCTAAACAGCAAGAAGCAGAGAAATAGAGCAGGGAGGGAGTTGATGCCCAGAACTGCTTAATATTCACCCTGGAGATCTACTCTAGGAGCACAAATCCACATTACATAGCACTCTGTAGATTAGAGGGGTTGGAAAGCAAAAAAAGGAGGAATACTGGGACAGACTGAGATTCCAGCTGTTTGTAGAGAATAGGTACCCACAACCAGCCACACCAGGACAAAAGAAAGGCAGGCAATTTGACAGACTTCCTGTTAGAGAGAGGGCTGCTAAAGGGGCAAGGATTACACAGAGCTTGCTGCTCAGGAGAAAGGACAGGTGGAAAAAATCATCTGGGAACACTCAGTCCAGCAGGTGGGGAATTTTCAGGAGTCTCAGGCACTTCATCCCCCTGGCTGGCAATGCAGCGTTGAGGCACCCCACTGTGACACGCAGCCTGCAGCTACTTCCTCTGAGCCAGCACCGGTTTGCATACCTGCTGCCCCCACCATCATGACACACCACCCCAGGGATGGCCCCACCTATGGCAGCTACAAGGATGCATGATAGAGGCTCCTACCTGCACACTTGGCCCACTGGCCCTGGCAGTAGAGGCAGGCACTGCAGCCAGGAAGCAGGGAAGAGCTCTTTGGTCCCAGCAGGCACTGGCACTGTGAGCCTGAAACCCCCACCATTGCTCCAGGGGCTGAGCAGCTCCAGTGAGTAGAACTTCTGGGCACTAGAGGGTGCCACCTACACAAAGTTATTATTCCATAGTAATCATTAGGAATATAAAATGGCAAAAGAACCTGGTACAAACCAAAATCCCTCAAACACCAGAAAGAGGACTAAGTGAAAATGAAATGACCAATTTTCCTGATAAATATTTCAAAATAAAAATCATAGACATGCTCACAGAGCTACAGAAAAATATTCAAGGACTCAGGGAGGAATTCATGAAAGAGATAGAAACTTTGAAAAATACAGTAACTGAAATGAAACATACAATGGAGAGATTTAAAAGAAGACTAGATGATGTACAGGAGATGGTGAATCAAATAGAAATAAGAGATAGGAATACAAAGAAGATGAGGGACAGAGAGAAAAAAGAATCTCTAAGAATGAAAGAATATTGAGAGAACTGTGTGACTAATGCAAACAGAACAAAGGAAAGCCCATCTGGCTGTCATCAGACTTCTCAACAGAAACTTCACAGGCCAGAAGGGAGTGGCATGATATATTCAATGCAATGAAGCAGAAGGGCCTCAAACCAAAAATACTCTACCTGGAAAGATCATCATTTAAATTTGAAGCAGGGATTAAACAATTTCCATAGAAATAAAAGTTGAGGGAATTTACCTCCCACAAGCCATCTCTACAGTGTATTTTGGAGGGACTGCTATAAATGTAAGTCATCCCAAGGCTAAATAGTTGTCACCAGGGAAAATAAAAGCACAGTGAAGGAAGTAGATCAATTATTAAGCAACCGCAAAATTAAATCAACTACCGACAAAGTCAGTCAAGGGATACACAAAGAGTACAGAATATAACACCTAACATATAAAGAGTGGAGGAAGAAGAAAATGAAGGGCAGAAAAAAGAATCTTCAGATTGCGTTTATAACAGTATAATAAGCAAGTTAAGTTAGACTGTTAGATAGTAAAGAAGGTGCCCTTAAACCTTTGGTAACCACTAATCCAAAGCCTGCAATGGCAATAAGCACATATTTATCAATAATCATCATAAATTTAAATGGACAGAATGCACCAATGAAAAGAGTTACAGAATGGATAAAAAAGCAAGACTCATCTATACGCTGCCTACAAGAGACTCACTTCAAACCCAAAGACATACACAGATTAAAAGTGAAGGGATGGAAAAAGATATTTCATGCAAATAATTGGGAGAAAAAAAGGGAGTTGCAATACTTGTATCAGACAAAATAGACTTCAAAACAAAGAAAGCAACAAAAGATAAACATTACATAGTGATAAATGTGTCAGTCCAACAAGAGGATATAACCATTAAAAATATCCATGCACCCAATATAGAAGCACCTAAATATGTGAAACAAATGCTAACAGAATTAAAGTGGAAAACAGACTGCAACACATTCATTTTAGGAGACTTTAATACACCACTCACATCAATAAACAGATTAACCAGACAGAAAGTAAGGAGACAGAGGCAATGAACAATACATCAGATCAGATGGACTTAACAGATATCTACAGAACACTCCACCCAAAAGCAGCAGGATACACATTCTTCTCAAGTGTATATGGAACATTTTCCAGAATAGATCACATAGAAGGCCATAAAAAGGGCCTCAATAAATTCAAAAAGACTGAAGTTGTATTAAGCAGCTTCTCAGACCACAATGGTATGAAACTAGAAATAAATTACACAAAGAAAACAGAAAAGCCTACAAACACATGCACACTAAACAACATGCTTCTAAATAATCAGTGGAAAATAACCAAATAAAAACAGAGATCAAGCAACATATGGAGACAAATGAAAACAACAACTCAACAGCCCAAAACCTGTGGAATACAGCGAAGGCAGTTCTAAGTATATAGAAATATAGGCTTACCTCAAGACACAAGAACAATCCCAAATAAACAGTCTAAACTCACAATTAAGAAAAACTGGACAGCTACATGTAAGGGAATGAAACTGGATTATTGTCTAACTACATTCACAAAAGTAAACTCAAAATGGATCAAAGACTCTTAGAAGAAAACATAGGCAAAAATCTCTTGAATACAAACATGAGCAACTTTTACCTGAACACATCTCTTGGGGCAAGGAAAACAAAATAAAAAATGGGACTACATCAAAGTAAAATGCTTCTGTACAGCAAAGGACCCCATCAGCAGAATACCAAAACGCATCCTACAGTATGGGAGAATATATTTATAAATGACATATATGATAATGGGTTAACATCCAAATTATATAAAGAGCTCACATGCCTCAACACCTAAAAAGCAAATAACCTGATTTAAAAATAGGTGGAGGATCTGAACAGACACTTTTCCAGAGAAGAAATGCAGAGGGCCAACAGGCACTTGAAAAGATGCTCCACATCACTAAGTATCAGGGAAATGTAAAATAAAACCACAATGAGATATCACCTCACACCAGTTAGGATGGCCAACATCAAAAAGGAACAGCAATTGCTGGCGAGGATGTGGAGAAAGGGGAACCCTCCTACACTGCTGGTCGAATGTAAATTAGTTCAACCATTGTGGAAAGCAATATGGAAGTTCCTCAAAAAACTAAAAATAGAAATAGTATTTGACTCAGTAATTCCACTCCTAGGAATTTACACAAAGAAAACAAGATACCAGATTAAAAAAGATATATGCAGCCCTATGTTTATTGCAGCACTATTTACAATAGCCAAGATATGGAAGCAATGTAAGTGTCCATCAGTAGATGAATGGATAAAGAAGATGTAGTATGTGTACACAATGGAATATTATTCAGCCATAAGAAGAAATAAAATCATACGATTTGAAACACATGGATGTAACTAGAGGGTATTATGCTCAGTGAAATAAGCCAGGCAGAGAAAGAGAAATACCAAATGATTTCACTCATTTGTGGAGTATAACAACAAAGCAAAACTGAAGAAACAAACAACAGCAGATTCACAGATGCCAAGAGGGGACTAGCGGTTACCTAAGGGGAGGGGGTGGGAAGGGAGGGAGAAGAGGATTAAGGGGCATTATGATTAGCACATATAATACAGGCAGGTCACAGGGAAGGCAGTATAGCACAGAGAAGACAAGTAGTAACTCTATAGCACCTTACTATGCTGATGGACAACGACTGCATTGTGGTGGTGGAGGGGTCTTGATAATATGGGTGAATGTAATAATCACAATGTTGCTCATGTGAAACCTTTATAAGATTATATATCAATGATACCTTAATTAAAAAAATCACTACATTAGGATTAGAGACCTCTTCTGTAGAGAAAAAGGTCAGTGGTTCTCTGAGTTCCTAGTTAAGCATACAAGTCCCTTGAGCTTTTAGAAACAATGTGTATTTTTGTAAAGTTAGGTAAACTTTATGCACATAAATGAAAAATGAATTATAATATCTCATGGAGTGATAAGAAGAAATTAATTTTTATATGTGTCCTCATTTTGTCTCAGCAGTAAGCGAAGCTAAAGGTCAGTTCACTTTAACACAGTTTCATGGGCTAAGTCACAACTCCATTATCATCTATGCTTACTTAGATCCACAATAGCGAGGATTTTTCCCTCCCATTTAATTCACAGCTCATATTGTTATACATGCCAAGGACATTTTTCATCTGAGTTCTTTTCTCTGGCTGAGTTTGAGTTGGTTTTCCAAAGCAAAAGTAAAAAACTGACTATCAAAAGAACATTTGGATAAAGGCAACTGAGAAAAATTTGGCAAGCCTGGGAGGTAAAACAGGTATTTTGACTTGACCCTTGAGTTTATTGAAGGCAGTGATGGAATGTGAGAACTAAAATGTGCCCATCAAGATTGGCATTAAGAGATAAATTGTTCCCAGGAGTATTTTCACTAAGGAAAGAACAATTATGTGCCAAGGAGCACACAATGCAGCAGCAACTGGGGTTTATGAGAGAGAGAGCAAGCAGCCCATGTATTTTATTGTGGTTTAGAACCTTAGAATATACTCCCCAGCTAAAAGAATTTTATGTGTCATGAGCCTTCTGAAAAATACCACTTCTTGATTTTTCTTTCTTATTTTATAAACTATACAGTTAAAAAGGATAAGCAACTTCCCCTTACTGATGATGAGAGGGAAGTAACATCAAATAACTTACAGAAAGACATAAAATAATACTCTTTATGAGGCTATGAATGGGACAGAGTACTACTGACTAATGTTTAGCCAACACTAGGACTCTCTTCTCAATTACACATGGTTTTGCACACTCTCTTCTCAATTACACACTGTTAACCAAAGCAGCATACTACAAAATGGCATGCCTTATATCTTCACTGTCTACCATATGGTCCAGAGTGGAAAACATGTTCTCATATATTAGGAAACAGTTACTGGCAGTTTCTCTGAAAATATCAGTCTTCTGTTTAAAGGATCCTGTGATAATGCATGACAACTCAAGGAACTCATGGCTGTGACTTCTGCATTACAGCTGAGGAAACAGACACTCAGAAGGGTTAAGGAGCTTGTCTAAAGCCACAAAGGCCACAAGATTGAACATCTGGAATTTGACCTCAGATCCACCTGGCTACAGGCCCATTTTCGTTCTTGATACCATTCAGTCAGTACAACATTCGACATAAAGAAAAACAAAAACAGGCCTTCTAATATGTGTCACATAACCTACGGTGAGATACACGGATGCTGAATCCTTTTTGAGTCTTCGTATTTTAGTAGAGGCTTGATGAGATCAAGCTAAATATTCTATCTAACCTATCTGACAAGGATTTGAAGCCTAATGTTATAATTGGAACTAGAAACATTTTTGACGTTTTCACTCTGCATTTAAAATATTTTTAAAAATCAGAAAATATGTACACTTCCAAATCAAGAACATGTGCACTTTGCGAAGATTTGTTTTTGAAAGGTAAATATGACTGATTCACTAAGGAGATTGTGTCTTGGTGATTATGCTAAAAATGTAGTGAGATTTTTAACTTGAAGAAGCATGTTCCTCTGCTGTTACTGTCAGTTCCATATATTATTTATTTTTATGAGTTTATAAAGTGCTAATGAATAAATCTGGAAGGGCCCTGTTGTTGTTATTGCTGTTATTATCTGTGGACTGTTATTTAATGTTCTGTGGCAGCTTAAGAAACTCTGTACTCTCCAGCTCCCACCAGCCTACTCAGTTGGGATAACAGGAGGAGTCCTAAGGAGCATTCCAGCATGACTGCATTCTTTGCAGCGTTCATCACATGCCCAGGCATTCTTTGGTAGGTTGAGGTTTGACTGTTCCTTATTGTTTTATGCCTCACAGATGCCAAACTTCTTTTGTGCTAAATGTCTTGTGCAGTAATACATGAATTTCACATAGCAAATAAATGTCCCAAAGCTGAATACCATGACTGTGGTTATCAATATGGGAGCTTTTCTCCCAAGTATTCTTAGAATCTTTTTTCTTTCACCTCCATTAAATACATGCCTACCAGTCATTTATGGTAACAACAGAACTACTTATGGTCAATCTGAAGACCAACAGGGATTAAGAGTCCCATGTGAACTACTGTCCTCTCTACCTCAAATTTTAGATCTTTTAACACTTACTATGCACACTAACCATAAAGCCAAATCTCTGAATCTGCTCACCTGCTACACATTACTAGACTTCAAGTACAGATTGCCTGAATTTTTGTTCCAGCTCTTCTGTTGCACAATTTGGTAATATCTGTCACCAATTCATAATCTTGCTATGGTTTAGTTTTCCCACTAGTGAAATAGAAACAATACTACCTGCCTCGGCACCTTCCTAAACAATTCAATTCTAAGGTCAGACAGGCCAACAAATGTGAAAAAAGTCCTGAAAACATTGATGAGTTATTGAGATGCTTGTGACTGGTAAGGATTTAGAACTTAACTCGATGGGAAAAATCAGCTTTGGCTTCCAGGTGTGATTAATCTAGAGTTCAACAGAATTTTAATACAGAATGAAATGAAACATTTCAGCATGACACTAACATTAATAGGTTTCTGTATTTCACCTATAGTCTGTTAAGGCTTATGTTTGTAAAAGAGTTGAAAATCTTTTACACTTTTGAACCAGGAGCATGGTCCATTATGTGCCTTATTTGTAATCAAGTCAGTGAAAACTGATATCCCTCTATGCTTCATTCTAATTCTTGGCAATGGAATATTCCATCTTTAAAGAATCACAAATTCTAATGTGTATACATAATAAAATGCACAAAATAACCTAGGTATAAGAAGATGGGGGTGATGGGGATTGAAGCTAAATGGAGAGCTCAGCTAAAAGGGGCAGAGTTACTTAATTCCTACTGAGGTTAATATGCAGGAAAACAGGCCAAGGTCACTTGCATTTCCCAGAAAGGCTAGAAATTCATAGTTTTATATCACATTTCACAAATTTCAATTACTGATAACTAATAAAAATATTATTAAGTACCACATGAACCAAATAGATATTTATAATATATTTGCAATTTTAGATAAATAGAAAAATCCCTAGAGACACACAAACTACTCAAACTGACATAAAAATGGAAACTCTGGAAAATGGAGATAAAATTAAAAAATTAAAATTAAAAATAGAAAGCCTTACATCTATTAAATATATGTAATCTTTGATTTATAACTTCTCCATAAAGAAAACTCCAAGTGCAAATGGCAAGTTCCCAAGCCTGTACAATCAGGTACTTAAACCTAGCAAGCATATTACAAGAAAGGAAAGCAACAGGCCAAACACTTTCATAGACACAACAGGAAAACTCTCAACCAAATGTTTGTAAATCTTAGCAGAGAAATCTAGCAACAAATAAAAAGGATGATACATATCAACCATGTTTGATTTATCTCAGGAATGCAAGACTATTTACCATTAGAAAATGAGGCAATGTGATTTTATATATAAACAAAATAAACAAGAAAAGTTTAATCATTTCTAGTGATCCTGAAAAGAATTTGAATAAAATTCAGCACTCAGTAAATAATAAGACCTCTTAGAAAACTAGGAATAAAAGACATCTACCACAAACCTACAGGAAATATCATACTTTATGGTGATTTACTATAATCCTCATCTCTGAGACAAACAATAAGAAATAGGATATTAACCAATGACCTGATTGTATTAGAATGTATAGCACAAAAAAACAAGAAAAGTTAGTAAAATGAATAATGACTAATAAGGGAGAAGTAAAACTGTCATCACTTACAAATAACCTGTATATACACATCTGAGTGATGCTATAAATAAACTATTCAAATTAATAAGTAAATTTAGCATGTAACTTGGATAGAAGAGCAAGGGAAAAAAAAGCAAGTTGTATTTTTCCATATCAGCAGCAGAGAAATTGAAAATGAGATTTTAAAAATAGACGATTTACAAGAACAGCAAAAATATCAAAAACCTAGGAATAAATCTCATAAAAAGTCTAAAACCCACTACTTTGAAAACCATAAAACATTACTGAGAGAAAATAAAGACCTAAAAAAATGGAAGGCTATTTACTATTCATGAATTGAAACACTTTATACAATAAAGATATTAATTCACCACAAATTAATCTATATATTCAATAAAATCCAACTAAACTCATAGCAGAATTTTCTTTGGGAGGGACAGGAGAGTTGACAAGTTGATTTTAAAATTTATATGGAAATGCAAATTAATGAAACAAGCCAAGATAAATTTTAAAAAAGAAATGACTGACACCAGTTAAGACAGATTTAGTCTTCCCCTCAGCTGGACTAAACTTTAGACTACAGGCTCCTGACCTCATTTTGTTAGAACATTTATTTAAGAAAACTTGCAATTATAACTTTTTCTTTGCATTTTTTGAGATGTAAATATTCTTTTTTATTACAATATTTTTATTAAGGTATTTTTGATATACATTCTTATGAAGGTTTCACATGAAAAACATTGTGGTTACTATATTCACCCATATTATCGAGTCCCCCCCCACCCCATTGCAGTCACTACCCATCAGTGCAGTAAGATGCCACAGAGTCACTACTTGTCTTCTCTGTGCTACACTGTCTTCCCCATGATACCCCTACACCATGTATCCTAATCATAATACTCCTCAATCCCCTCTTCACTTCCCACCTGCCCCACCCTACCCCTCCCCTTTGGTAACTGCTAGTCTCTTCTTGGAGTTTGTGAGTCTGCTACTGTTTTGTTCCTTCAGTTTTGCTTTGTTGTTATACTCCACAAATGAGAGAAATCATTTAGTACTTGTCTTTCTCTGCCTGGCTTATTTCACTGAGCACGATACTTTCTAGCTCCATCCATGTTGCTGGAAACGGTAGGATTTGTTACTTTCTTATGGCTGAATAGTATTCCATTGTGTATACGTATCACCTCTTCTTTATCCATTCATCTACTGATGGACACTTAGGTCACTTCCATATCTTGGCTATTGTAAATAGTGCTGTGATAAAAATAGGGGTGCATATGTCTTTTTCAAACTGGGCTGCTGCATTCTTAGGGTAAATTCCTAGGAGTGGAATTCCTGGGTCAAATGGTATTTCTATTTTGAGTTTTTTGAGGAACATCCATACTGCTTTCCACAATGGTTGAACTAGTTTACATTCCCACCAGCACTGTAGGAGGTTTCCCCTTTCTCCACATCCTCGCCGGCATTTGTTGTTGTTTGTCTTTTGGATGTTGGCCACCCTAACTGGTGTGAGGTGATATCTCATTGTGGTTTTATTTTGCATTTCCCTAATAATTAGCGATGTGGAGCATCTTTTCATGTGCCTGTTGGCCATGAGATGTAAATATTCTATAACTCAAGAATGTTTTTCTCAAGGATTGGGAGCCATCCCTTTGAAATGTAATTATCAAGAAAGATAATGCCTCTGTCTCCCAGACTTTGTGGGAGGGACAATTAGCAAACACAGATGGCATAATCACATTGACTACCAACCCCATAACATCCTCCAGTTCTTTTACATTAGCTTATCTTACCACGTACAAACTCTCACTTCTTTTGTTCAGTGGGACTGAATTCAGTCTCTCTCCTATTGTCTTGATCCTTAGTTGGAATACTCTTGAATAAATTCTTCCTCACTCATTTTACTATCTGGTTCAATTTTTATTTTACAATACTAGCAGATAGCAAAATTTACCATAAAGCTGTAGTAATTTAAATAATGTGGTACTGGCACAGGTATAGCCAAATATACAAACAAAACTTATTAGAGCCCATAAAGTGACCCATGCATGTATCAAAACATTGGGGAAAGAATGGTTTTTGCAATGAATAATGCTATTCAAATAGAATCTAAATGGGAAAAAAATGGACATTTAACTCTTTCTCATATCAGAATATTAGATGGATTGTAATAGGAAAGACAAAGCAATAAAATGCCTGTATGACAATCCAGGAAATTTTATTTTTAAGCTCAGGACATAATACATTAACCATAAAGAAAATACTGGAGTATATTGAGTTTAAAAATTCTATTTATTTAAAAAGATACCATTAAGGAGGAAAAAGGCAAGGCACCTAGCAAAAAATAAAATGGGGATGGGAATTATAACATAGATAATCAACAAAGGATTAAAATCCATTTAAAAATAACTACAACAAATCACTAAGAGAAATACAGACAATCCAATAGAAAAATAGCCATTTTAAAAAAGGGATTTCTCATATAGCCAGTAAACAACTGTAATAGTACTTAACCTCATTAGTCATCAATATATGCAAATGAAACAAGGGATACCATTATAAAGCCACCATAAAGGCTCAAATTAAAAATCTGACAATACCAAGTATTAAAGAGGATGCAGAGTAATTTGTACCTTTATTCAATACTGATAAGAGTATAAATGTATACATCAACTTTGGAAAATTCTTTGTCAACACCTATAAAGCTCAATACACATATACCCAATGATCCAGCAATTCCAACCCCAGGTGCATACCCAATACAAAAGCATACATATATTCACAAAAAATATATGTACAATTATGTTCATAACAGCATTATTCACACTAGTCCCAAACTTGAAACAACCCAAGTTTTCTACATGGTAGACTATATAATTAAATTGTGGCATATTCACAAAAAGGAATACTATCTAGCCATGAAAACTAGTGGACAAATGCTGTATGTATTAGGGATAAATCTCATAAACATAACATTGAATAAAAAAGTCAGTTATGAAATTATATATTATGCAATTCCATTTATCTTTAGTTAAAAAATAAAACTAATCTGAGGTACCATAAATCAAGATAGAGATTATCTTTGAGGAGGTAGGCAAAAGTTTATTATAACTATAGTAGGACTTTACAGGGGCTTCTGGATTGCTAGTAATATACTATCATTTTATGTAGATCTGGAACTAAGGGTATGTTACCTTTGTGAACTCTTTAAGCTATAATTATAATTTGTGCACTTTTTCAGGCACTCCAATAAAAAAAATTAAAACAAAACATTGTGTCACCATGTGAAATTTTGATTTTTTCAGAGACCAAAAAGGTCAAAATTCTCTTTAGAGCAGATTAGAATTAACACATATTCACAAAAAATAGTATCATGCCAACAGACTTGCATATATTTTCCCTTTAATAATTTTCTCAAGTCCACTTAGTAATTTTCTCTTATGAAATTGAGAGATTAGGAAAAAACCCTAGCTGAGGCATCACACAGATCTGGATACCAGTCCCAGCTCTGTCACTTACAAGCTACATGAAGCTGGATTTAACTTCATTATGCACTGGCTTTTCATTTGTGAAACAGGGTAGCATTACATACAGAGTATATAAAATTCTTGGAAAATAATGAGCACATAAAAGTGCTAATAATTATAACAATTGTTGATGTTCAGTTAGAGAAATTATTTCTACCACATTTAAAGTTATTTTTCATTTTCAATTATGCTTTTTATTCATCAAGTGTAAAATTAGGAACTAGAGAGAAACATCAGAAAATATTCCATATTCTTCATAAATAATCTGTTTCTTAATTCTATAGGCTTTAACATTCTTTTTCCTCTCCAAATGATCCCAAAGCTATGTAATATAAACACTTCTAGTTACATACCCCATTTTCAAGCCATAATAGAATAAAGGGACATTTTAGCCTTTCTGAACAACCTTTTAGTTGAGCATTTTCCTTCCAAACAAGAAGTGCAATTATAGTATAGAGATGGCACAAAAGAGGGAGTGGTCATCACTATGAAGAAGAATCAGCTTCATTGAGGAAAATCTGAACTGAGTTTTTAACATGAAGTAGTAGGAGTTTTCAAAGCAAACATGAGAAAATATGAGAGTTCTGAGAAATATGAATAGCATGTACAAAGACATGCAGAGTATCAGAAATGGCTTGTGGGAATGCAATACAGGTTAAGGGATATGAGGGGCTAACAGAAGACAAGTATTGAGAAACAGATAGGAGTCAGGTAATAAAAATCATTGTAGGCCTAAGTGATCAGACTCTGTAGAGGATGGAAAGCAATTAAAGATGCTAAGCAGAGGAGAAACAGTATTAAATGGGTTTTGAGAGCCCATGCTGGTTTTAATGTGCAGACTAGATTGAAGAGAGGCAAGAATATAGGCAAGGACCTTCAGGGGTTGAGGATATGGGCTTTACCTTAGGAAAACAGTGACAGGAGCAAAGATGAAATAATGAATATGAGGGACAGGTAAGAAATGCTACAACTGACTACATGCAAAGAGCTCACAGGGAAAGGAAAGGATGAGTCTGGAAGGATTCCAAGCGTCTGGTAGAGGTGTCATGGTGAAAGGCAGTGCACCAACAAAAATGGGAAGCCAGCATAGAAAGCAAGTTCAGAGGGAAGTAGGGCACAATGAGTTAAGTATCAGCTTGTTGAGCTTGAGGTGCATTTTGGACTTCAAGCTGGATATATTCAGAACAAAATGGGATAGGAGAAATTGGGTTCAGGAGAGAGGCCTAGGCAGGAGACATCCAGGCTTATCAACTTATGTCTATTTTTTATAGCACAATTTTCTGAAGTAATATGGAGAAAATGCCTTCCTTTTTCAACAAGACAATCCTGCTCATGTGTCCCTTGTCTCTGCTTATATTTTTCTTAAATTAAATAATCCCTAGTTCTATAAACATTGTATAGAGGATGCCACCATCCTGGAAAAATCCAGCTAAAATACTGAAATATTAAGTGTATTCAGACCAGCACAGAATATAATAGTCTTGTCATCTAGGTACTTAACAATATCCAGGATTGCTTTAATTATTAAAAGTCTATAACATCTTGATTTGATTTAATAGTAACCTTGTGCCCAAGTATCTGTCTTTTCATATATACTTATACATGTACATCCACACATATAGAGAAAATGCAAATATATGTAAATGTGAATGTATGGATATATGTATATATACATATTTGTATACATTTATATACATATTTACATTCACATGTATGGATGGGAAGTCGGAACATATCAAAAAATTACTGAATTGATTTAAATTTATTGCTTTTCCTAAGCAGCAAAATTTCAAACAATAAACATACCCTTCCTGATTTAAAACATAAAAGACAAGTATATGACATTAATATGTGACATTCTAACTTTAAAGGATAGTTCTATAAATCTTCCAAATTCATGTGGGAAAGGAAACCATCCTTAACCATTCCTGTTCAGGTGAAATTTACACAGTGCCCCAGCTAAATCCTCCAATGACTACTTTTCCTCAAATTTTCTGACAATGCAGGTTGAATAAAGAATTCCAATCATTTTGAGCCCAATTCTCTGGCACAGAAATCAGATTTCAGGAAGGAATATATTAAAACATAAATGTTCTCTACCAACCCACAGAGGGCTATGAAGGGTCACCTTATCCATAGATATATCATGAGAAGCTTTGCAAAATACTCTATGGAAATCAAAATACTTTATATTCATTCCATTCTATTGGATCAACCAATTTAAAAAATTCACCAAAGAATTTGTCTTAATAATATCATGTAATATTTGTACAAATTGGTTAATGCCATCTGATATAAGCTTGGTTTTCATGTCCTGATTTTAGTGAATGTATATTAGCTCTTAGAGACCTTTCTCACCTTCAAAAATCATCCCTTCATTCAGTAAACAAGTTTATTAACTTCATCAGATGAGCAAGAAACTGAACATGCATGCATAGCCTTATGTTTAATAATCTGCTTTAAAACTGTATTTTCCATGTTATTTTTCTTCAAAAGAGGATGCTTGTCCATGTACATTCTTTTATATATCTTTAATTCTCCAAAATGGTAGACAGTAACATTACAGTCATTTAACAAGATAATCCAAATGCCTTTTATATGCCAGAAACCCTCCCGGGTCTGGGGCCTTACACCTTTAATAAATCTAGTTGGACCCTTAAGTGTTGACTTGTATAGAAGAGCATATCTAAAAATGGGACTTTAATAGCTCTGTCTTTTCTCTGGAAGGTGTTTTCATTAGAGTATCTTCTGTAAGCTAGGGGTCTAACCATGTTTCTGGTTGTTTTTTTTTAGAAACAGTTATCTCCCCAGAATAACAGTCCTTCTCTGTGTTCCACTTACAGACTTTTTTCAGTTTTTCAAATGCAAAAGTTTCCATAGGACCTATGCACCTCCAGAACACCACCTTTGTTTGTTTTAATTTTTGATGAAATGCCACCTTTTCAGTGAAGCTTCCCCTGACTACTACATGTTAAACTGTCCCTTCATTGGTCTATTTTTTCCTGATAGTTCTCACCACTTTCTCAGTTATAACACCTAATTATTTATTATGATGGGTGCTTAGACTGCAAGCTTCATAGAAGGTTTTATATTTTGTGCATAACTAACCTCAAAGCTTTGACTTTTGGTTGATATCAAGAAGGCACTCAATACACATTTGTCAAATTAATGATTAAATACTGTTCTTCTGTCTAGAACACTTCCCTAATCTTTAGTGTTGCCTAATTAATGTCTACTTTCCTGACTTTCTAGAGCAAGACAGGCCATCTAGCAATGTATGTTTTGCCACACTGAACTCATCAGGGCCATAATTTACATTTAGTTGCATTTGGTTAGAGTAGGTCCAGGCTGTGAATATTGCCCCCACCCCTCCCCATCGTGGTCCCAGCTGTCATCCTGGCAGGGAGCTGCTGCTCAATACATGTTTGTTGACTGAATGAATTATGACAGAATTTAGTATCACATACTAATTCTAATTAGTATAGTAATGCTAATTAGAATGTTAATTAATATAGCAATACTAAACCCTCCTCTACCTGCCAAGCCTCCTCTACCATTACATTTCTGCCCTCAATATTGTAGCCAAATTGGCTCTTTTTCACTTCCTTGAGGATGCCATGCTCACTTGATCTACTGTTTCCCCTTTCTGGAATCTATCCCCGACCTCTACCAATTCCCTTTACACACACTTTATACAGTTTCCTCCAACATATCCTTTAGATACTAGCTTAAACATCACTTTCCTAGGTAATCATTTCATGTCTTCAAATTCCAGTTTGTCAGATTAATTTTTTGCTACAAAACCTTGTTCCTTTCATTCACAGAAATAAAGGTGTCCATTCTTAAATATTTGCTCATTTTATAAATATTTGATTAATGTCTATTTCCTCAGCTAGACTGCAAGTACCAAGAGAGCAGTCACCATGGTGACCATGGGTGACATGGAATTAGCATTTGATTTCAAAGAAGGAGTCTGCTAAATGGCTATCATTGTGTTTCTAGGTTCAAAGGAAGGCAGCAGACTCACAAATTACTCACTCCTAACCTGGGAGGCTAGCGACAAATTCTCTTTTTGTTCACTGTTACGCAGCACAATCCCTGGGTCATAGAAAGAACATAACAAGTACTCTTTGAAAGATGACAACTGCAATGCAGATAGTTTGAAAGAGATATGATAACGTCCCCCAGAACTGAAGACTCTACAGAAATTATCAATCTCTGCTACTCAGGCAAGCTACTTCTCAATAAGATTAGTTAACTGGCATCATAACTCACAAATAAGACTATGTACTGACATCCCAGAAGCCTCTAAAGTGAAGGACAAGTTTATGACCTGTGCTGAGAGACAAACTGATACTCTGAGAATCAAATTAATTTACAATAAACTGCAATTTTCTGAATACTTTTCTTCATAAGTCATGCTAACTTTCAGGATCCCTAAGCATATGTTCTGACCTAACTTTGTTCTTCTTCATACCTTTTATAAAGAAGATTTCTATAAGTCTTTTAAAGTTAGAGAAAATCTAACTTTAATAATAGAGTTCATTGAAGGCAACACATGTAAAGATATTGCACAAGAAGTATTCTTAGAGTTCTAATTCAAGTTGATAGGAACTCATCTCTCTCTTGTACTAAATCAAGTTCTTCCTACCCTAGTTTTCCCTATCTGCACCTCTTAACTAAAGACCACTGGGTATCCACCTTAAGGCTTTGGATCAGCAAATTGGAGCAAGATGGATTTAGGCTTTGTGGTAACATGGGAAGCCACAACAGGAAAGAAGGTGTATTGTCAGCACTGGACACTAACAGTTCTTAGGGAATAAGCTATGGATGACCAGACCTTGCTCTAATAAAAGCCCCAAGGGGTTCTTCTCAAGTCCCTACCACGTTTTTTTTTTTCACCTTGTATGGAGTCCATATACCTGTTTCTTTTTTCTAAATTCTTTGAATTCCTCTGCATCCAGTATAAAACATATGAGTCCACAGTCTCTGAAGGACATATGGAATACTTATGACATGCAGGGGATACTGGTGTTACTGTTATTTGTTTATCTGTTTTTTGTCCTCGATTATTTCTTCTCTCTTCCTCCTTCTCTACCAACTTATCTTCCTCTTCCTCTTTCTTTTAAAAATTAAAATAGGTATGGGAGATTCAAGATGGCAGTGTGAGAGGTGAGACAGAGAACTCCTCCCAAAACCACATATAATACAAAAATATAGTTAATACAACTAATCCTAAAAGAGAAACAGGAAAGAAGGCTGCACAAGACTGCATACACCTGGAGAACAGAGCAGACCTCATGAAACTGGGTAACGTACCAAAGCCTTGATCCAGCAGAACCCAAGACCTTCCCACACCTCAGCTCACTGGTGGGAGGAAAAGAAACGGAGCAGGGAGGGGGTGGAAGCCTAGCGCTGCTGAACACCCAGCCCTGGAGATTTGCTTTGGGAGTACAGACCTACATGCATGGTGCTCTCGAGATTGGTGGGGTTGGAAAGCTAAGACAGGTGGAATACTTGGAGAGACTGAGATTCCAGTCATTTGGGGAGAACAAGGATGCACATCCCGCTGCCCTGGGGCAAAGGAAAGGCGGGAAGTCAGAGAGTCTTCCTAGCAGCTAGAGGGCTGTTGAAGGGGCAGGGCTTGAACGGAGCTTGCTGCACGGGGGAAGGGATAGGTGAATAAGGTTGTCTGGGAGTGCTATGCCCAGCAGGTTGGGAACTTTGGGGAGCTTCAGGCACTCCGTCCCCCTGGCTGACTGCTCAGCTTCATGGCCCCCCTCTGTGATATGCAGCCTGCTGTGCCTTCCTCCTGGCCTTCCAGCACTGGCTCACAAACCGACAGTCCCTGCCCTGGTGACAGGACAGCCAGAGGGAGGCCCCACCTACCTCAGGTACAGATGCAATGCACAGAGGCTTACACCTGGTTCTGACAGTGGAGACAGGCACTGCAGCTAGGAAGCAGGAAACATCTCTTTCCTCCCCCCAGGCACCAGTGCCACTCCCCTGCAACCCCCGATATGACTCCAGGGGCTGAGAAAATGCAGACAACAGAACTTCTGGGCACAAGAGCATGCCACATACAAATATGAAACGTCAAAGGAACCTGGTTCAAAAAAAAATCTCACATACACTAGAAAAAGGGCCAAATGAAACTGAACTTACCAATCTTCCTGAAAGAGAGCTCAAAATAAAAATCATAAACATGCTCATTGAGGTACAGAAAAATATGCAAGAACTCAGGAATGAATTTAGGACAGAGATTCAATAATTTAAAAAATTCTATATCTGAAATAAAACATACAATGGAGGGATTTAAAAGCAGATTAGTTGTAGTAGAAGAGATGGTAAATGGAATAGAAATTAGAGAAGCAGAATACAAAGAAGCTGAGGCACAAAGAGAAAAAATGATCTCTAAAAATGAAAGAGTATTGAGAAAACTGTGTGACCAATCCAAATGGAACAATATTCACATTATAGGAGTACCAGAAGAAGAAGATAGAGGAAAGGGATAGAAAGTGTCTTTGAGGAGAGAATTGCTGAAAACATCCCCAACCTGAGGAGGGAGAGAGTCTCTCAGGCCATGGAGGTGCACAGATCTCCCAACATGAGGGACACAAGGAAGACAACACTAAGACATACAATAATTAAAATGGCAAAGATCAAGGATAAGGACAGACTTTTAAAAGCTAGAGAGAGAAAAAAGATCACATACAAAGGAAAACCCATCAGGCTATCATTATATTTCTCAACAGAAACCTTACAGGCCAGAAGGGAGTGGCATGATATGTTTAATGCAATGAAGCAGAAGGGACTCAAACCAAGAATACTCTACCCAGCAAGGTTATCATTTAAATTTGAAGGAGGGATTAAACAATTTTCAGGAAAGCAAAAGCTGAGAGAATTTTCCTGCCACAAACCACCTCTACAGTGCGTATTGGAGGGACTCCTATAGATGGAAGTATTCCTAAGGCTAAATAGCTGTGACCAGGGGAAATAAAACCACAGCAAAGAAAGTAGAACAACTCATTACTAAGCGGATGCAAAATCAAATCAACTGCCTCTAAAGACAATCAGGGAATAGACAAAGAGTACAGAACATGATACCTAATATATAAAGAATAGCAGAGGAAGAAAAATGAGGGGAAAAAAAAGAGCCTTTAGGTTGTGTTTATAATAGTATATGAAGTGAGTTAGACTGTTAGATAGTAAGGGAATTACCCTTGAACCTTTGGTAACCATGAATCTAAAGCATGCAATAGCAATAAGTACATACCTATCAACAATCTCCCTAAATATAAATGGACTGAATGCCCCAATCAAAAGACATGGAGTCACTGAATAGATAAAAAAAACAAGATCCATTTATATGCTGCCTACAAGAGATTCACTTCGAACCAAAAGCCATACACAAACTGAAAGCAAAGGGATGGAAAAAGATATTTCATTCAACTAATAGGGAGAAAAAAGCAGGAGATGCAGTACATGTATCAGACAGAATAGACTCCAAAACAAAGAAAGTAACAAAAGACAAAGAGGGACATTACATAATGATAAAGGGGTCAGTTCAACAAGAGGATATAACCATTATAAATATCTATGCAATCCACATAGAAGTACCCAAATATGTGCAACAAATACTGACAGAATTAATGGGGGAAAAAGAATGCAATGCATTAATTTTAGGAGACGTCAACACACCACTCCCTCCAAAGGATAGATCAACCAGACAGAAAATAAGTAAGGAGACAGAGGCACTGAACAATGTGTTAGAACAGATGGACCTAATGGACATATACTGAACACTTCAACTGAAAGCAACAGAATACACATTCTTCTCAAGTGCACATGGAACATTTTCAAGAATATATCATATACTAGGCCACAAAAAGAGCCTCAGTAAATTCAAAAATATTGAAATTGTACCAACCAGCTTCTCGGACCACAATGGAATGAAACTAGAAATTACACAAAGAAAACAAAAAAGCCCACAAGCACATGGAAGCTTAATAATATGCTCCTAAATAATGAATGGATCAATGACCAAATAAAAACAGAGATCAAGCAATATATGGAGACAAATGACAAAAATTATTCAACACAGAAAAATGTGTGAGACGTAGCGAAGGCTGTGCTAAGAGGGAAATATATTGCAATACAGGCCTACCTCAGGAAAGAAGACCAATCCCATATGAAAAGTCTAAACTCACAATTAATTATATTAGAAAAAGAACAAATGAGGCCCCAAGTCAGTAGAAGGAGGGACATAATAATGATTAGAGCAGAAATAATGAAATCAAGAAGAATAAAACAATAGAAAAAATCATTGAAAGCAGGATCTGGTTCTTAAAGAAAATAAACAAAATAGATTTAAAAACCCTAGGCAGACTAATCAAGAAAAAAAAGAGAGTCTACTCACATAAACAGAATCAGAAATGAGAGAGGAAAAATCACTAGGGACACCCCTGAAACACAAAGAACTATTAGTGAATACCATGAAAAATTATATGCTAACAAATTGGATAATCTAAAAGAAATGGACAACTTTCTAGAAAAATACAACCTTCCAAGACTGACGCAGGAAGAAGCAGAAAATTCGAATAGACCAATTACCAGCAGGGAAATTGAATTGGTAATCACAAATCTACCTAAGAACAAATCTCCAGGACCAGATGGTTTGACTGCTGAATTTTATCAAACATTTAGTGAAGACCTCATACCCATCCTCCTTAAAGTTTTCCAAAAAGTAGAAGAGGAGGGAATACTCCCAACCTCATTTTACGAGGCCAGCATCACTCTAATACCAAAAACAGGCAAACACACCACAAGAAAAGAAAATTTTGCAGCAATATCCTTGATGAACATAGATGCAAAAATACTCATCAAAATATTAGCAAACCAAATTCAAAAATACATCAAAAAGATCACCCATCATGATCAAGTAGGAGTTATTCCTGGGATGCACGAATGGCGCACATTTGAAAATCCATCAACATCATCTACCACATCAACAAAAAGAAACACAAAAACCACATGATCATCTCCATAGATGCTGAAAAAGCATTCGACAAAATTTAACAACCATTCATGATAAAAACTGTCAACAAAATGGGTATAGAGGGCAAGTACCTCAACATAATAAAGGCCATATATGACAAACCCACAGCCAACATCATACTCAACAGTGAGAAGCTGAAAGCTTTTCCTTTAAGATCGGGAACAAGACAAAGATGCCCACTCTCCAAGCTTTTATTTAACATAGTTCTGGAGGTCCTAACCATGACAATCAGACAGCACAAAGAAATAAAACGCTTCCATATTGTCAAGGAAGAAGTTAAACTGTCACTGTTTGCAGATGACATGATATTGCACATAAAAAACACTAAAGAATAAATTCCAAAAATACTAGATCTAATATCTGAATTCAGCAAAGTTGCAGGATACATAATTAATACACAGAAATCTGTTACATTCCTATAAACTAATGATAAACTAGCAGAAAGAGAAATCAGGAAAACAATTCCATTCACAATTGCATCAAAAAGAATAAAATACCTAGGAATAAACCTAAAGAAGAAAGTGAAAGACCTATACTATGAAAACTACAAGACACTCATGAGAGAAATTAAAGAAGATAACCAATAAATGGAAACTATTCCCCTGCTCATGGATAGGAAGAATTAATATTGTCAAAATGGCCATCCTGCCTAAAGCAATCTACAGATTCAATGCAATCCCTACCAAAATACTAAGAGCACTCTTCAACGAACTGGAACAAATAGTACTAAAATTCATATGGAACCACAAAAGACCCCAAATAGCCAAAGCAATCCTGATAAGGAAGAATAAAGCTGGGAGGTTATGCTCCCCAACTTCAAGCTCTACTACAAAGCCACAGTAATCAAGACAATTTGATACTGGCACAAGAACAGACCCATAGACCAATGGAACAGACTAGAGAGCCCTGATATGAACCCAACCATATATGTTCAATTAATATATGATAAAGGAGCCATGGATATACAATGGGGAAATGACAGCGTCTTCAACATCTGGTGTTGGCAAAACAGGACAGCCACATGCAAGAGAATGAAACTGGATTATTGTCTAACCCCATACACAGAAGTAAACTCAAAATGGATCAAAGACCTGAATGTAAGTCATGAAACCATAAAACTTTTGGAAGAAAACATAGGCAAAAGTCTCTTGAATATAAACATGAGCAACTTTTTCCTAAATGCATCCCCTCACTCAAGGTAACAAAATCAAATATGAACAAATGGAATTACATAATGCTAAAAGCTTCTGTACAGCAAAGGACACCATCAGCAGAACAAAAAGGCATCCTACAGTATGGGAGAATATATTTGTAAATGACATATCTGTCAAGGGGGTAACATCCAAAATATATAAAGAACTCACACACCTCAACACCTAAAAAGCAAATAACCCTATTAAAAAATGGGTGGAGGATATGAACAGACACTTCTCCAAAGAAGAAATTCAGATGGCCAACAGCACATGAAAAGATGCTCCACATCACTAATTATCAGGGTAATGCAAATTAAAACCACAATGAGATATCACCTAACACCAGTTAGGATGGCCTACATAGGAAAGACTAGGAACAACAAATGCTGGCAAGGATGCAGAGAAAGGGGAACCCTCCTACACTGCTGTTGGGAATGTAAACTAGTTCAACCATTGTGGAAAGCAGTATGGAGGTTCCTTAAAAAACTAAAAATGGAAATACCATTTGACCCAGGAATTGCACTCCTAGATATTTACCCTAAGAATGTAGGATCCCAGTTTGAAAAAGACATATGCACCCCTATGTTTATCGCAGCACTATTTTCAACAGCCAAGATATGGAAGCAACCTAAGTGTCCATCAGTAGATGAATGCTAAAAAGAATATGTGGTACATATACACAATGGAATATTATTCAGCCATCAGAAGAAAACAAATCCTACCATTTGCAACAACATGGATGGAGCTAGAGGGTATTATGTTCAGTGAAATAAGACAGGTGGAGAAACACAAGTACTAAATGATTTCACTCATCTGTGGAGCATAAAAACAAAGCAAAACTGAAGGAACAAAACAGCAGCAGACTCACAGAATGCAAGAATGGACTAACAGTTACCAAAGGAAAAGGGACTGGGAAGGGTGGGTGGGAAGGGGGGATAAAGGGAAAAAGGGACATTAAGATTAGCACACATAATGTAGCGTGGGTGGGGAGTACAGGGAAGGCAATATAACACTATAACACAGAGAAAACAAGTAGTGACTCTATAGCATCTTACTATGATGATTGACAGTGACTGTAATGAAGTATGTGGTGGGAACTTGATAATTGGGGGAATCAAGTAACCACAATGTTGCCCATGTGAGTTTATATTAATGATACCAAAAGAAAAAAAAGGTAAAATAAAATAAAATAATTAAACTAGGTAAATGATATTATATTACTTGTGAAAACCATAATGACAATCAAAATTTCAAAGTCAAAAGGGAGCTCATCCTTCCAAAGCAAGTCTAACCAATGATTAAATAAGGCATAGAATTCAAACACTGATTCTTTGGGGACTGAGGAAAATGATGGAATGAGAAGAAAGGTTAAAGCAGGGACTTTTCCACCACTGAATTCCTTTTGACTTTGCTTCAGACACTAGTCTACATTATCCAAAAGCCTGGTGACAGTATGGGCCATGCAGAGGAAAATGAGGCTATCAAAAGGGGAAAGAAGGAGAACAAGAGGAGAGGTAGCAATCAAAACTAGTTAAGGGGAGAGGCAATCATGAACAAATGCAGAGTGTTTATGAATTAGGGCTATTCAATACAGGCACAGCTATCTTAGTTGATGTCCCTAGGCCAAAGAAATAAAGGCAGAAAATAAGATGAAAATGAAATCAAGTAGGATAATATAGAAAAACCTGGGGCCACCACTCTTAATTTGTCCTACCTAAGATTTAACTCAGTCACCCTCTGTGAGTGATATGGACTTCTTTCTTTTTTCAAGGTGGCCCAGTCCTGCAGGCATCACCCTTGGAATAATCATAATCTTAAAATAGCTGTACTACCTCTTGTGATGCCAAAGTGGGCTTTTCTCAGTTGTTATTTTAACTGGAAATACTCTATGACTTAGAAAAATTTCTGCCTTAATTTTTTTTAACCCATCATCCCAGCAACCTCTACTGCCCAGCCTTCTTTTATCTTTTCTGAGAAACACAGTATTAGATTTTTACCCATCTGTAATTTTATCAGAACTGTGGAATTCCTTAAAATGGAGACAGCAGTGGCCTGCATTTAGCTGGTCATGAGCGTTTATGTGTGTACTATATATTTGATCATATAGGCAATGATATAATATCAGGTTTCATAAGACCTTTTAGATCTGTAATCCCTGCAAATTCACTGAAACATAAGCAATTAACATTGTCACTGGTATATATTAAATGCTCACTCATAGCACTTTGAGTTTTCTCTTTGTCATTTAACAATAAAGAATGAGATAACATTGTTGGAGATTGGCAGTCTGAAGCAGAAAACTGAGGAATTGACATTTCACTAGGATAAAAAAACAGTTCACACAAAAAGAGAAGAAAACAGAGAGAAGGCTTTAAGAAACCATGTTATAGGTTAGGTAAGAGAAATTCTGTTTAGAACAAGCTTGGGCTGTCAAAGCTATTTAAACCTACATTGACTGGATCCTTAGACATGTCAACATATTGGCCCCTAACTATCACAGAGAAACGGAAGGCATTTAATGGGTATAATGAATGTCTTAAATATAATCTGCGGTTGTGTACATATGTGAATGTGTCACATTCAGAATAAATTATTGCATTGTCTCATAATAATGTTATAGTATCTATATATATGCTGTGTTGAAATTGTTTTAGCTTTTTCATAACAAAGCTATTTTTCCCGGTAGGAAAGCAAGATAAAAATACAAAAATAAACACATTATCTTTTGGTAATATGTCCTGGTTATCTTTCCAAGTATATAATCAACATGACTCAAGTTGAATTACGGTTTGAAAGGCAAATATCTGCTCCAACAAACTTTTCATGACTTAAACATCCTGTTAAGCCCTTATTCAAGACTACAACTGAAGGCTTCCAAGAAAAAATATACTGACAGTATCTAACTTCTTGTTATTTGATTGAATGTGATACTTTCTGTGTTTTTTTACTTTTATTCTCTCTTAGACTATAAGTTTAAAGAGGGCATAAATGATATTCCTCTAAACTGTTTTCTAGTACACGTTACTCAACTGTAATAAAAAATGGATCACCCTTTATTTCTCCAAAGAACCAGAAGCTAGTGTGAGCAGAGTGTACAGTTAATGAAGGCAATTATGCACAAATGGGACATCATTTGAAGTAGTTTAAATAAATTATTACATCAATATTTGTAATACACAAATTATAAATTTTCTAAATATTCAATAAATAGTAATTAATTACTTTGAATGACATATTTAGTGTATTAAAGAAAATAATCTGACCTTAAGTTGTTCTTCCAATGCAGCAGTTGCATGGTCTCCACTAGATTCATCAACTACCACCACCATGTGAGTGAGAGAATTGACCCTGACTTGTTCCTGTTCTAGGTCTTCTTGAAGCACCTGAAAGATAAAAAATTTTTAAAAAGACATTAAAAAAGTAGTGTCCTGATCTGTATTCCAGTAACATTTCTTCCTAAATGTGTGTGATTTATTTCTGTCATGTTTTGGTCAATGCAATTTTTTTATTAAAGTAGAACCATTACAAGCAAACGTTCTGCTATAATGCTCAGCAAAATTTGTACATTTCTACTGTCAATTGAACTTGAAAATATATAGAGAGAACATCTGTTGAAAATAGTACTGGATGATGTTCTGACCCTTATCCCACCTCCTCTCACTTTTTCAAGGACTTCTCTCCTCCTAAAATTACCTGCTGCCTCTTTAATGTCTCCTTCTCAAGTTTTACATTTTCAACTAAAACAGAATACTGTCTTGAGCCAACAAGCCCCTCCTGCTACTGTCTTATTATGTGTTCTTCACTGAAAAATATTTTGTGTTTTCTATAGTTAGTCTTTCTTCCCCCTTACCCTTCTTTTCTCCTTGCCCACTATCCCACTGAAACATCTCCTGTAAAGGTTGCCATCTACCTCCACATTTCCAATCAAATAGATATTTTGGATATCATCTTCCCTGGCATTGCAATTACTAACCTAATTACCAACTCCTTCATTTCTGACACCCTCTTCTCTTGATCTTCATGACTACCCTCTCCTGATTACCTTCCCACTTCATTAGGCATTGCTTTTTAGCTCATTTGCTGGTTCCTTCTCCTCTTCTCAACTATAAATCAGGTGTCATTCCTCTGTATAAAAACCAATACAACCCCATCACACTAAGAGGGAAAAATCCAAATCCTTTACCTGAAATCCTTATACGATCTACCACCTGCCTACTTCTCTAGTCTAGCTGTGTACCATTCTTGCCCTCTGACAAGATGTTTCAGCTATACTTGTCTTCTCTTTTCTTCACAATGTGTCAAGCTGTTTGTTCTGCCTGAATTGATCTTCCTTCATATCTTTAAATAATCTCTCCTTCTCATCATTCAGGACTCAGCTTAAGTCACCTCCAGAGAGGCTTTTCATGAAGATGCTATCTAAGTTTGCTTCTTACCCTCTATTTCTATAACTTTTTTACCATAACATTTTCACTACTCAATATTTTCTTTTGTATTGTTAGTCATTTGTTGTTTGTCTGTACTTACTAGACTATGAGATCCACTAGAACAGAGAGGTTCTCTGTCCTTCTCACTGCATATTCCAAACAACTAAAGATCAATAAACTGTTGTTGAATGGAGGGTGGAGGGGTGATGGCAATATGCGCAGATGAGTTTGGTCCTTTCTGACTGCATAAAGATTACAGTCTAATAGGAGGAGTTAGATTTTTGTAATCATAATTATACTAATAAGCACATATAAACACAAAAAAGTATTCCAATCTCCTAAAATTTATAGTGTACAATGTTTTTCTGAAGATATACAGATGTAAACAGAGGAATAAATAGAGGGTAAACACAGGAGAAGTAAACAGAAGAGGATGCTCTAGAACCGAGGTAACCTGCCTAGGGCCTCCAGTTCTGCCAGGACCTTATCACACTATATTAATAATTTTTGGGAAGTCTCTGAATGAGTATGCCAAGCTTCTAGTCATTAGTTTGCTTCTTAGAATATTGTATTATCCAATAAAAGAATGGAGAAGCAAGTCTGTGACAAAGCCTGTTGCCTTCTGGAAACCTGCAGTTCCCACTTGTGGAACAAAGATACTTGGCACCTATCAGAGTAGCTCTCAGTCATTCAAATCCTATGGCACATGGAAGAGAACTCATTAGGACTGGCTGAATCACAAACTCAAATGCTTGAGTATTTTTACCCTAGAACTTTTACTTTTCAAGTCTCAACATCTTAGAGCACTATAAAATCACTTACTTTTACTTCCTCTCTCTAGATTTTCACACTACATTTTCAAGTGAAGCAATTTAGAACAAAATGACTGCATCTATTCTGTGTGTGGACTCCATACTACCTATCATGCCTTTGACATTCCAGAGCTTACACTGGTTAATAAAAACTCTTTCTGCCATGAGGCCAAAAATGGAAATATTAACATTCAGAGTTGTCCTTGAAGTCATGTTGAGTCTATGTTTTCTGACTTATATAAGCTAAGTGTGGGAACATTCAGATGTGTCAGTCAGGAATTTTAAAAATAGTTATTAAATTAATACTGTGGTTGTCAATGTATCATAAGTTGGTTTGTTTAATTTGGACAATTATTTTTTCCTATCATTCAAGTATGAGAACACATGTAATCACATATACTAAAAACAACTATGAAATAATGCTATCCTGTTCACATTTATACATGTAAGTTGTTATTTTCACTGTTTTAATATATTTTAGTAAAGAGACTTGAGAAAATCATTGTTTGATCCATGAAGTGCTTATTTTCAAACTGATCGAGTCTTTCTAAAGACTATGTAATCAAATGTACTACTTATTTTCTCCAGTACTTAGATTTCTGATTTGTTTTGCTCACCTATTTGTTCTGTAATCAGAAATTATACTCTTGCCATGCTGATCAACTGTTTATATTTTATGCTTTTGCAGAAGTGCTAACACAATGAACCACTAAAGCTAGTTGTGAGCTGACAGCTTTAAAATCAAACAAAATAACTATTTGGACTTATAGTGAGTTGAGGGAAATAAAAGAACATGGGAAAGTCCACAGTGGCTGAAAATCTTGAAGAGTGCATAATACTTGTGTAGATTAACATAAATTGTACCTGTTTCAAGCTATTTCCAATATCTTTTTTCTTCTATAATTATTAAAATTATGTATCTTCTTTTACTCTTAATCAGAGATTAAAACAGAAAGTTACAAAAACCTTTCTGAGCATACTCAATAGCTGAAAGACAAAAGCTATTGCAACATTATAATCATATTTCCTATTTTCCCAGACCTCGAGTCTGAAAATAAATATTAATGACTTATCACAAATTGTAGCCAATCTCAATATCAACAGAAGACAAAAGACCATGAAATATCCAATGTACAACGTTAATTTTTTTTAAAGTTGATTCTTAGAAGTAGTAAAACTGCCACACACAAAAAGATGGACTTAAAAAGTTAAATTTTTCTGCCAACTTATGTATCTATGAATAATTGTGTTGATCACTGGTATAAAGTACACTCTCCTGCTTCCCTCTTTGACAAAACATAGAGTCTCAAAACTACTATTTTTTAAAACAGATTCAAGTTTTGTAAAGCTATTTTAAAATTAATTTTAATAAAACATTTATTTCTTATGGATTTGAAACTCTCAAAGCTGGATTTATACAGCATAGATTTATAGTTGATTTGCTAATTAGCCCTGAAATATGAGCTAAATTATTCCATATACTGATGTATCCCCAGAGAAGTATACTAAAATTTTTGCCTATTAGAAAATATCAATTAAAATGTTTTAATATATGATTGTTAAAGTATGTTTATCTTTATTAAAAGCATATCAATTATTTATATATTCACAAACATATATGTACTAGGTATTTTATTATGTATTTCTTATCATTATTTTTATTAAAGGAATGCATCTGTTACATTTACCAGATTTTTTAAGTCTGTAATGTGCTTAATTACATTTATATACCATTATTAGATAAATACAAATGTCAGCAATGCTCGTTTTCTAATGTCAATTATCTTTTTATCTTGTATGACAAGAGAAAAGGCCAACAGTGAGTTTTAACATTAAAAATGCTTAGATTTGACAAACTTAAATTTTGTTATACCTCTGTAAATAATTCTATTTCTTATAAAGTACTCTCAAAGAGCCTGACCAAATTTGTTACTCCCTTACTACACAGTCACAATTTTATGATTTAAATATGACTTTTCTTCTACATCCTTCAAATGTCATCAGTGGTACCAAATTCTTCTTGCTCTGACCCATGCAAAGTTGGTTTTCAAAAACTGTCTTAGAACAATCCCTAGAGAAATAGTCATTTCCAACTTATGCTATTTTGCCCTTTCTTAGCACACATGTAAAATAATGCATGGAAAATAATGGCATGGAAATATATCAGGATAAGAAAGTATTGGATTCAATGTTTAGAGGTGAAGAGCAGCAATTAATAGAAAGGTGAGTAATAGAAAACAAAAACAAGGTTGGGTCTCCTGCAAGCTTCATAGGAGGGTATTCAGTATTTCCCTTCACCATAGTATATGCTCAGCAACATGGAACAAGAAAGAGCAGTGGTTGCCTATGTGTACAGTTTATTTTATTATTCCACTTTAATGTTTAATGAACAGGAAATTGCCAACACGCAGGTCCTACACACACACACACACACACACACACACACACACGAGAAAGTGAACGTTCCTATGGCCAGGATCCTCACCTGGACTGGTCAGCTAGCTCATTACACATGTGTGGGCAACACATTGTTATTGAATCTATATAAAGAGCTCCGCCCAGTGCTCTAGGCTGCACAGCTGCAGGGCTGCAGTAGAGCAGAGACTGGAGTGGTGGCAACACTGAGGACAGAGACTGAGATGGCTCGGGGTCAGAGAGGCCCAGAGGCACAGACTAGCTTGTGGAAGGCAAACTTATTCTGAGTGGATGGGATTCTAGTGATTGACCTGCCACCAGGGGAATAAAGTTGGATATAAACCATTTCACCACAAGAATGTTCCACTGTCATTTTTTCAGTCTCATTGAATCCACAGAGAACTTGTCCAGGGCTGAAACCCATTGGCAAGACAGACAGACAGACAGACAGACAGACACACACACACACACACACACACACACACACGCCTAAAAACAACAGTCTGTGGGTTCTGCATAGATTCTGAAGCCATCTAGTGCCTGAAACATATCACTTTGAATTAATATAATTGAAATATGTTTAATAAAATATTTAGCTTAAGTAATCTGTAATTTTTTTTAGCTTACCCAAATAAATGTACACAGAAGGAAAGACCAATGAGAACAAAGCTTGTATCAAATATGACACTTGCAAAAAACCTTAACAAACCAGAAAAGTTTCTAGGAACAGGATAAATCCAACATCTACTAAAGTAATATCCTGGAAAATACATCTCAGGAACAAAAAGAATCCCTACATACTAATGAGAATTGACTAATGCAATACATCCAGATGTGAATTGATTTTAGTTTCAAATAAAAGTATCCTGGCCAAATCAGGAAGTTTTAGGATTTCTTAAGAAATGCTGGGGAGGTAGGCAACTTATTCTTCTCTTCACCTTTTCTCTAATGGCCACTCCTTCTTTCCATCACCTCTGCTCTGGGCTAGGTTCTATATCCCCTGCTTCCCTGAATGAAATGATCTGAAAATGATTTGCCATTTTCTTTTCAGACCAATATTCACTTGCTAAGCCTGACTGGTCACAGTATTGTCTAGTTCTCCATGAGGATCTATTTATGGCATGTAATTTTGTTGTAAATTTGCTGAATATTTTAAATAAGCTTCCTCAACATAAGAGCTTTTATTTTGATACCTACTTACTTAAATATGATTGTATAATTATATTAGTCTTTGTATCAGAATCCACTGTTTTTTTACATTTTTGTTAGAAAGAAGTGTTTACATTTCTAACTCCTAATCTACCAAAGGGGGGCCTGAAAGACCATTTCAGCAAAGATACTTGAAAGATCTTAAAAACACCTAATGCTTCCCAATTGCAGGAAGGGGGCTCAGTAAACACAATAAAGTATTTCAAAAACAGAGTTGACAATTAATGTGCCCCTACATCTTTCACAATATAAATAGAGAAGGACATAATATGGGTGACAGACTGACAAAAAAAGTGCACATTTAAAGCTGTTGGATCTGAAGTTACATTTCCTGGGTTTGATTCCTGGAAGCATTGCTAACCAGCTACGTGACCTTGAGGAAGTTTCAACCACACCAAGACTTAGCTTTCTAATTTTCAAAACTGGTATAATAAGAGTACATATTTCTTTAGGTGCATAGTAGACTGAATAAGCTGTAATTGGTTAGCACCTCATCTGGCACACAGTATGAACTGAATAAATGTAAACAGCTAGTTAGTTCTAAAACCTCGTATTTGGGCATATTCACAACAAAACTTTAAACCATACTCCTATAACCCAATATTCACCAAATTCACCCACATTTAATTCATGCTGTGCACCATGCTCCAATAGGCATCAGGAGCACAGAAAGGGAATGTGGTTTTGGAAATCCAAGAAAAGAAAGGCTGAAGAAACAACATAGGGTTACAGAATGAATTTAAAATCCTTAAATAAGACTTTAACTTCCAAATTATTTACATGACATTAACAACAGTAGCTTCAAACTAATCTAGTGGTCTCGTACATTGCTGAAGAATTAGCATGGTGAGAGGAGCTACTTCATGGAATTAGGAGGACAGACGCCAATCACTAAATAACAGCCCTCAATTCTCCTACCTTTCCTCCTCCCTCTACAAACTATACATGATACATACATCCGTACATCCTGCATATAGTTACACCACTGAAATCAGAAATTAGATACACTGAACACCAAGAAAATCTAATAAATGAATACAACTGCCTTTAGCCCCACAATAATTATTGATAAAGAACAGAAGAAGATTATGGGGAGAGGTGTTTGGGGTGGAAGGTTTCAGGTTCAGCACAGAGGAATTAAATGCATTGAATGGCTAACAGTATGTAGATATATATATTCAATTCTACTGATTATCTTCCTGCTCAACATTATTGCCATTCACATTAGAAGCCTATTTTCTTCTATATTCTCTTTCTGCTCCCTTGTGCCCTAATTTTAAACAAAGAGCTACAGGATTAATGTTGAAAATCATTTCCTGGAGCATTCTGATTCTGAGCATTTCATACACTAATGTGCTCTTTACTCTGAGTTTGAGGACTTAAAATTCGTCTCTGTGTCTCTTCCATCTAGATTATTCCCAACCCTAGGAAACTGAATGCCACACCTTCCCTGATTTCTTCACTACTCTCCCCATTTGTTCTAGTTTCTAAGATCATTACTGGAGTCCAGCTTCACTGGAATCTCAGAATTGAGGGAAACAGTCTGGGTTCAAAGGCAGACAGGTCAAGATGAAAAGCCCAAATCTACCAATTACTACTTAAGTACCTTGGGCAACTCCTTAACCTCTCTGAACAATTTATCTGCAAATTGGGGATATAAATTCCTCCAGGACAGGTTTAGTACTAGAATTAAATGAGTTATACATTAGAATCAGCTACCACAGTGCTTAGAATTGGTAGGCAGTGAGGAAATGCTCATTTTCTTCTATTTCTGACATTATCATCATATCATGCCATTCTCAATCTAAGATCCATGGAAATAGCCCCTCTGGGTATCAGTATCTATTCTCAATATACTTGGTAATCATAGCACATACCTTTTAATTAATAAACATTCTCAGTGTGCTGAAATGACAGAACATCATGCAAAAATACCTGATTTAGTTATTGTCTCATTCTCGTTAGTTTTGACCTGGATCTTTAATTGTTAATGGAATATAAAATGGTATGCAGTATAAATGATCTCTGAAGTGTAGTTCTATTGAATAATAGACTACTACCAGTTTTACCACTAGAAATCATTTTGTTAATAACAGAAATATGAAACATAAAATGATAGTATATGGTATTTAACAATTTTATATTCCTTAGTAACACAGTGCTATATTCCATCTTATTTTTAACATGAGATTAGATTTATAGTCATACATTTTGTTATACACGAATATATTTTTCAAGAAAAATTACTTTCTTAAAATTCATATTATATTTCTTGTGTCTTTCTTGTGATGAATTTTCCCCTAAAATGCATTCTAAAATGTTTTATATATGTAAATAATTCATTTGTATTATTAATGTTGCATTGCGTATTCAAGGGAGCTGAAATTAATTGTTCTTGGTTCAGGAAAATAGATACTTTACATGAGACTAACTCAGTAAGCCAGAGATAGGGTCCTCTATTTCCTTTTTTTTTTACCCTTCTGAAATGCCAGAAACTTCTAATAAAGAAGCATTATAGGAGAAACTAAGTATAAAATATAAAGTGTCTCCAAGATGAGGGGGTGTTAGATTATACTTTAGATTATACTTTAGTTATACTTTAGTAGATGCAGTGATACACTTTAAAACAAGGCTGTGATGAAGACAAGATTCAGGAAGATGGTGGCGTGAGTAAGGTGGCAGAAATCTCCTCCCAAAACCACACAGATTCTTGAAAATACAACAAATACAACTACTCATAAAAGAGAGACCAGAAGATAAAGTACAACAGCCAGGCTACATCTACATCTGTGAGAACTCAGCATTTCATGAAGGGGGTAAGATACAAGGTCGTGACCTGGCGGGACCCGAGCACTCCCCCCACCCCAGTTCACCGGCTGCAGGAAAAGAATCAGGGTGGGGAGGGAGTAGAAGCACAGAACTGCTAAATAACCAGCCCTGTGATCTGCACCGGGAGTACAGACACACATCACATAGTGTACTGGATATTAGAGAAACAGAAGGGCAGGATCCAAGACAGAGACTGCGACAGGTCCCCATAGCCAGCTCCCCTGGGACAAAAGAAAAGCAGGCGCTTTTAAAAAGTCTTAAAGGGACAAGGGCCCAACAGCTGAACAAAATCGTCCCAGCGCACTCAGCCCAGCAGGCTGGGAATCTTGAGGAATTTTGGGTCTCCAAACCCCCTGCTGGGTAAAGCAGCCCCAAAACACCTCACGGTGATAAGCAACCTGCCATTCGTTCTCTCCTGCTAGTACCGGCTGAACCACCACAGCTGCAGAGCAGCTGGAGAGCAGCTCTGCCCACGGTAACCACACAGAGTCTCCTCCCAGTGCGCAGCTAACCCGGAAGAACAGCAGAAGCTGGAGCAAGGTCCGGAAGGTGCGAAGGGGCCATCCTGGCAGTAGAACACACAGTGCTCTAGGCTAGCCTGAGGATGGCATGGCTCACAGGAGCTCAGGGGATTGTCCCAGAGACTGCCTTCTGGTGTGTGGGCAACCATCACAGGCTGCGGAAGCCAGAGCTAGGTCCAGAATGCGAGAAAGGGCCCATCCTTGCAGTAGAACGTACCCAGCGTGGTTGCGGTGCACCCAAGGTTCTCTAGGCAAGCCTGAGGGTGGCCCGGCCCACAGCAGCTCAGGGGATTATCCCAAAGACTGCGTCCTTGTGTGCAGGTAACCAGCAAAAGCTGCAGAAGCCAGAGCTAGGTCCAGAAGGAGCGAAAAGGCCCATCCTTGGAGTAGAATGCATCTGAAGTGCTCTAGGCTAGCCTAAGGGCAGCACCGCCCACGGCAGTTCAGGGGATTACCCCAGAGACTGATTCCCAGCGTGTGGGTAACCAGCAAAGGCTGCAGAAGCGAGAACAAGATCTGGAAGGCGCAAAAGGGCCCATCCTTGCAGTAGAACACACCCGGCGTGACTGCCACACCCCTGCAGTGCTCTAGGCTAGCCTGAGGGCAGCCCTGCCCATGGGAGCTCAAGGGATTATCCCAGAGACTGCCTCCTAGTGTAGGGGTAACAGGCACAGGCTGTGGAGAAGGGCAAGGAGAACAACAAGGAGGAAGGGACTTTGTTCTCCCAGCTGAGACATGTGCCACCTGCCTGCAACCACTTCTATTGCCATGAAAATACAGAAGAATCTGGTTCACTCAAAAATCACTCAGACAATTCCAGAGAGAGGGCCTGGTGGGATAGATTTAAACAATCTCCCTGAAAAAGAATTCAGAATAAAAGTCATAACCATGCTAATGGACCTACAGTGAAATATGCAAGGGCTAAGGGATAAAGTCAGGAGGGACATTACAGAAATGAAACAAATGACTGAAGGACTTAAGAGCAGACTTGATGAGGTGCAAGAGACCGTTAATGGAATAGAAATAAAAGAACAGGAGTACAGAGAAGCTGAGGCAGAGAGAGATAAAAGGTTCTCTAGGAATGAAAGGATATTAGGAGAATGGTGTGACCAATCCAAAAGGAACACTATTTGCATTATAGGGGTACCAGAAGAAGAAGAAGAAAGAAAAAGGGACAGAAAGTGTCTTTGAAGAAATAATTGCTGAAAACTTCCCCAAGCTGGGAAAGGAAATCATTTCTCAGACCATGGAAGCCCACAGGTCTCCCAACATAAGGGACCCAAGGAGGAAAACACCAAGACATACAATAATTAAAATGGCAAAGATAAAAGACAAGGACAGAGTCGTAAAGCCAGTCAGAGAGAGAAAAAAGATCACCTACAAAGGAAAACCAATGAGGTTATCATCAGACTCCTCAACAGAAACCTTACAGGCCAGAAGAGAATGGCATGATACTTTTAATACAATGAAACAGAAGGGCCTTGAACCAAGAATACTGTATCCAGCACGATTATCATTTAAATTTGAGGGAGGATTAAACAATTCCAAGACAAGCAAAAGCTGAGAGAATTTGCCTCCCACAAACCTCCTCTACAGGATATTTTAAAGGGACTGCCCTAGATGGAAGCACTCCGAAGACTAAACAGATTGCACCAGAGAAAATAAAATCACAGCAAAGAAAGCAGATGATCCAAATACCAGCTAAAGGCAAAAAATAAATCAACTATCCAGAAAAACAGTCAAAGGAAACACAAAAGAGTACAGAATAAAACACCTAACATATAAAGAATGGAGGAGGAAGAATAAGAAGGGAGAGAAATAAAGAATCATCAGACTCTGTTTATAATAGCTTAATAAGAGAGTTAAGTTAGACTGTTAGATAGTAAAGAAGCTACCCTTGAACCTTTGGTAACCACAAATCTAAAGCCTGCAATGTCAATAAGTACATATCTATCGATAATCACCCTAAATGTAAATGGTATGAATGCACCAATCAAAAGACATAGAATAATAGAATGGATAAAAAAGCAAGACCTATCTATATGCTGCTTACAAGAGACTCACCTCAAACCCAAAGATATACACAGACTAAAAGTGAAGGGATGGAAAAAGATATTTCACGCAAACAACAGGGAGAAAAAAGCAGGTGTTGCAGTACTTGTAACAGACAAAATAGACTTCAAAATGAAGAAAGTAACAAGAGATAAAGAAGGACATTGTATAATGATGAAGGGTTCAGTCCAACAAGAGGATATAACCATTATAAATAATATATGGACCCAACACAGGAGCACCAACATATGTGAAACAAATACTAACAGAAATAAGGAGGAAATAGAAAGCAATGCATTCATTTTAGGAGACTTCAACACACCACTCACTCCAAAGGACAGATCAACCAGACAGAAAATAAGTACAGACACAGAGGCACTGAACAACACACTAGAACAGATGGACCTAACAGACATCTACAGAACTCTACACCCAAAAGCAACATGATACACGTTCTTCTCAAGTGCACATGGAATATTTTCCAGAATAGACCACATACTAGGCCACAAAAAGAACCTCAGGAAATTCAAAAATATTGAAATTCTACCAACCAACTTATCAGATCACAAAGGTATAAAACTGGAAATAAATTGTACAAAGAAAACAAAAAGGCTCACAAACACATGGAGGCTTAACAACATGCTCCTAAATAGTCAATGGATCAACGACCAAATTAAAACAGAGATCAAGCAATATATGAAGACAAATGACAAAACACAAAGCCCCAACTTCCATGGGACACAGAAAGGCAGTTCTAAGAAGAAAGTATACTGCTATCCAGGCCTATTTAAAGATGGAAGAACAATCCCAAATGAATATTCTAAAGTCACAATTATTGAAATTGGAGAAAGAAGAACAAATGAGGCCCAAAGTCACCAGGAGGAGAGACATAATAAAGATCAGAGAAGAAATAAATAAAATTGAGAAGAATAAAACAATAGAAAAAATCAATGAAACCAAGAGCTGGTTCCTTGAAAAAATAAACAAAATAGATAAACCCCAAGCTAGACTTATTAAGAGAAAAAGAGAATCTACACACATGAACAGAATCAGAAAAGAGAAAAGAAAAATCACGATGGACCCCACAGAAATACAAAGAATTATTAGAGAATACTATGAAAATCTATATGCTAACAAGCTGGAAAATCTAGAAGAAATGGACAAATTCTTAGAAAAATACAACCTTCCAAGACTGACAAAGGAACAAACAGAAAATCTAAACAGACCAATTACCAGCAATGAAATTGAATTGGTATCAAAAAAAGTACCAAAGAACCAACCCCCCGGGACAGATGGGTTCACCGCTAAATTTTATCAGACATATAGAGAAGACATAATACACATTGTTCTTAAAGATTTCCAAAAAATATAAGAGGAGGGAATAGTTCCAAACTCATTCTATGAAGCCAGCATCACTCTAATACCAAAACCAGGCAAAGACCACGCCAAAAAAAAAAAAAATTGCAGACCAATATCCCTAATGAAGATAGATGCAACAACACTCAAAATATTAGCAAACAGAATTCAAAAATACATCAAGAGGATCATACACCATGATCAAGTAAGTTTCATCCCAGGGATGCAAGGATGGTACAGCCTTCAAAAATCCATCAACATCATCCACCACATCAACAAAAAGAACAAAAACCACATGATCATCTCCATAGATGCTGAAAAAGCATTTGACAAAATTCAACCACCATTCATGATAAAAACTCTTAACAAAATGGGTACGGAGGACAAGTACCTCAACATAGTAAAAGCCATTTATGACCAACCGAAAGCCAACATCATACTTAACAGCGAGAAGCTGAAAGCTTTTCACCTAAGATCAAGAACAAGACAGGGATGCCCACTCTCCCCACTGTTATTCAACATAGTACTGGAGGTCCTAGCCACAGCAATCATACAAAACAAAGAAACACAAGGCATCCGGACTGGTAAGGAAGAAGTCAGACTGTCACTATTTGCAGATGATATGATATTGTACATAAAAAACCCTAAAGACTGCACTCCAAAACTACTAGAATATCTGAATTCAGCAAAGTTGCAGTATACAAAATTAATACACAGAAATCTGTTGCTTTTCTATACACTAATGCTGAGCTAACAGAAACAGAAATCAGGAAAACAATTCCATTCACAATTGCATCAAAAAGAATAAGATACCTAGGAATAAACCTAACCAAGGAAGTGAAAGACCTATACCCTGAAAACTACAAGACACTCCTAAGAGAAATTAAAGAAGAAACTAACAAATGGAAATTCATCCCATGCTCTTGGTTAGGAAGAATAAATATTGTCAAAATGTCTATACTACCAAAAGCAATATACAGATTCAATGCAATCCCTATCAAAATACCAAAAGCATTCTTCAACGAACTGGAACAAATAGTACTAAAATTCATACAGAATCACCCCAAATAGCCAAAGCAATCCTGAGAAGGAAGAATAAAACGGGGAAATATGCTCCCTGACTTCAAGCTCTACTACAAAGCCACAGTAATCAAGACAATTTGGAACTGGCACAAGAACAGACACACAGACCAGTGGAACAGAATAGAGAACCCAGAGATTAACCCAAACATATACAGTCAATTAATATATGATAAAGGAGCCATGGATATACAATGCGGAAATGACAGCCTCTTCAACAGCTGGTGTTAGCAAAACTGGACAGCTACATGTAAGAAAATGAAACTGGATCATTGTCTAGCCACATACACAAAAGTAAATTAAAAATGGATCAAAGACCTGAATGTAAGTCATGAAACCATAAAACTCTTAGGAAAAAACATAGGCAAAAATCTCTTGGACATGAACATGAGTGACTTCTTCATGAACATATCTCCATGGGCAAGGGAAACAAAAACAAAAATGAACAAGTGGGACTATATCAAGTTGAAAAGCTTCTGTACAGCCAGGACACCATCAGCAGAACAAAAAGACATCCTACAGTATGGGAGAATATATTCATAAATGACATATACGATAAGGGGTTGACATCCAAAATATATAAAGAGCTCACACATCTCAACAAAAAAAGCAAATAATCCAATTAAAAAATGGTCAGAGGATCTGAACAGACACTTGTCCAAAGAAGATATTCAGATGGCCAACAGGCACATGAAAAGATGCTCCACATTGCTAATCATCAGAGAAATGCAAATTAAAACCACAATGTGCTACCACCTCACACCAGTGAGGATGGCCACCATCCAAAACACAAACAACAAATGTTGGCGAGGATGTGGAGAAAGGGGAACCCTCCTACACTGCTGGTGGGAATGTATACTAGTTGAACCATTTAGGAAAGCAGTATGGAGGTTCCTCAAAAAACTCAAAATAGAAATACTATTTGACTCAGGAATTCCACTCCTAGAATTTACCCTAAGAATGCAGCATCCCAGTTTGAAAAAGACATATGTACCCCTATGTTTATCACAGCACTATTTACAATAGCCAAAAAATGGAAGCAACCTAAGTGTCCATCAGTAGATGAATAAAGAAGATGTGGTACATATACACAATGGAATATTTTTCAGCCATAAGAAGAAAACAAATCCTGCCATTTGCAACAACACGGATGGAGCTGGAGGGTATAATGCTCATTGAAATAAGCCAGGCAGAAAAAGACAAGTATCAAATGATTTCATTCGTATGTGAAGTGTAAGTACAAAGAAAAAAACTGAAGGAACAAACAGCAAGAGACTCACAGAACCCAAGAAGGGACTAACAGTTAACAAAGGGAAAGGGACTGGGGAGGATGGGTGGGAAGGGAGGGAAAGGGGGAAAAGGGGGCATTATGATTAGCAGACATAATATACGGGGTGGCAAGGGGAGGGTTGTACAATACAGAGAAGACAAATAGTGATTCTATAGCATGTCACTACGCCGATGGACAGTGACTGTAATGAGTGTAATTGGGTACATGGTGGCGACTTGATGATGTGGGAAGTCTAGTAACCATAGTGTTGCACATGTAATTGTAGATTGATGATGCCAAAAAAAAAAAACAAGGCTGTGACATTTTGAGCAACATTACTTGAGTCAGTACCCAGTGATTCCTAATTAACTAATTAGTAGTCTATTAGCTAGAATCACTTGATTTGTTAAAATAAGAATATGGGCATGGATTTCATTAATGTTGTTAATATTTTAATGAAATTAATGGCATTGTCTCATATGCAAAGTTATCCTTGGAATCGGCTGGTTGTTTATAGTAGTATGTTGATGGAATATTAGCTTTCTTTTCAACTAGATTTAAAACTTTAAAACAGTATCATACATATACTACTCTGTAGACTATAAATGTGATGTACTTTTCTATATTATCTTGCCACTTCTTTATATCAAAAGAATATTATTACCACACACATCAATTTCATATGGATAGGAGCCATGTCTTATACATTAATAACAGCTAAGATAATCCATATAATTCTGGGTATAAGGTATTATTCTAAGTTCTTTTATGTAATTGTGTTTTAAATATTTTTTATCAACCATGTAAGACAGATATCATCATCATCTTCCTGATTTCATACTTGGGAAATCTCAGGCACAAAATGGTTAAGTAACTTGGGCAAAATCATTCAGCTCACAAGTGACAGAGCTAGGTTTTAATCCTACTTTAGGCAGTCTAGTTTCAGAATCTGAGTTATACTTCCTCTCTTATAAGAGAGTTAATTTAGCTCAAATAAGTCTAAGATATAAATCCATCTGTTTTGTGTAACTCCACATGAAAAAGCACATAAATAAAAATAAACTCATCTGTAAGTGTATGTGCATGTGTGTGTATTTAGTTGATTCCAGGATTTATCCCACTGTTGACACCTGAATTTCACCTGTTAGATTTCAAAGACTACTACCACAAAGCTTGCTTAAAAAAAAATACATGTTAGGTGCTACTATATTTTTTACTGTTTGAAAGGAATTTAACAATGGGTCATCTTAGTGACAAATGCCAATCACAAAATAGTGTTTAACATGGAGTTTGGGGCATTAGTTGAAGGTTCAAGTTACTTTTATCTGCATGGCTTAGTTTCCCTGGGTAATATTGTTTTTCACTTTTTGCTCATGAATCTTTCCTCTCTGGAGATTCTCTCTTGGAACCTACCTGTCATAATACTGTGTATTAATATAGTCATGGGGACTTCTCTCACTTGACAAAATGTATGTTTTTCTCCCAATGGTACCTATTTCCTGGCCCTTAAAGTTCAAGTAAGTTCTATATGGAACCCAAAGAAAGAGACAGAACATCTATAGGTCTTCTCTCTGTCCTCTTTTACTAAGAATCTGGAAATAAAGGTTAATTTGTAAGCCCAGCTTAAAAGGGCCAACCAGATCCAATTTAGCCTAGGACTGGGGCCAGAAGGGAAAAAAAAGAGTCCTTATAATTTATATGAAGTTCAACCTAACTCACAAGACCAGAGTTCTACACACAAATTTAAAACAAAGTCTTATGATTACTGACAGTTTGTCTGGATGGTCCACTCTGCACATCTTCCTCATGAATCCTGTGGTAGGTAGCCAGCTAAGGATTTGATTCCATTGAATGGCTTTCCTTTTTCATATAACCAAGGGTTACAGCCTTGATTTCTGTGGACATACCCAAGGATGACTGCTGGGGGCATCTTCTATGACACTTACAGATACTGGGGTTACAACCATTAGGATATTTTAACTGGGAATGAAACAGGGATAGAAGGAAAGGACAAAAATTAGAGATAGTGAGAAGGTACCAGAGATAGTATCTCCATGTAAATTGCTTTACAGATGTGTTCCATCTTTCTATATGAGTTGTTTTCTTGTCCCTACTCACAAATTTTTATTATTTTCAGATTCAGGGCTCTCTAAGCAAGGAAGCAATGATAAAGCCTCTGTGTGTGAATAGTACTAGTCAGAATTATTTAAAGCATCTACTCCAAATAACATTTACTGAGCATCAGTTATGGGCTATGTACTTGGCTAGGCATTGGAGAATCACATAAGAAGTCTATCAGATTCTCTGGCTATAGCATAGTGTTATTTCCTAATTACACTGTTTATCTTTACTGCCATAGCCATCAAACATTCATTAAGCACTTACAGGACCAAAAGATAGAAAATGAAATGGAATTTTAAAGCATTAATAAAATTTTATAGCAGTAATTAATGTACTTTTTATTGAAGTATAGTTGATACACAATTTTATATTAGTTTCAGGTGTACAACCTAGTTATTCAATAATTATATACATTATGAAATGTTCACCATAAGTGTAGTTACCATCTGTCACTTTATAAAGTTAGTACAATATTATTGACTCTGCTCCCTATGCAGTACTTTTCAGCCCTGTGACTTATTTATTTTATAATTGATATTTTGTATGCCTTTATTGCATTCGCAAGTTTTTCCCACCCCCATCACCCCTCCTTTATAGTAACTCAGTTTTCTGTATTTATAAGTCTATTTCTGTTTTGTTTGCTCACTTGTTTTTAAATTTGCTTAGATTATACCTATAAGTGAAATCATATAGTATTTGTCTTTCTCTCTCTGAATTATTTCACTTAGCATAATGCCCTCCATGCTTGTTGTTGCAAATGCCAAGATTTTGTTCTTTTTTATGGCTCAATAATATTCTATTGTATATATGTACCACATTTCTTCATCCATTCAACTATTGTTGAACACTTATGTTCTTTCCCTAAAATCTTAAAGGTTGTAAATAATGTTGGAGTAAATGTAGGGGTGCAAATATGTTTTTAATTAGTGATTACAGAAGGCCAACAGACACATGAAAAGATGCTCAACATCACTAATCATTGAGGAAATGCACATCAAAATCACAATTAGATGTCACCTCACACCAGTCAGAATGGCTAAAATAAACAGTATAAGAAATAACAAGTGTTGGCAAAGATGGGAAAAAAAATGAAGCTCCTACACTCTCGATGGGAATATAAATTGGTGCAGCCATGTGGAGGTTCCTCAGAAAATTAAAAATAGAAATACCATATGACCCACTAATTCCACTTCTGGGAATTTACCCGAACAAAACAAAATAACATGTACTTTTATTATTCCTAAAGATGGAGGCAAGCTTACTAGTTCTAAAAGCAGTGATTGATTTTATGGCATTCTTAGCCTTCAGAACCATTCCTCCTCCTCCCAGTCATTGCATTACTCTTTTAGTATTGTCTATTTCTAAAAATCTGTCTTTGGCCTTCCAATTGCCCAGAAGCAGAGTCTATTATTTTGAGCCTTTGCTCATTCCCTAAATCTATTCCCACTGGTTCCATTGTTGATTTTCAAAATGTTTCTCATACCTGTTAATAATTTGCATTGACACTGGCTTCATTTCAGCTCTCCATACTTTCTGCAATATCTTCCTAACATGTCATCTGGCCTCCTGCTTATCTGTGTTCTAATTTATCTTATAAGATATATCTTAAAAATTAAGATAAATTTTTCTAAATCACTGTTCTCTTTAGTTTAATTTCTCATCAATAATAGCTTTCTGTTACCCACAGAGTAACTCTAAATACCTGAGTCTTGAGTTCAAGACCCTCTGATCAGGCTGTAGCCCTATCACACCAACCATAGTGTAACACATTACCCAGGAAAGTGACATATGCTATGTTTCCACACCTCGTTTTCTTTGCCCAAAAAATCACTGATTTTAATATTAAGAAGCCACGTGTCATATTCTGCCTTGTATAATGGTCACTTGTTTTCTGTGTCTTTACCTGATGTACTAGCCTGTGAGCTTCTTGAGGGAAATTCAATGTATATTAGGTCTCTGTATTCTTTACAGCACCCATTGTGCTTTAAGAAGTATTTGTTCAATAAGTAGAATAGAATGCAATGGAATGAAATGAAATGTCAAATCCTTTAGCAGAATTATACCTAAACCTCCCCATTACATGAACATTTAGATCATTTTAATGGTCACCAGAAGAGGAGGTTTTATAATCATGGTAACCCAAATGTTTGAGATTGGCTAAGCTTCAAGGAAAGGATAGGTGACTGAGCTTGTAAGAGATCACTTAATTTGTATTAATCAGTATGTAACAAAGAACATTCACTGAAGTCAAAATATAGTGCGCATCTCACATTTATTTGCAAATTCAAATAACTTGTAAGGCAAGGATTTTGTTAATGTTGTTATTAAACCAATGTAGCTAATAACAAAAGTATAACAAAAGTCTAAGTCTCTTCAAAGAACCAGAAACTTTGCTAGTAAATTAAGCTTCAAACCTCATCTCAGCCCAACTGTGCTGTAAGACAAGAGATTCCTCAGTCTAATATTCTCCTTTTGATAAAAGGACCCTCCAGAATAACAAACATCTTTCCCATTAGTGAATCTTCAAGCCAACAACATACTTTTATTCCTCAATACTATTGTTACTTCTTTAAGTGAAATCCTTTTATTCCTTATCAATTGCACTAACAAAGTCTGTCTCTTAAGACAGAAATAGCCAACCAGAATTTTTTTTGACCTGTTCCTTCACAAGGGGAATGATATTTGCAACTTATTCACTCCCAAGAGAATTTTTTGTGGGTAACTCAGATCTAAAGTAAACCTCAAAATTCTCTTCCCAAAGAAATAAATATGAATAATGGTCTATTCCAAATTTTAAAGCAAACTGAACTATTCCCAATTACCCAGAGTTAACAGTTTGGCTAGACTTAATAGTAACCACTAATACAGGATTAATCATTACACTTTGCCTAATTGGAAGATTCAGTAAAAGTGACTTGTATCCATGGCATTTCAACAGTGGTTACATTTCTAGCCTGTCTTGTAATAAAATGCGGTTGAAATGAATATAGCAAAAGATCCTAAAGATCCTTTCACAGAACATAGAGAAGTATACCTGTAATATTCATGGTGTCCTTAAAAGACTTGTAAATATTTAATTTTACCCTCCAACTGAGAAAGAGACCGCCAGAACCCTCTGAACTAAGCAGAATTTAAATCAATTCCCAGCAAAGAAAATTTGTATGTTTTCTGTAATTTTGTCATCTATAATCATAACTTAGGAAAATAAACAGGATGATTCAAGGATTTAATGTCTATCTACACAAAAAAAAATTACAAAAACTAAATATTATGCTAGGTGGGAAGTGTGGTGGTACAGCAGGGTGGAGTTGCTTTTTTGACTATTCCAATGTTACTAATGTATTTTGTTGCCAGAGGAAGAAATTTCCTTTGCATTCTCTTACAATTCCTGGGAAGAAAAGCTGTGATGTGAAATAATAACTACTTAAATAGGGCTTTAGTTTGAACTCAGGTACCCAAAGAAAGAACACATTTTCTGCTTTATAAAGCATGGCAAGACTGAAAAAAAATTACCCTGTTTAGTGTATAGTTTTAAGAAAATCTATGTTTCACATTTAAATAAATGCAATTCCTTTATAAATTGTTTGATTTTGTTAAATCATTTTCTTCTTACTGTAATACTTCAAGTAACAGAAGGGTATTATTATCAATTGTCAGGCTTTCTCTTACCTATATGCTTTTCCCTTATCTTACTTTCTTTATATTTTTATTCATTTACTGATGGACACTTACATTGCTTCCATAACTTGACTACTGTAAATAATACTGCAATAAACATAGGGGTGCATATGTCTTTCTGAATCTGAGAACTTGTTTTCTTTGGGTAAATTCCTAGGAGTGAAATTGCCAGGTCAAAAGGTACTTCTATTTTTAGTTTTATAAGGAACCTTAATATTGCTTTCCACAATGGTTGAACTAGTTTACATTCCCACCAGTAGTGTAGCAGTGTTTCCCTTTCTGTGCATCCTCACCAACATTTGTTGTTACAAGTCTATTCGATGTTGGCCACCCTAACTAGTGTGAGATGATATCTCATTGTGGTTTTAATTTGCATTTCCCTGATAATTAGTGATGTGGATCATCTTTTCATGTGCCCGTTGGCCATCTGAATTTCTTCTTTGGTGAAGTGTCTGTTCATATCCTCTGCCCATTTTTTAATCAGGTTATTAGCTTTTTGGTTGTCGAGGCATGTGAGTTCTTTATACATTTTGGATGTTTACCCCTTGTCTGATATGTCATTTACAAATATATTCTCCCATACTATAGGATACCTTTTTGTTCTGCTGATGGTGTACTTTCTTCTACAGAAGATTTTTAGCTTGATGTAGTCCCATTTGGTCATTTTTGCGTTTGTTTCCCTTGCCCAAGGAGCTACATTCAGGAAAAAGTTGCTCAAGTTTATATTCAAGAGATTTTTGCCAATGTTTTCTTCTAAGAGTTTTATGGTTTCATGACTTATATTTGGATCATTGATGCATTTTGAGATTACTTTTGTGTATGGGGTTAGAAAATAATCCAGCTTCATTCTCTTACATGTAGCTGTACAGTTTTGCCAACATCAATTGTTGAACAGACTGTCATTTCCCCATTGTATGTCCATGGCTCCTTTATCATATTAATTGACCATATATGTTTGTGTTAATCTCTGGATTCTCTATTCTGTTCCACTGGTCTGTCTGTGTGTCTGTTCTTGTGCCAGTACCAAATTGTGTTGATTACTGTGGCTTTGTAGTAGAGCTTGAAGTCAGGGACCGTATTTCCCTGTTTTATTCTTACTTCTCAGGATTGCTTTGGCTATTCGGGGTCTTTTGTGGTTCCACATGAATTTTAGAACTATTTGCTCTAGTTCGTGGAATAATGATGTAGGTATTTTGATAGGGATTGCATTGAATCTGTAGATTGCTTTTGACAGGATGGCCATTTTGACAATACTAATTCTTCCTATCCATGAGCACAGGATGTATTTCCATTTATTGGTATATTCCTTAACTTCTCTCATGAGTGTCTTGTAGTTTTCACGGTATAGGTCTTTCACTTCCTTGGTTAGGTTTATTCCTAGGTATTTTATTATTTTTGATGAAATCGTGAATGGAATTGTTTTCTTGATTTCTCTTTCTGCTAGGTCATCGTTAGCATATAGGAATGCAACAGATTTCTGTGCATTAATTTTGTATCTTGCAACTTTGCTGAAATCAGATATTAGTTCTAGTAGTTTTGGAATGGATTCTTTAGGGTTTTTTATTTACAACATCATGTCATCTGTAAACAGTGACAGTTTAACTTCTTCCTTATCAATCTGGATGCCTTTTATTTCTTTGTGTTGTCTGATTGCTGTGGCTAGGACCTCCAGAACTATGTTGAATAAAAGTGGGGAGAGTGGGCATCCTTGTCTTGTTCCTGATCTGAAAGGAAAAGGTTTCGACTTCTCACTGTTAAATATCATGTTGGCTGTGGGCTTGTCACATATGACCTTTATTACGTTGAGGCACTTGCCCTTTATACCCACTTTGTTGAGAGTTTTTATAATGAATGGATGTTGAATTTTGTCGAATGCTTTTTCAGCCTCTAGGGAGATGATCATGTGGTTTTTCTCCTTCTTTTTGTTGATGTGGTGGATGATGTTGATGGATTTTCAAATGTACCGTCCTTGCATCCCTGGGATGAATCCCACTTGATCATGATGGATGGTCTTTTTAATGTATTTTTGAATTCAGTTTGCTAATATTTTGAGTATTTTTGCATCAATATTCATCAGGGATATTGACCTGTAATTTTCTTCTTTTGTGGTGTCTTTGCCTGGTTTTGGTATTAAAGTGATGCTGGCTTCATAGAATGAATTTGGTAGTATTCCCTCCTCTTCTATTTTTTGGAAAACTTTAAAGAGAATGGGTATTAGGTGTTCACTAAATGTCTCATAAAATTCAGCACTGAAGTCATCTGGTCCAGGCATTTTGTTCTTAGGGAGTTTTTTGGTTACCAATTCAATTTTGTTGTTGGTAATTGGTCTGTTCAGATTTTCTCTTTCTTCATGGGTCAGTCTAGGAAGGTTGTATTTTTCTAGAAAGTTGTCCATTTCTTCTAGGTTATTCAGTTTGTTAACATATAATTTTCATAGTATGCCCACATAATTCTTTGTATTTTTGTGGTGTCCATAGTAATTTTTCCTTTCTGATTTATAATTCTGTTTATGTGTGTAGACTCTTTTTTTTGATAAGTCTGGCTAGGGGGTTATTTATTTTGTTTATTTTCTCAAAGAACCAGCTCCTGTTTTCATTAATTCCTTCTATTGTTTTAGTCTTATCAATTTTACTTATTTATGCTCTGATCTTTATCATGTCCCTCCTTCTACTGACTTTGGGCCTCATTTCTTCTTCTCTTCCTAGTTTCATTAATTGTGTGTTTAGATTGTTCATATGGGATTGTACTTTTTCCTGAGGTAAGCCTGTATTGTCATATACATCTCTCTTAGCACGGCCTTCACTGCCTCCCATAGATTTTGTGGTGTTGAGTTATTGTTGTCATTTGTCTCCATATATTGCTTGATCTCTGTTTTTATTTGGTCATTGATCCATTGATTATTTAGGAGCATGTTGTTAAGCATCCATGTGTTTATGGACTTTTTTGTTCTCTTGCATAATTTATTATTAGTTTCATACCTTTGTGGTCTGAGAAGCTGGTTGGTACAGTTTCAATCTTTTTTAATTTACTGAGGATCTTTTTGGGGCCTAGTATATGATCTACTTTTTTAAATGTTCCATGTGCACTTGAGAGGAATGTATATTATATCCTGATGCATTTGGGTGTAGTGTTCTGTAGATGTCAGTTAGGTCCCTCTGTTCTAATGTGTTTTTCAGTGCCTCTGTCTCCTTACTTATTTTCTGTCTATCTATCCTTTGGAGTGAGTGGTGTATTGAAGTCTCCTAAAATGAATGCATTGCATTCTATTTCCCCATTTAATTCTGTCAGTATTTGTTGCACATATTTGGGTGTTTCTATGTGGGGTGCATAGGTATATATAATGGTTATATCCTCTTATTGGACGGACCCCTTTATCATTATATAATGTCCTTCTTCCTCTCTTGTTACTTTCTTTGTTTTGAAGTCTATTTTACCTGATACAAGTATTGAAACTCCTGCTTTTTTCTCCCTATTGTTTGCATGAAGTATCTTTTCCATCCCTATGTCTTTGTATTTGAAGTGAGTCTCTTGTAGGAAGCATATACACACGTCTTTTTTTATCCATTCAGTGACTCTATGTCTTTTGATTGGTGCATTCAGACCATTTACATTTGGGGTGATTATCAATAGGTACATACTTACTGCCATTGCAGGCTTCAGATTTGTGGTTACCAAAGATTTAAGGGTAACTTCCTTACTATCTAGCAGTCTAATTTAACTCACTTAATATACTATTATAAACACAATCTAAATGTTCTATTTTTTTTCTCCTTTTTCTTCTTCCTCCTTTCTTTACATATTAGGTATCATATTCTGTACTCTTTGTCTATCCCTTGTATGACTTTGGGGATAGTTGATTTTATTTTGCATCTGCTTAGTAATTAATTGTTCTACTTTCTTTACTATGGTTTTATTTCTTCTTGTGATAGCTATTTAACCTTAGGAGCTCTTCCACCTAGAGAAGTCCCTCTAAAATACACTGTAGAGATGGTTTATGGGAGATATTTTCTCTCAGCTTTTGCTTATCTGGAAATTTATTAATCCATTCTTCAAATTTAAATGATAATATTGCCAGGTAGAGGATTCTTGGTTCACGGCCCTTCTGCTTCACTGCATTAAATATATCATGCCACTCCTTTCTGGCCTGTAAATTTTCTGCTGAGAAATCTGATGATAGCCTGATGGGTTTTCCTTTGTATGTGATGATATTTTTTCTCTCTCTGACTGCTTTTAATACTCTGTCTTTATCCTTGATGTTTGCCATTTTAAGTATTATATGCCTTGGTGTTGTGTTCCTTGGGGACCCTTGTGTTGGGAGATCTGTGTACCTCCGTGGCCTTAGAGGCCATTTCCTTTTCCAGACTGGGGACGTTTTCAGCAATTATTTTTTCAAAGACACTTTCTATTCCTTTTTCTCTCTCACCCTCTTCTGGTACCCCTATAATGCAAATATTGTTCCATTTGAATTGGTCACACAGTTCTCTCAGTATTCTTTCATTCCTAGAGATCCTTTTTTCTCTCTGTGCCTCAGCTTTTTTGTATTCCTAGTCTGTAATTTCTATTTCATTTACTCTCTCTTCTACTTCATCTAATCTGCTTTTAAGTTCCTCCATTGTATGTTTCATTTCAGATACTGTATTTTTGAAAGTTTGTATCTCTTTCTTGATATCTCTTCCTAAGTTCTTGAATATTTTTCTGTAGCTCCGTAAGCATGTTTATGACTTTTATTTTGAAATCTCTTTCAGGAAGATTTATAAGTTCAGTTTCACTTGGCCCTCTCTTTGGTGTTTGTGGGATTTCGGTTTGAGCCAGGTTCCTTTGATGTTTCATATTTGTATGTGGCACTCTCTAGTGCCCAGAAGCTCTACTCTCTGGTGCTGCTCAGCCCCTGGAGCAATGACGGGGATCGCAGGGGAATGGTGCTCTTGCCTGTTGTGAGGAAAGTGGTCTTTCCTGATTTCCAGCTGCAGTGGCTGTGTCCACTGCTTGGGCCAGTGGGCCGAGCACTCAGGGAGATGCCTCTATGCTTTGCACTTGTAGCTGCCATAGGCAGGGCCGTCTTCTGGCTGTCCTGGCACAATGGCAGGGGTAGCCTATTTGCAATCTGGTGCCGGCTAGGAGGAAGGCGAAGCAGGCTGTGTATCATGGGGTCATCCTTGGAGCTGCATAACCAGCCAGTGGGATAGAGCACCTGAAGCTCCTAAAAGTTCCCAACCTGCTGGGAATAGTGCACCTGGACAATTTTGTCCATGTATTCTTTCTCCTGAGCATCAAGCTCTGTGCAATCCTTGCCCCTTTAGCAGCCCTCTTGCTGTTAAGAAGTCTCTCAGACTGCCTGCCTTTCTTTTGTCCCAGAGTGGCTGGGTGTGGAACCCTGTTTTCCACAAACGGCTGGAATCTCAGTTTCTCCAAATATTCTGCCTCTCTTAGCTTTCCAACCCCACTAATCTCCAGAGCACGATGTAATGTAGGTTTGTGCTCCCAGAGCAGTTCTGCACAGCTGTGTATTCAGCACTCCCATGCCTTCACCCCTTTCCCCTTCCATTTCTCTTCCTCTGTCTGGTGAGCTGAGGTAGGGGAAGGACTTGGGTCCCTCTGGATCATGGCTTTGGTATGTTACCATTTTCCTTGAGGTCTGCTGCTTTTCCCAGGTGTAGACAGTCTGCAACAGCCTTCTTTCCTGTTGCTCTTTCAGGATTTGATTTGTTTTATTTTCATATTATATATTGTTTTTGGTGGAGGTTTCTGTATCACCTCTCATGCCACCATCTTTAATCCCATCTTCTCCCTTGTCTTACTTTTATAAAAAATAATAATATCCTGAAGTGGGTGTAAAAATTTAAAGGTGGAAGTTTATTTCACTCCCTAAGCTAGCAAACCACTTCCTTCTGTTTCTCTTTATGCACTTATAAGAGTAAGTCGTGAGTGTAAAAGATTACATAATCAACTTGCATATAATTCTTTTGCTTTCTTTTCATTTCAAATTACTCTCTTCAAAGCAATTCATACACATCGGCATGGCACATTTTCAAGTAATGGGCAATCTATTCAAATCTTATGACAACATTACTCAAATATTTTCCATTCTATTCACTCTAAATCTTCCAGAGGAATGTGCAAAACATTTCAGGTAATTGTCAGAATATGAAGATTCTGGACAGTCTGTCTAACCTTAATGAAGGGTATGTTCAGAGTTTCAAGCTAACACCTCTGCTCACAGTCACCATATCACTCACACATATGACAACCCTACCATTCTTCTGCCATTTCTCTTTTGGAGTCCTTCCTCCTGTCTTTTTTCATAGACTCCAGACATTCAGGGCTAACATCCTTCCCTCTGATGTCTGATGCCACTGGCCTTAGTCTTGCCATTTCCTGAAATGCTTCACATTCCAAAACTAATGGAATCATTAAACTATGACTGGAAGGAACACTAGAAATCAACAGGCTCATCACTTGTATTTCCAAAGTGAAGATATGGAGAACCTGAGAGATTAAGTCATTTCTGAAATTTATACATTTAGTTAGTGATAAAGCTGGGAGAGTACTCTGGCTTCCAGGATGAGGTTGTTTTATGTTGGGTTCTTCCCTGGACTCTGAGCCAAGTATTTGGGGGCAAATAGTTTATTTGGGAAGTGATCTCAGAAGACATTATAAGAGGGTGAGGAAGTGAGAGAGTTTACCCCCATGGACATTTGGAGCCCAGTCTTGCTGGGAACCCTCTGAGAGACTGGAAATTGAAAGACATCATGGAATTGTCCCATCATTGAGCAAGGATTCTGGGGTATTTATAAATAATCTCCTAGCCTTTGTTCCTTAACAGTAGCTCTGGCAGCAGTAACTGCACTTCCTGCCCACCCTCAAACTGGCTGAGACCCTCCTGTGGCCAGTAAATATCCTCAGAGAGAAGCCACTGGTGTACACAGAAACTGCACACAACTCCCAGTGTAGGCCAGGGGAGAGTGGGCAGGCATGGAGTCTAACAGAGGACTGGAGGATGACACAGGAAAAACAGTCCACATTTTCAGCACCGGATCTAGCACTAGATCTCACTTCTTAATCAGATGATCAATTAAAACTTATGTGACAAATCAACATCTCTTCATCACAATTTTTATAGGAAAATTAGAATATGGTGAGTTTTTTTCCTGATGGAACAGTGAATGGGGCTTACCATAGCTGTAGCTCTCCTTAAACTGCTTGATCTTAAAGTTTGTCCCCAGGACAGCTTTTGCAGGCAGCAATAGAAAAGGTCAGCCCCATTTGTCACTGAAACTGAAGTCATTAAATAAGAAAAGAACTCTGGGAATTAGAAAGAAAGGTAACCTTCTTCTGCATGGAAGAACTGTGAACCTAGCTCCTAACAAAATGTTATAAAAGGATAGAATGAAGTTGGGTGACATGCAGATTTAGGAAGTATGAATTGAAGGAACAGATATTTCCTTTCAAAGTCATAAATCAAAGAACCACAGAATCCTAAGTAAAATTATCACATAGAACCCAGAATACCCAGTAAAATGTGAATTTCAGAAGAACATGAAAAACTGGGGATATGTTTACACTAAAAAATTTGTTTATCTGCAATACAAATTTAACTAGGCTTCTTCTATTTTTATTTGTTATATCTGGCAACCCTAATACTAAGAAAATCACAAAGATTTTTCTCTCTATGTGTGTGCCTTCATGGACTGGGCAAGGCCTTGTTCTTACAATAAACACAGAGTTTTCTTACAGTTATTCAAATGAAGTGCTCTCGAAATAATTGTCACTATTTGCAAATGACATGACTTTGTATATAGAAAACCCTAAGGACTCCACCAAAGATTGTTAGAACAAATTCAGAAAAATTGCAGGGTACAAAATCAATAAACAAAAAACTGTTGTGTTTCTACATATTAACAATTAACTATCAGAAGGAGAAATTAAGAACACAACCCCATCCATGTACAATTGCATCAGAAAGAATAAAATACCTAGGAATAAATTTAACTGAGGAAGTGAAAGATCTGTACTCTGAAAACTAAGCCATTTATGAATGAAATTGAAGATGACCTAAATAATTGGGAAGACATTCTGTGCTCATAGGTTGTAAGACATAATATTATTAAAATGTCCATATTATGTAAAGCAATCTACAGATTCAAGGCAATGCTATCAAAATTCCAATTTCATTTTTCACAGAACTAGAACAATCCTAAATTTGTATAGAACTACAAAAGAACCTGAATAGGCAAAGCAATCTTGAGAAAGAGCAAAGCTTAATACATCTTGCATCCTGATTTCAAACTGTAATACAAAGCTATGGTAATAAAAACAGCATGGTATTGATATAATAGACACACATATCAACAAAGGAGAGAGCCCAGAAATAAACCCAAATAGTTAATTAGTTTACAACAATTAATTTACAACAAAGGAGGCGAGAATACACAGTGAAGAAAAGACAGTCTCTTCAACAAATGGTGCTCAGAAAACTGGACAGCTGCATGCAAAAAAATGAAAATAGACTATTATCTTACACTGTACACAAAATTTAACTCAGAAGGGATTAAAGACTTTAATGTAAGAACTGAAACCATAAAACTCCTAGAAAAAAACACAGGCAGTATACTCTTGGACATTTGCCTTAGCAATATTTGATTTTTTGGATATGTCTCCCCAGGTGAGGGAAACAAAAGCAAAAATAAACAAGTGGGACTACATCAAACTTAAAAGCTTCTGCACAGCAAAGGAAACCATTAAAAAACAGAAAGGTTACCTACTGAATGGAAGAGTATATTTGCAAATAATATATCTGATGAGATTCATATCCAAAATATATAAAGAACTCATACAACTCAACACCAAAAACCAAATAATGCAGTTTAAAAATGGGCAGATGACCTGAATAGACATTTTTCTAAAGAAGACACATAGATGGCCAAAAAGGTACATGGACTGATGCTCCACATCGCTAGTCATTAGGGAGAGGCTGATCAAAACCACATGAGATATCACGTCATACAGAATGGCTAATATCAACAAGACAAGGAATAACAAGTGTTGGGCAAGGATGTGGAGAAAACTGAACCCTCCTACACTGTTGGTGGGAATGTAAACTGGTGCAGACACTGTGGAAAACGGTGGAGGTTCCTCAGAAAATTAAAATAGAAATACCATAGGATCCAATAACTCTACTTTAGGGAATTTCCCTGATGGATAAAACATCACTAATTTGAAAGATATATGTACCCCGATATTTACTGCAGCATTATTTACATTACAATAGCCAAGATATGTAAGCAACCTAAGTGTCCCCAGATAAATGAATGGATACAGAAGATATGATATACATGCACAATAGAATATTAGCCACAAAAAGAATGAAATCTTGTCATTTGTGACAACATGGATGGACCTAGTGAGTACTATGCTAAGTTAACTAAGAAAAAAACAAATACTGTATGATTTCACATATATGTGGAACAAAAAACCAAAATAAAACTAGATACAAAGAACAGAATGGTGGTTGCCAGAGGGGAGAACAGTGGGAGGATGAACAAAATGAGTGAAGGGGATCAAGAGGTACTAACTTGCAGTCACAAAATAAATAAGTCATAGGGATGTAATGTACAGCACAGTAACTATAGTCAAGAATATTGTAGTGCATTATTTGAAAGCTGCCAGAAGAATAGATCTTAAAAATTCTTCACAAGCTAAAAGAAAACCGTAGCTTTTTATGGTGATGGATGGTAAGTAGACTTATTGTGGTAATCACTTTGCAGTGTATAAAAATACTGAGTCATCCTGTTGTATACCTGAAAGTAATATAATGTTATATGTCATTTATACCTCATTTTTTAAAAAGTGGATGCTAGAAAAAAAATATTAATGTAGAAGTCCTAATCACAGCAACAGCAAATGCTTTCTGGCAACCAAGAAGTATAATTGTAAATGTACAAATAAACTGAAGAAAGATAAAATAGAAATATTAAAATTAATAAATTCTGTATTTCTAGGAAAGCAATGTTACAAATGTTCACTTTGCATCAAGCATTGCCTGCTCCAAGACATTATGAATTGAAGGTAAAAGCATGTAAAAAAAAAAATCCTGTCATATTAGTTAAATCTGCATGGCAGGTAGTCCCTACAGAGAACCTATTCCAGGAAACCAAAACTTTAATAAATCACATGCCTAGCATTATTCTCCTCCAGGAATATGTTTTACGTTTTTTTTCAAATATTAAAAGCCTAGTTATTTTGTATTTGAAGAAAACAAATATTTCAAAAAATGTTTAGGTAAAACTGATTTAAAAACTCCTCTTGATTGAAGCTTTAATTATTTTCTGTCTGTAAACCACAACATCTGCATATATTTGTATATAGAGTACACATATAGAGAGAGTTTGTTTTCCAGTAGAAAGCAAACTGCATAAAATATACTAACCTTATGCTGTTGCACTTGGCATTTTAGGTCTTCAAGATCAGGTCCAAGGGGCTCTTTATCCATTTTTCTTGTTCTCTCTTCTGTTTTGGTTAGCCAGTCATTTAACTCTCTTAGTTGCTGATTCTGGAGATCCATTAGAACTTTATGTAAACTGAAAATTTGAAAGACATATATTATTATCTCTACCAAAACAATTTTACTAGAATTAAACCTGTAACTAGGCAAAACTGTTGACATTTATAATTTATGGTGTGCACCCACTCTTTGGCATCTGTTGGACATTAAGAATAAATTTAAGTACAGCCAACACTCACCTCTGAAGTTGTTCTTTCTCCAACTTATTATAGCTCACATAGCCCAATTTTTAGAAAATTTCTCATAGCTAACTAAATGTGAACATACTAACTAAAGTGCAAGACATGTCTAGTAACATATTGTGTAGTAGTATAGGATAGTATACTGCTAGTAGTATATCCTGGCAATCATTTGTTTATGTTTCTATTGTTTTAACATATGTGGTGATTAAAGAGGGCCACAAATTCTATGTCACTTTTGCATGAAGAGTTGGAGTCTATTCCCATCCTCATGAATATGGACTGGATTGGGATTTGTTTTGACCAACAGAATATGGCAGAACAGAGTTTCAAGTGTAGACTCTAAGAGAAGAGGCAGCATCTGTATTCTCTTTCTTGGAACCCAGTTGCCATGCTGGAAGGAAGACAAGGATAAGCTACTGAATGATTAGAGACCATGCCGAGAGTGATCTCATGGATGAAATGCTATCCTAGAAGTTGAGCTTCCTGCTAAACGCAGCCCAATGAGCGACCCCAGCCACATCACAACTGCAGAACTTAGATGAGCCCTGCCCATATTCCTGATCCACAGAATCATCATGTAATTATAAGTCAATGTGTTAAGCCACAAAGTTTTGGAGTCATTTGATATGTAGAAATAGATAAGTAAAAGAGTGTTTTTTCGAACATATACACAGTAGTGGGCTGGGTAGTGGATTTAAAGTCCAAAAGCTTATGTTCACAACCTGGCTATATTACTCAGCACACTTACATACACAAAATACACAGTTAACCGAGAGTTTAAAATACTCTTGATTACACCATTAAATGACCTTTAACCCTTCAGAGACATATGTTCCCTGAGGCACACTGCAGTCGTAAGTGTATGGGAATAAGCTCTCATTTATCAAACAGAAAAAGTAGACATCTCCTTTTTATGGGAAACACAGATAAAGCATCCATTTCAGAGGAAGCAAAAAACTCAAAGTTGCTAGTTTAAGCTTTTTAGACAAAGAACGCCATCGCAGCATTAAAAGGAATATAAATCATTCACTTTATTGGTTCAGTCTACTCTTTGAGAACTGATCTGATAGTAAGATTTCATGAGAACTGCATGCAGTCTGACTCCTTGTGTTTGTTGTTTTTCCTGCCCAGCATGTCATTATGTTAAGCTAAAAATTTTATTTCAAAAAAATTGAGAAAAAATTCTCCTATTATTCCTTATACTTGAAGGAATGCTCAAAGTCCAGCACACATTTGTTAGAGTTAATAGAGATTTCATCTTAAAATATTACCTTTTTATTTTTACTTCTGGGCAGACATTTTATCAAGAAATATTCATTGAATTCCAAATCCATGCTGGAAACTGCCATTTGTTATGAATGGACAAAAGAAAATACCTATCCTCATATTCAAGTAGCTTAGAGACTTTTAGAGAAAGAGATATAGCAAATTACAATATTACAAGAAAATCATTATAATTATATCCATATACATTTCAGAGGGTACCATAGAAAGAGGCTTTGGCTGACCTGGAGTTATCAGGAATGGTGTCATTACAGAACATAGTCTGAAAGCTGAGACTTGAAAAACTGATTCACACAGTTATTAAATGCACTATTTATTGAGTACTTAGATATTATGGATGGAGAGGTGAGAAAGACCCTTCACTGGCATGGAGCTCACATGGGGTTAGAGGCCACAGATAATATAGAACTCAGCAGGCCATTAGTTAATTATAATTGTGATCATGCTATGAAAGGAGAGCAACTGAATTGAGTCAAGTAAGGAAAGGCTTTTTTGAAGTACTGATATCTGAGGAACTCTTAAGCTTGAAGAGAAAATAGTGAAGAAGAAGAGGTAAACACTTTCTACATGGAAGGAACCACCTATGCAAAGGCCCTGAGGCATAACAAAGGACAAGGAAGGCCAGTATAGCTTTATTGTATAAGGTGTGGGAGAGTTGTGCAATGTGAAAAACTAATCCCTGGGTCAGGGGAGATTTCTTGGGCTCTGATTGAAAATCTTACATCTGAACCTCCAGTAATCTTATATGTTTAAAGGTGGTTTCAGCTTAGAAACCTGGACTCAGGGACCAACCAATAAGAAAAGATGTACCCGTAAGTATTCTGTCAGGTATTGCATCTTTTACAGATGGACTGTAACAATGTTTAGTTGGAGGTTCTTGGAGGAGGGGCCAGCATGGCTTGGTGGCAGGTGATGTATAGGGACACTCAGTGTGCAACTTGTGTGTTTCAATATTTTAATGACTGGTACAGTCACATTAATCTTTCCCAGCCAGATAGATTTCTGTTTTTCCTCTCTAGACCAGTGGTTTTCAAAGCGTGGTCCCTGAATCAAGAGCATCATCCCATCCTCCGGGAACTGGTTAGAAATGCAAATTCTCGGGCCTTGCCCCAGGCAACTGAATCAGAAATTTGGAGGTTGGGGCCTAGGAATCTGTGTTTTAACAAGATTTCTCGGTGATTCTGATGCACACTAAAGTTTGAGAATGACTGCTCTAGATAATTTAATCTACATCTACAACTCACCCAAACTCTGTTGCGACCAAATTAACATATTATTAATATTAATATTAATAGAAGGGAAAGTGCCAATGCCCAAGAATTATTGGGAGTTATTCTGATGTAAGACTATTGCATTCTCATCCTGACTTCACCTGCACTTACAGAGAGAACTCCCTAAAAATGGGTTCTGACCTGAGGTTCCAAAGTCAGGGATTTCACACATCTGGAGGCTAAAATTAACCTCAAAATAAGAATGAAAACAGAAAGACATGTGTGGTGGTGGGGTGTCACCAATCAGCTTGCAAATACATAGCATTCATCCATTGGTGGAAAGGGTTCTGAGAAGATATGTTTTAACTGTGTAAATATTTCTTTTCCTTATTATAGGCCTTAATGAGATATTGGTCTCATGTTCATTAAAAATCATGAGATTACCACCTGCAAACATCAGAACTGGCCACTCTTGAGAATATCTAATAGGATTTAGCAACACCAAACCTACCAAACCTGCCTTCCAACATGGCAACAACCTTTAAAGTTGAATAAAAATTGTACTTCACAGATGAAGCATGAGCTGTCCAGTTTTCCATAGGCCCCACCATTCCTATCTTTCATACCCAACTCATTTCACTCACTAATGTTATCTTTCTGGCTCCTATAACGGTCCTTTGGATTTGCTACCATATGATTTGGGACACGGTTTCTCACATCGAAACATTCATACAGACTACCTCACAATTCTGATTTAAATTCAGGGGGTTAGACCTGAGAATCTTCATTTCTAACACATTTCTAAGTGAAGCCAGTGTTGCTGAGCTACGGACGATAATATGAATAACAAGAATCTAGGTGAGAATATTATATATAAGAAGACTGCTTGTCTTTTTTAAGGTTTGTGTTTGCGTGTGTGTATGTGTCGGGGGGTGTATCCATTAGTTGCCCACTGCTCAAACTCAGAAGATTAAGAAGACATCCATTAGTCTGATGCTGGCAGGAAAATAAAAAGGGCGTCATACTCATCATGAACACTCCCCTCTGGTACTCTTCTAGACCCGGAGAGATGACTACTGAAGCTGCTCGCCTTCACTAATCTCCCCCCAATATTTCACAATGAATAACACATAATTAGGGAATATGCTCCTTCCTGTTACTGCATCTAGTGTACAATTGATTTAAATGGAGACAAATCCCAAAGTAGAAGATAGGATTTTCTTAAGGATGAAACTTTTGAGAGGAAATGAACTTGAGAATAAGACAAGCTGAGAAAAAAGATGATGATCATGTGAGGGAACCTCTGAAGTGCTTAATATTGTGTGCTTTTACTTTGGACTTCAAGTACAATTACTTGTAATATTTGAAATGGTTTTGCTTTCCAACCTTGTTACTTTAGACATACTATTTATTCAGTAAAGTCTGGTCAGTCCTTACTGCTTTCTGCGTAGGGGTTATATGAAATAAATCAACAAGTTGTAAAGCTGCCACACTTCCTTCGCTCCCTGAGGCCTGTGAAGAGATGGCATCAATACGTGCAGGTGAATTACGGGCCAGAGTTCTTAGGGAGAGGAGCAAGAAAGTGAGTAGTGGCCCATGGCAATGCAGGGGCAGAGGAAGAAGCAACCATGAGGAGGTGCTGCTGGTAGAAGGTCAGTTTTAGAAGCCTTCACAAAACAAAGACCCATTTTTCCAAATGTGGTAGGAGAAGGGATAATTTGACGTAGGGGGAGGCTAACTAACCAAACCTTGGAGTAAAGTGTCATTTAAAACTAATTTCTAAATATATTCCTAATGCATTCAATACTTTTCCTGTGATAACCTTGCTGTTAAGCAGTAAATGTACTATTTCAGTGCATCCTAAAGGATGAAAATCCATTTGTAGCTGGCAGAATGATTTTGATGAACAGGGAAAAATTAGAAAGTTATTTCAATATGCCTTAGAATGTATATATACACACACACATGATCACATACACACATAGTGTGCATATATGATTTTAATGTATATATGAAATCATACCGCTAACAAAAGAAGGTAAAATATTCTGAACTTCTAGATTACAAAAGAATTACTACTGATGTCCAGTTAAGATGTTACACATGTGAAAAACAATCCCTTGATTTAAGTTGTTGATAAAATCTTTATGTTTGATTTAAGGGAAGGCTAGCAGTATGAATTAGAGAATCTGAATTTTTAATGCAGTCTTTACTTTCAAATGCATGCCATTCAGTAGCTAAAATCACACTGATGAAATCTAAAAAACAATGCATTTATTAAACCTGTTGTCTTGAAAATCTTAGCAAAATGGTTTTAATAAATAAAATATATAATTTTGATTTTAGATCAGGAATTGTTTACATGAAACTAGATGTTCCCACAATGCTGACATATGCTTAAATATGTAGTTATTTTTATGCATGTGTATGGGTTTTTGTTTCATTTACTCTGTTAAGAAAATGATTAATGAAGGTGATATTTAAGTGCAGCTTTTATTCAAATTATGACAGAAAGGTGAATTACTGGAATTTATCTCCACCCAGGTGATTCCACTGAACATCCAGTGTTGAAAATAATTGCTTTGGTTTTCAGGACTCAAGTATAATTTTTATACCAGCCCTCAGGTGCTCCCAACGGGCAAACAGTTCGGCAGCTAAGTCCAAGCATCATGGCTATATCAGGATTAATATGAACTGTGGGAGTAGAGATAATATGGAGGCAGGTGCATAATGCATAAAAAATGTATTTACCCAATTATTTATAAACTAATGATACTATATAACTAGTAAATAGTAATTTTGTCCTTATACAATTTGGGATTTTTAAATACAATTTTATTTATGAATAGCAAATTATATGTATCAAGTATCAGAAAATAGTGGTATTATTGTAATTAATCCTAATGATGTAGGAACTGATATTTGCCCCAATTTACAGATGGGGAAACAAACGTTTACTTGGGTTGAAAGGCAAGTGAGTTGGGGTGGGAAAGTGGGAATCAGGTGGCTTGTCCCTGGGGCCTACTTCACCATTATGTTATACTGCCTGTACTAACATTAATTTCTTAGAGATGACTTTTATATCTATTCCTCATTTCATTTATGTCAGTGATTATCAGGACGGTAAAAAAAGTAGAAGAAAAATGAAGTCATTTAGTGGGTTTTTACAGAGATTGTCATTAATAGATAACTTTCCTCTTTCTTCTCACCAAAATGAAAGGTGCAGTTGTTACTGTTGGGAGAAGTGTTCTTGGCGTGAAGTTTACATTAGTAATAGAAACCACAGCACACTTTGAGTCCCAGTTTCCTTCAAACATATGGCAGCAAGGTAAAATGAAATTACCAGATATCTTAAATATTGATAGTGTTTCACTAAATGCAGGAATCAGAAAACATTACATATCCTAGGCCAAAACAAAAAGCAAACATTGATTTGAAACAGAAAAGCAATATTGATTTTTTTCAAAGAAAGGCTTTGGTAATGCATGTACAAACATATGTAAAGGCTTTTTGTTGTCTGGCAGTAATGAAGCACATTAATATTTTTCCACTCTCAGGTTTGGAACATTCATCTAAGCTCAATGACTGCCCTGTGAAATATGAGGTTTAAAACTAAGAATCTAATAAAAGCAATGACCCCAGATATGTAAGACTTACCACCACTATTGCATCTACCTGACTTACCTTTATTACCTCTGTCACCATTGTATACCACCTCCCATACTAAATTTCAGAAAGTGTACTTGTCATCATCTGTACAGGGGATTAAGCCCTCCTGCCCCCTGCACCTTCCTGCCTCAATAAGCATGTCTCTTTCCTCCAAGTCCTAATCATATCTTAAATGACCCATCTGTAATGCCTCACACTGGACAGTGGTCTTCTGTCTATACATCTTACACACTAGTAGTTTTCACTGGAGAAGGAAGTGAAGCAAAGGTCTATCAGCATCATATAAATAGGTTCTTCCCACCCCCAAATACCCCCTGCCAAGAAACGTGTCCATCCTTCTGTCTACAATATATATCACCAGCCCACCAATCAGTACACTGACATTTTGGTCCAGAAAAGAAAGCAAGGAAAACAGGTCATGTAAAATTTTCAAAAGTTCCCACTAATTCTGATAGTGGGAATCATATTACACCCTGCAACCTTCTCTTAGGAGGCCACAGTTTTTTGTCTACAATCTCACAATAAATATTTTAGAAAAAACTCACCTGCAAAGTTCTTCTTCCAACATCAAAAAATGCAAGGACATTTTCAACCTTCCCTCAAAATTACATGTACATTAATATTTATTTGCTCACTGAATGGAATGTGAGAAATAGTACTGTGTTTAAAAAGGATTCAGTGAAACAAAAATCCAGATCTATTTTATTCCTTCATCCATATAGCTTAACAACAATTTAATTATTGATATTCTCCAACTATCCAGACCAAGATTAATACTCAAAATGCAAACAAATTGATTTGCATTTTGAAAGCACACATTCAAAATAGTAAGAGTAACATAATAGAGAAGTTATACTGTTGGATGCAAAAGATTTTTGTAGCAAATACATATGGCGACCCTCAATTCAATCTTCCTGATTAAATACTTACAAAGTGGATGCAGAAACCAGATGTCATCACAAACCAAGGGCGACTTTTAAAGACAATGACTGGAAGACTGTGTAAATTTTCTCTAGTAAGAATAGGGAATGTTGGCACTCTGAGATCACATTAATTTATATGGCAATAGAAGTGCCCTCTCAGCTTCCAAACTTACACCATTATGTAAGGTCTTGCACAGTGCCTGGCACATACTAGACACGTGAAAAAATATTTCTTGAATGACTAACTGGTATCACTTAATTATCAGTCAAACATAAGAAGACATAATACAGAAATACAAACAACTTCCCAATCAGAAATATCAAAATCAAGATCATATAAATGTGAAACTCCATTTAATCTGTTCCTGTTGAAACAATCTACTAATCTAATGTGAATCATTTTTTAGCTATAAATCAGAATGTCATGCCTTTACCTTTTGTCGGCAATATGCCTAGCACTCTCCTGCTTCAGGGCCTTTCCGTGTGCTTCCCTTTGCCACAGCTATCTGCATGGCTTGCTTCTTCCCTTCAATACCACCTCACCAGGAACGAGTGCCTTAACTCACCAGAGACATATAATAAGACACATAATGTTTGGCTCTCTAAATCTATTTCCTGCTTTTTCACCACTTAACGCCATCTAATATGATACACATATTTTTTTTTAACTGTCTGCCTCCTCCTAGTAACAATGAGAGCTCAGTAAGCAGTTAGTCTGTTTTGTTCACCAGTATTTGCCAGTTATCTGAAACAGTGCTGGGAACATAGTAGATAAGAATTGTTTGTTAGATGGATGAATGGATGATTAAACTTAATTTTCTAATTGTTGTTATTTATCTTGTGAAAAAGCTTTGTTCCAAAAAAATGTTACTCTCTACTCTCATTGGTAAGAATTCTAGCAATTTGCCTTTCTTGTTTATAATTTAAACTATAAGTGTCACATGCTTTTTTTATATATATATATATTATTGGAACAAGGAGCGTCCACATTTTAACTGCACATTTCTTACAGAAAAAACTGCCATGGTCACCTGTGTCCATTTGAACTCAACTCAATTACTGTATGTTAATAACTGATGCTTATTAGACCAATAATTAATTTTCAGTAGTCTCACATTGTCCCTACTGTATATTCTTTCGTGAGATTTTTGCTATTTCATTAATCACCCATGGGAAATGATATCAACAGTTGAGGATTTAATGAGGTATCACCAGCACCGTTTTTGGAGTTTGTAAGAAAACAGTTCAAATATTTGGCTCACCACAGATGACAGAAAAATAGGGACATAAGATATTGAAGGCAGTGGTCTACAAAGCAGGAGTATGAATTTATACTATTTTATAATTGCTTCAACTAAATCAGTGCTCCTGAAACTTTACTGTGCTTAGGAATCACCTGGTATCTTGTTAAATTGTCGATTCTGATTCTATAGATCAGGGTAAGGACAGAGATACTGCATTTTTAACAAGTTCTCAGGTGATGTTCTTGCTGCTGTTCCTTGAACCACCTTGCTCTGCAAGGAATTCTCATTTTAACTTTATTGGAAGAATAAAAAAAGTGAACTAATGAAACTGGGATTATGCAAAAGAAAGGTTAAAATGTTCAGTGCAACAAATTCATCTGACAGATTGAAGTACCTAAAGAAATCAATTCATTTGTTCATCCATTCATTCATGTATTTACACATGCAATATGTTAGTCACTTCATGTATTTACACATGCAATATGTTAGTCACTTCATTTGGTTTTTCGAGAAAACCCACCCATTTGTTCAGCACGTCCTTTGCTCTATTCACTCACATGAGCCAGACAGGATAAGCCAAATTTGTTAGATATATTTTTCTCTCCAAAGTGTTGACGGTGATTCACAACTATTTCCCATGTTATGGCTTATATTTTCACCGAGATAATATTCATATCTCTCCTCCTGCTGATGGAAACCAGAACCTAACTGCACTCGCCCTCTTGACTGACTGGCTTTCACTGTTTTCCCTTACTATCACAAAAGCTTTAGTTTCCCCCTACATGTCCTAACTACAATGATCAAAGAAGCTGATGGAACATGCTGTGTTTATCTTTATGAGACCTTGTAGAAATGTCAGTGAATCTCTTTTGCTCTCTGCAGGTTGCATATTTCAATCAAATTAATTAGTTTATTCATAGAGAAGAAAATCTTCTGTTGTCCCTATGCTAGTTGTCTTCTTGTACTTCCACAGTTGGAAGTTTTGCCTTTTTCTGTTCTTCCCCTCACCTCCCACCGCCCGAAGAGTATTCTGCCACATGAAACCAAACCAAACAAAAATAGTTCCACCTACTCTTCCTGAGGTTTCTGACCCGAGCATACCAACAGACATTGTCTTGTTTAATTATTTTAATTATGCAATCAGTGGCATTTACTTCTTTCATTTCAATCTCAAAAATACTGTTAAAGATTTGAAATAGACCAAAAACAGCACATTTGTGCCAAAGCAGTTGTGGCTAGAGATATCCTAACAAACTTGTTTATTAGCTTTCACTTCATCATGAAATCATGCCAATGAAGATATCAGAATTGGACAGGAAAGAATTAGGAAAGAATCAGATGAGAATGGAGTGAAAAGGCAAAGAAAGAAGACAGAAGCCCCTATATATTTACTCGTTTTTTTAACTGGCATTCCATTTAAGCACATTTTTTAAACGTTTCTCTTGTAAAATTCTAACTTACCTATAATTTTAATCACCCTTATCATGTTCCCTTACCCCTACAGAAAACACCCACAAACACATCCTTTGTGGGGAAAAAAAAGAGTGAGGCAATTAGAACTAGCTGGAGCAAAAAGAGTGAAAAATATAGATGTGCCAAAGTTATATAGTACGGTTTAAATAACCAGCCCACGGCTGATCATCTTATTTATTATGATGATCATTCTTTACATTTGTAATAATTTTTCACTCACAAACTACTTCTACTTGATCTCAGCCAATACCTTTTATGGGTGTGCCAGATACAAAGACTGCTGCTGTTTCATAAATCAGTAACTGATGATCTTAAGAGGGTAAACATGGCTATCCATATTCACATAAAAAGGTCTCAGAGAAAGTGAGAATTTATCACTTAGGCATATTAGAGTAGATTTACGGTAAAGTAGAATTAAGAACATTTTGTTACCTTTATATTTTTTAAATTTGTTTTGTTTGGTAATTGTTAATGGTCTGTGGGATAAATAGTATTTTCTAGCTACAACCTGTATAAAGGTACTATCTACATGTATGAAGCAAGAATGTCTATTTTAAAAGCAAAAAGCACCTTGACTGTTAAGAAGGGAAAAAAGAAACTAAAATAAGTGCAGCAGGAATGGTTTATAAATTAACTACTGGGGTGAGACAATAGAATACACTCATGCTTTATCACAACTACCACCTGGCATAAGACACTAGCATCTCTTCCTGAGCTATTTCACTGACCTTAGAACTGTCCTTTCTTCTTCCAAAGGCATAACTGGTATTATCTTTACCTCCCTCTCTGCTGGCTAAAACTTTTTGATGGCTTTTTCTTGCACTTAATACTGGAACTCAAAGCCCTTATCTTTTACAACAACTGAAACAGCCTTATATAATGAGACCTACCTATATTTCAACCCCATCTCATACCTCAACCGTCTAACCTTCCGTCTTGCAGCTCTCCACTCATGCTGTCCTTTTGGTTCCTTTAACAAGCCAAACTCTCCCTACTTTAGGGCCTTGACACTGGTCGTTCCCCTGCCTGAAATGTTCTTCCTCCTGATCTACAAAATGGTGATTCCTTCTTGCTATTCAAATTTCAAATTAAATGGTACCACCCCACAAATATTCCTGGATCACAAGGCTAACATAGGCTGTCAAACACTTTCCACCACATGTTACCTTTTATCTTTTCAAAAAACTTACTCCTATCTGATATTTTTCTTATGTTTTTCTTATTAGATGCCAGCCTCTCTAGACCTGCATGAAATCTGGGACCTTACCTCTGGTGATCATTACTGTGTCCCCAGTGCCTTGAAATGTATCTAATTATCTCAAGGCAATCCATTAATATTTGTTAATATTTATGTGTGAAGTATTATATATATATGATATGATGCCATATATATATAAAACTATATTTAGCAATATCTACATATATCACAATCAGTATATATCAAATATAATTTGATTATTGCTGGTAGATAATACAATTGTCAAGTATAAATATTCATATATTTTAGTTATAAGCTTACCTGTATTCCCAGCTTTTTTAGAAATTTTTGTTATAAGACAGCAACTTAAAAATTCTAGATGGTTTTGGTTTTATCTCCTATACCAAGACAAACTTTAATTATCATTCCTCTCATCACTAAATCTATGCTTAGGCAGGGAAGATGGCTTCTGACTAGGTCTATCCAGACCCTGTCTTTGGGAGAGAGAGATGGGAAATGTGGACTAATCCATTTTATTTTCTATGGATTGCTAACAATTTACTATGCCTTCCTATACTGAAGTAATCATGTTTGCAAACAATAGGTGATGCTCCAAATTGAAGTTAATAATCAACATGGCCAAGATAATAGAAACTGAACAGGTAGCAATTTATTAAAGCATTAAATAAAACTTAGAATTATCATTTTTTAAATACTAACAACTGCTGATTGTCACAATCTGCTTGTTATTCCCTCCAAAAGAATCTATCAAAAATCAGGTTTGGCATAGTTTGCAACATGGCTTAACTCATTTGGAATTTTATAGGTTTTATACATGAACACACACAAAGTTAGTGAACATGGTATGGAAGATGGACTGTTATTGGCAGACACAAGAGATTTCTGAATTTGCTTTGTTGAAATAATACTTTGTGTATGTGAATTTCAACAAATTGTCCAGAAAAGACCATGTGCTACAAGCAGTTCCATATTAGTGTCTCATTTTTAAAACTCAGTTTTAACAAAAGCTATGCCAGTTAAAAGGCTACCCTTTGCCTTCTTGAAAATCATTCTAAAAACTTAAGCACAAACCAAAGTTCCCAAATCCTCCCTAAGGACAAACTATTTTTTGATGTCAATCATATTTAAGTAGTGACACTGCCATTTAAGGTTTCCCATCGTCCACTGGGATGGGGATGAGGAAATTACACACATGCACACACACGTCTCCATCATCTAATGCTAGATATCCCTTCAACAAGGGTTTTTTCTAATTAACTTTTTTGAAAATGTTATAATTATGGATTAAAAACTTGGGATTTTAATTTTAGGTTAAATCTACCTTTTCTTGCAACTCAGTCTCAAACTGCAATTAATTAATTGATTAGTATAACTATTTAATAACACACTGTTAGTCCTATTGAAAAAAGGGAGTGAGAAACTCTGCAGGTATTTGCATCCAAAAGAGGATGGAAAAATAGAAAACATGAGGGAAAAGACAGTGATGCCACTAGGGAAAAGCAGTAACATGGGAGGCTGGATTTTAAAGACTTCTGAATGTTGTCTGAGGTTGCTTCAGTTAAATTGCATGGATCGGTACAAATTGTAGAAATTGAAACCTGAAGAATATTGGCATATGACCACAGCTAGGAGACTATGTTATCTTATGATTTATGATGACAAATGGGTAGAGGAAATTAGTTGACCCTTGGGCATGGGTGGGGGGCAAACTCAATAGAAATAATATGGCTATTATAATTCTCACCTCTAGGGTTAGTTGGAATCATCAAAATGATCAGAGTAGGGTATAAGGTCATTATGCAGACTAGTATCTCCTGGTTAGGAATGCCAATATTTGTGAAAATCCTATGTCTTATATGACTTATTTATTCTTGCAAAAGACATGAGCTTAAAAGTGTGTCTTGCCCCCTCCCTACTGTCACACTATAATTTAGTACTGAAATAGCAATCCTCCCAGCATATCTAATGAGTTTCTTTGGTCCTATTTCAAGGCTTAATCTTCATAAATAATAGCTAAGTAAACTTAAGGCGCTTGGACAATTTCTTTAGCTTAATGTATTCAAATCCACAGTTGGCACTTCATTTCTTTTCATTTAAAAATAAATCTATCTTGTCTCGATAGGCTCTACATGAATACACACACCTAACAATATAAATCAAAGCAACACATTTAGAATGATAAGATCTACTTGTTACCTTTATAAGAAATATGCCATTTTCAGAAATGTCTCCAGAATTTTTTGATTAAGTCAATATATATTCTTAAAATAATTCGCTGCCATAGAGTACATGCATAGGGATTTCCAAATACAGATGAAAAATCTTTTTTTCACAAGGATTTCCACAAACATAGGAGAAACTATTTAATATTTCAGAGCTTTTCCTTCAGAAGAGAACTTTCCTGTCAACTGTATCTAATAATTTATTATTAGGTGATTTTATGTGCATGGTTTCCTCTGTATACTTCTGTGCCTTCCATACTCACATTTTAATTTTTGGAGAAGACTTAGAAAATAATAACTATGACAACAATTTTGGCAATTTTGAAAGCATAGTTCTGAAGACAATGGTCCTGTTATCTGGCATCTCCATTTTAATTACAAAAGTGAAAAACAAAATGTAACAGACACAAACATCCAACCATAATGTTCTCTGAAAAAGTGCTGCATGTTTTAGGAACAAACTGAGAATCTGGACTTAAACAAGAACTGCCTCAAAGTAATAGCAGAATTCCAAAACTTGCTATTCTTAGAAATTAAAAACAAAGACTTACTTGCTTTGTTTTTCCATGCTAGCTACC
>JAQQAC010016209.1:25774609-26072116 GCA_029783875.1 Phataginus tricuspis
GACGTCAAATCCATCATGTACCCCTGACAAGGAAAGAAGATGACAATAGTTGCAACTTTAGGTAAATCATTATGGTTCTGAATCTTATTTTTTCACAATTTTAAGTTTGTAGCCCACTTAAAACTATATTCCTAGTAAAAGTATTTTAATTTTTATATAAGAAAACCCAATACTGTTTTTAATATGAATTAAGGAAAGTTATTAGCTTAGGGCACGTTCTGCAGAAGCAGACCCTGAGATAAAAATTTGTGTGCAAGTGATTTATTAAGAAAGAGCTCCCAGAGGAGACCTGCAAGGGAACAACAAAACAGTCAGGAAATAGGACAGGAAAGGGGAGGGGACAGAAGCAAGAAGTGTGGCATATCAGGAAAAGTCTCCCGCTGAGGGCAGTTCAGCCTGATGCCAGATGGATACTCTGAGTGTAAGTTTTATCTCAGCATTGCCTTGACACAAGATAAGGGAGTTGGGCTTTCATTCTCCTGTATGTCATTGTTAAAATCAGACCTCTTCACCTTCAAGTATTGGTCCCCAAGGCAGAACTTTAAATGCTCACTTTTGGAATCTGAAGCACATGAACATTTATGTTTCCACTTTAAAGTGAAAACTAAATTAGCAAAGTACAAGGATCTTACAGAGCAATTGAGATAACAAGACAAAGTTGCCATTATGACACATCATGTGCCTTGTTTCATAAACTGATGTTTTGCTTTACCTCATGAGTATGAAACTGTTCTTTCACTTCCTCCACATCATTAGAAATCTCTCCTTGTGCTTGCAATGCATCCTCTGCTGAGAGAAGCCATGAGAGTACTTCTTCTAAAGCTGTTTGGTAACTGTCCAGGTTTACTTCAGTCTCCATCAATGAACTGCCAAATGACTTGTCTTCAGGAGCTTCCAAATGCTGAACAATAAAAATAAATTGGGTGTTATACAATTAGTATCTTTGCAGACTGTCCCAGTACATTGAATGATAAGGAGAATCAAATACCTAAAATGCTAGGCATGTCCACTTGCATTATCAGAGACGTGAAGAGCAGACACATACAATAGCGAGCCTACATTTTAACATCCTCACAAATATACACACAAATTCTCAAATGACAGTCAAAATCCTCTTGAAATTAATATTTTATTAATTACTATAGTGAGTTATTATATCATCCTTCATACTTAATTTTAAATGCTACAAATTTTCATCCATAGGTAACATTTTTAGGTTCATATTTTCAATCTTTTACATATACATCTCTGATTAAGTCAAAATCACCCAACTCTAGTACCTCAAACAGAGTGTAAGTGCCCCAAGAGACCTATTTACACCGGCCCTCCCCAAGGTCAAGGCAATTTCGGAAGGTCTTAGAGGTTAAAACAAGTTCCATGATGTATCTCTTCTCTACACCTCTAAATACTATTAATAATAAATATCAAAATCAGAATTAGAAGGAGAAAAGTCACAATATGGCATACTGGGAGTTGTGTGCAGGCAGAACCAGCTTCATGGTTGTGCGACCTGGGCAGCTCTACAATTCTTGCGGCTCAGAAGGAACCCACACTTGTTTTATCTGCTTCTTGATACTGTCATCAATTTTTTTGATCCCATAATTATTGCTGTTTTTAAATTTTTTAATTGAAGTATAGTTGACATACAACAGTATATCGGTCTCAGGTGTATAACATTGTGATTCAACAACTATTTACATTATGAAATGCTCATCAGTGTAAGTCTAGTTGCCATCTATCACCACACAAAGTTATTATAATATTATTGACTATGTTCCCTATGCTGTACATTATATCCCATGACTATTTGGTAGCTGGAGGTTTATGCCCCTTAATTCCTTCATCTGTTTTGTGTGCTCCCCAACACCTCCCTTCTCTTTGGTAACCAGTAGTTTGTTTCCTCTATGAGAATGTTTCTATTTTGTTTTGTTTGTCAACTTGTTTTGTTTGTAGGTTCCACATATAAGTGAAATCATATGGTTTTTGTCTTTCTCTATCTGACTTATTTCACTTAGCATAATACCCTCTAGGTCAAGCCATGTTGTCACAAATGAAAAGATTTCATTCTTTTTATGGCTGAGTAATATTCCATTGGGTGTATGTACCACATCTTCTTTATCCATTCATCTGTTGATGAACACTTAGATTGCTTCCATGCCTTGGCTATTGTAAATAATACTGCAGCAAACATAGGGTGCATATATCTTTTCAAATTAAGGTTTTCATTTTCTTTCGTTAAGTACTCAGAACTGAAATTACTAGATTGTATAGTATTTCTACTTTTAGTTTTTTGAGGAAAGTCCATGCTATTTTCTATAGTGGCTGCACCATGTTAAAATTCTTAATTTTTTCTTTGAATTTGAAATTTATTAAATGAAATACAATGGGGTAACAAAGTATGCCACATGAGCACAAGAGCTAAGTACAATATGTGTCTGCCCCATTTGCATGATGTCCCATGAGCATAGAATTCTGGCGCCCTAGGAAGTCATGCTTTCTGTTTGAATGAGAACTTGCTTCAAATGCAGAAAAAAGACAATTCTAAAATATGAACACCCAAAGAACCCTATGATATCCTTTCTTATTCATATTTCTTTCTTTTAGTCAACCAGTTATGCTGAAATCAATATCACAGAATGAAAAGATAAGGCAACCCATGGTTCCTTTTCCTTTTACTCATTTATTACTCATCAGGACAATAAAAGTAGATAATATTCATACAGTGTGTGCCTATCAAAGAGTGAAATAAAATTAGCTGAGTTACTTGTACAATGTTTCGGTGTTAAGAATGAAATGCAGTACATACAAGCTATGTACAAGTTAAGAATAAGTATGTACAAGCTACAAAATACAAATTGTATAATGCCGGTGATTCTGCATGAGTTAAACAGTCTTATATTTGTATTTACAGCTGTAATTGCACAATATAACAATGAGCAGTAAGACTTATGCCAATACTTTAAAATTTTAATTTTCTTTATTCAGTATGATGTTAAACAGCAAATAAAAACACGATGGCAAGTCAAGAAAGAGAAACCATGGAATAAAGGAAACGGCTTTATACTTTAGTCATTTTGAAAGTACTTCCTGCTTTTTGAACAAGGGGCTCTGTATTTCATTCTTCACTGGGCTGCACATTTTGCACCCAGCCCTGTGTATAGGTGGAAAAAAGTACAATCCAATTCTGGATCTTTTGCCTTTTCTGGGATACACAGGGCAGAAGATAGAAGTTTTGTTACACACAGTAGAATGTGGTTGTAAAATCTAGAGGCTTTAGATACAAAAAGTTGTGTCTGAATCTTCACTCTGACCTGAGCTCTTGCCACTCAGGGAAAGTTACTAAGCCCTATCATTAGCCTGAGTTTCCTCATACATAAAATGGGAACAATACTACTTTCCTATAAGATTGTGGTAAGAACTAAAGGAGAGTATATAAAGCATTTGGCAGAATGCCTGACATGCATAAGAACCAAATAAACACAACCTGCCCCAAGGTTACCTTAAGTCACTGTCCAGATTTCAGGAGCTGGCAACTGCAGAAAAAAATGGCCCAAAAAATGTCTAAAAGGAAAGATCAATTAAATCAAAGCTTTCTGAAGCTTCAACCTCAATCTAGCTCCTATTTAAAAGTTCTAAAAATCATTAACAATCCTGAGTTCAAATAATCTTCTCCAAATGATAAACTGTTTACACCATTATTACTCAAGGAACACAACACTGTATTTTACCATTGTACAATTTGAATTTAAAAAAGGAAACACTTCTATCAATAGCTGACTGGATAAAGAAGATGTGGGGTACACAAACACACACACACACACACACACACACACACACAATGTTACCGAGTCATAAAAAAGAATGAAATCTTGCCATTTGTGACAACTTGGATGGACCTAGAGGGAATTAAGCTAAGTGAAGTAAGTCAGACAAAGACCATATGATTTCACTTATATGGAATATAAATGACAAAAAGAACAAAACAGGAACAGCCTCATAAACAGAGAACACACTGCTAGTTGCCAGAGGGGAGGGGGCTGGAGGACGGACAAAAGAGATGAAGGGGATTAAAAGGTAGAAACCTCTAGTTATGAAATAAATAAGTCACACGGATGAAAAACACAGGCTAGGAAATACAGTCAATAATATTGTGATAACATTGCATGTTGGCAGATGGTAACTAGACTTACTGCGGTGAGCATTTTGTAATGTATATAATTGTGAAATCACTGTGTTGTACACCTGAAATATAATATTGTTATGGGAACTATATTTCAATAAATAAATAAACACTTCATGATTTATTGATATTTACAGAGGCATGAATTTTTGCAGAAAATTTTTAAAAGTCTTAAATTTAAAAAATTTTTAATGTTTTTTTTCAAGGACATTATGTCTAGTACTCATAAATTCTGAATCTAAAAATTCTGTCTGAAGTTCATAAAACAAAAACTTTGCAAAGACAGCCTTATTAAAGCTAAATTCAAACATGAATAAGCTATGTAAAATTACATAAATAACTCAATCATTATTTATATCCATAAATTCAATTTGACATGTCTATATGATTATGGTCAAAAGTGTCATCTTGCCTGACTAATTCTGTGTCTAGACCACTGTTTTTCAAATTTGTAAGTCATGATCCATCAGTGATTCCTGAAATCATTTTACTGGGTCATGACCAGGAATATTCTATTTAAAACTAAATAGAAGGAAAAATATCAGTCTGTGAAATTTATATTAAGGATCAGTATTTCTTTTAGAATTTTTGTTTCAAATATGCATATGTATTCCAATGTATATATGTTCTAGGTCAAGATGAAAATTTTTTTCTTCATTTCATGAAACAAAATTGTAGACAGTTCTAGAATTTCAGTACAGGTAAACCCATGAAAGAAGAAATTTGCTTAAATTATACATTTGTGCATTTTCAGTAGAACCATTGGAACAAAACACATTCTTTATAAATCCATCTTTAACAGAGAAGAGAACTTAGAAGTAAAGATAAACAGAGAGGCTTATGTTTTTGGTTTTAGCTCCCCCAAATATGTATTCATTGTATTTCATATTTCTCCTAATCCTGTGGCTAGTTCAAATACATATCAGCATCAAAGAAAATTTTCTAGGAAACTTGATCTTTGCTTTCTATAAAATCAGATCCATGCATAAGAAAGAGACACTAATCATTTCATGAGTAGAGATGTGAGTATTATCAAATGGAATTATTTTTTTTTCCTATGCTTCAATCTTATTTTCATTTTTGTCTGTATACAGTAGTTTATGTTTCTCTGCAGTACACTGGACAAGTAATGATGCAGATGAGAGGCATAACAATGGATGGATGAAACAATTCTGGGTTCTTTTGAAAATTAAGTACACTAAAATTTATTCAACATTATGCACATACTTTGGAGGCTTAATTACTGCCATTTTGCATGAAGAACTACCAGATATTGTCACCTATGCTCCTTGAAGAAGTTACTAGTACATAAAAGTGGAAGACTAGAGAGGGAAACAGGGAAGCAATGAAGGAAAACAAATATATGTGTTAGTCTTATAATGTCCAGGACAAATGTCTGGAAACTCATTTCTAGTGATAGAAATTGTCATAATAAAATATAGAGCACTAGCGTTGACATGACCCCATACATAAACATTTTTTTAAATCCAGTTTATGATCAGTTTGATCTTGGGTGGATTATTTAACTTCTCTCTATCTCAGCTTCTCCATAATGTAAAACAAGGAAAATAAATCTCCATGGGATTGTTGAAAAGATTATCCAAGATCATAATATAAAATGCTAAGTACATTCTAGTTTCCAAGAAATGTTCTGCAATGCCTGTATTTAGGGACCAATGTTCATTGAAATGGCAAATTATTTTTATGAGGAAATACAGTTGAATGAGCTGTGTGTATTTTTAGAAGCAGGATTTTGGCAATTCAAACTGAGTTAAATCATCTATTGGCTACATGTAGGTAGTGAAACCAGCAATCCAGCAAACCACAAAGCTCTTAGAAAAATAGCTGGGATGTTTTCAGAGGGCACAATCTATTACTGAGTAGTTTTATATTTCTGTTGAAACTGATCTATTTTGGCACCTTCCCCAAATTCAACCTTAAAAAGTGATATAAGTTTTAACCTGGACAAAAATAATTCTATTGAGTGTGGCCAGAGATTCAAGATGGCGGCATGAGAGGTGAGACAGACAACTCCTCCCAAAACCACAGATAGTGTGAAAATATAGTTAATACAGCTAACCCTAAAACAGCAACAGGAAAGAGGGCTGCACCAGACTGCATAATGACCTCACGAACAGAGCAGACCTCACAAAACAGGGTAACGTACGAAAGCCTTGATCTGGCAGGACCCGAGGCCTTCCCCCATCCTGGCTCAGCAGCGGGAAGAGGAGAGGTGGAGCAGTGGAGAAGGTGGAGGCCTGGGACTGCTGAACACCTAGCCCTGGAGATCTGCTTTGCAAGCAGAGGCCTGTATTGTGTGGTGCTCTGGAGGATGGGGAGCTGGGATGGGCGGAGTCCTTTGGGGACAGATTCCAACTGTTTGTGGTGGATTGGTGGGAGGGCTGCTGAGAGGGTGGGGTTTGCACGGAGCTTGCTGCACAGGAGAAGGGATGGGGGGACAGGGTTGCCTGGGTGCAGTCTGCCCAACAGATTGGGAACTTTGGAGAGCTTCAGGTGCTCCATCCCCCTGGCTGGCTGCTCAGCTCTGGGGCCCCCCACTGTGATGCACAGTCTGCTGAGCCTTCCTCCTGGCATGGCAGCACCAGCTCGCAAATTGGCCATCACTGCTCTGGCATGAGGCCAGCCAGAGGGAGGCCCCACCTACAAGAGACAGAGATGCCAAGCACAGAGGCTTACACCTGTGTACTCAGCCCACTGGCTCTGATACAGGAGACAGGCAGGACAGACAGGAATCAAGAAACAGATCTTTCCTACCCCCAGGCACCAGCGCCGCTCCACTATGACCCCCAATATCACTCTAGGGGCTGAGCAGATCCAGAGACTGGAGCTTTTCAGCAATAGAGGGCCCACAAAGAAATATGAAATGTCAAAAGAACATGGTTCAGACCAAAATCTCAAAAACCACAGAAAAAGGGCCAAATGAAACTGAACTCTCCAATCTTCCTGAAGGACAGTTCAAAATAAAAATCATAAAAGTGCTTAAGGCGGTACAGAAAAATATTCAAGAACTCAGGAACGAATTTAAGATGGAGATTCAGTCATTAAGAAATTCTATATCTGAAATAAAACATACAATGGGAGGATTTAAAAGCAGATTAGATGTAGTAGAAGAGACGTAAATGGAATAGAAATTAGAGAAGAGGAATACAAAGAAGCTGAGGCACAGAGAGAAAAAAGAATCTCTAAGAATGAAAGACTATTGAGAGAACTGTGTGACTAATGCAAACAGAACAATATTCACATAATAGGGGTACCAGAAGAAGAAGAGAGAGAAAAAGGAATAGAAAGTGTCATTGATAAGGTAATTGCTGAAAACTTCCCCAATCTGGGAAGGAGTTAGTCTCTCAAGCCATCGAGATGCACAGATCTCCCAACACAAATATATAATAATTAAAATGGAAAGATCAAGGATAAAGACAGACTTTTAAAAGCAGCTAGAGAGAGAAAAAAGATCACATACAAAGGAAAACCCATCAGGCTATAATCAGATTTCTCAACAGAAAGCTTAGAGGCCAAAAGGGAGTGACGTGATATATTTAATGCAATGAAGCAGAAGGGCCTCGAACCAAAATACCCTACCTGGCAAGGTTATCATTTAAATTTTAAGGAGGGATCAAACAATTTTCAGATAAGCAAAAGCTGAGAGAATTTACCTCCCACAAACCACTTCTACAGTGCATTTTAGAGGGACTCCTATAGATGGAAGTATGCCCAAGGCTAAATAAATGTAACCCAAGGGATAGAAAAGAGTACAGAATATGATTCATAACATACAAAGAATGGAGGAGGAAGATAAAGGAAGAGAAAAAAGAATCTTTAGGTTGTATTTGTAATAGCAAATGAAGTGAGTTAAGTTAGACTGTTAGATAGTAAGAGAATTACCCTTGAACCTTTGATAGCCACTATTAAAGCCTGCAATGGCAATAAGTACATACCTATCAATAATCACCCTAAATGTAAATGAACTGAATGCACCAATCAAAAGAGGTAGAGTCACTGAATGGATAAAAAAAGAAGACCCATTTTTATGGTGCGTACAAGAGACTCACGTCAAACCCAAAGACATACACAGACTGAAAGTAAAGGGATGGAAAAAGATATTTCATGCAACTAAAAGGGAGAAAAAAGCAGGAGTTGCAGTACTTGTATAAGACAAAATAGTCTTCAAAACAAAGAAAGTCACAAGAGAAAAAGAAGGACATTACATAATGATAAAGGGGTCAGTCCAACAAGAGGATATAACCATTATAAATATCTATGCACCCAACACAGGATCACCTACATATGTGAAACAAATACTAACTGAATTAAAGGGGGAAATAGAATGCAATGCATTCATTTTGGGAGACTTCAACACACCACGCACTCCAAAGGACAGATCAACCAGACAGAAAATAAGTAAGGAGACAGAGGTACTGAACAACATATTAGAACAGATTGATCAAATGGACACCTACAGAACACTCCATTCAAAAGCAACAGGATACACATTCTTTTCAAGTACACATGGAACATTTTCAAGAATAGATCATATACTAGGCCATAAAAAGAGCCTCTGTAAATTCAGAAAGATTGAAATTGTACCAACCACCTTCTCAGATCACAAAGGTATGAAACTAGAAATAAATTACTCAAAGAAAATGAAAAATACCACAAACACATGGAGGCTTAATAACATACCCCTAAATAATCAACTAATCAATGACAAAATAAAAACAGAGATCAAGCAATATACGGAGACAGATGACAACAATAATTCAACACAACAAAATCTGTGGGATGCAGGGAAGGCCGTGCTAAGAGGGAAATATATTGCAATACAGGCCTACGTCAGGAAAGAAGAACAATCCCAAATGAACAGGCTAAACTCACAATTAATGAAACTAGAAAAGGAAGAACAAATGAGGCCCAAAGTTGTAGAAGGAGGGACATAATAAAGATTAAAGCAGAAATAAATAAAATTGAGAAGAGTAAAACAATAGAAAGAATCAATGAAAGCAGGAGCTGGTTCTTCGAGAAAATAAACAAAGTAGATCAACTCCTAGCCAGACATATCAAGAAAAAAAGAGTCTACACACATAAACACATAAAGAATCAGAAATGAGAAACACATAAAGAATCAGAAATGAGAAAGTAAAAATCACTACAGACATCACAGAAATAAAGAATTATGAGAGAATACTATGAAAAATTATATGTTAACAATCTGAATAACCAGGAAGAAATGGACCACTTTCTAGAAAAATACAACCTTCCAAGGCTGACCCAGGAAGAAACAGAAAATCTGAGTAGACCAATTACCAGCAAAGAAATTGAATTGGTAATCAAAAAACTACCTAAGAACAAAACCCCTGGATAAGATGGTTTCACTGCTGAATTTTATCAAACATTTAGTGAAGACCTAATACCCATCCTCCTTAAAGTTTTCCAAAAAGTAGAAGAGGAGGGAATACTCCCAAACTCATTCTACGAGGCTAACATCACTCTAATACCAAAACCAGGCAAAGACACCACAAAATAAAAAAATTACAGACCAATATCCATGTTGAACATAGATGCAAAAGTACTCAACAAAATATTAGCAAACCAAATTCAACAATACATCAAAAAGATCATCCATCATGATCAAGTGGGATTCATCCCAGGGATGCAAGGATGATACAACATTTGAAAATTCATCATCATCCACTACATCAACAAAAAGAAGGACAAAACCACATGATCATCTCCATAGATGCTAAAAAAGCATTTGACAAAATTCAGCATCCATTCATGATAAAAACTCAACAAAATGGGTATAGAGGGCAAGTACCTCAACATAATGAAGGCCATATGTGACAAACCCACAGCCAACATTATACTTAACAGTGAAAAGCTTAAAGCTTTCCCTCTAAGACTGGGAACAAGAGAAGGATGCCTACTCTCCTCTCTTTTATTCAACATAGTACTGCAGGTCCTAGCCACAGCAATCAGACAACACAAAGAAATAAAAGGCATCCAGATTGGTAAGGAAGAAGTTAAACTGTCACTGTTTGCAGGTCACATGATATTGCACATAGAAAACCCTAAAGAATTCACTCCAAAACTACTAGACCTAATATCTGAATTCAGTGAATTTGCAGGATCCAAATTAATACACAGAAATTGTTCCATTTCTATACACTAACGGTGAACTAGCAGAAAGAGAAATCAGGAAAACAATTCCATTCACAATTGCATCAAAAGAATAAAATACCTAGGAATAAACCTATCCAAGGAGTTGAAAGACTTATACTCTGAAAACTACAAGACACTCATGAGAGAAATTAAAGAAGATACTAATAAATGGAAACACATCCCGTGCCCATGGACAGGAAGAATTAATATTGTCAAAATGGCCATCCTGCCTAAAGCAATCTACAGATTCAATGTAATCCCTATCAAAATACTTCATACTTCAATGAACTAGAGCAAATAGTTATAAAATTTATATGGAACCACAAAGGACCCTGAATAGCCAAAGCAATCCTGAGAAGAAAGAATAAAGCAGGGGGTATTACACTCCCTGACTTCAAGCTGTACTACAAAGCCACAGTAATCAACACAATTTGGTACTGGCCCAAGAACAGACCCATAGACCAATGGAACAGACTAGGGAGCCAGGACATAAACCCAAGCATATGTGGTCAATTGATATATGATAAAGGAGCTATAGACATACAATGGGGAAATGACAGCCTCTTCAACAACTGGTGTTGGCAATACTGGAAAGCTACATGTAAGAGAATGAAACTGGATTATTGTCTAACCCCATACACAAAAGTAAACTCAAAATGGTTCAAAGACCTGAATATAAGTCATGAAATGATAAAACTCTTAGAAGAAAACATAGGCAAAAATCTGTTGAATATAAACATGAGCAACTTTTTCCTGAATGCATCCCCTCACGCAAGGGAAACAAAATAAAAAACGAACAAATGGGATTACATCATTCTAAATGTTTCTTTACAGCAAAGGACACCATCAGTAGAACAAAAAGGCATCCTACGGTATGGGAGAATATATTTGTAAGTGACATATCCATCAAGGGGTTAACACCCAAAATATATAAAGAACTCACATGCCTCAACACCATAAAGCAAATAACTCTATTAAAAAATGGGTGGAGTATATGAACAGACACTTCTTCAAAGAAGTAATTCAGATGGCCAACAGGCACATGAAAAGATGCTCCACATCACTAATTATCAGGGTAATGCAAATTAAAACCACAATGAGATATCACCTAACACCAGTTAGGATGGCCAACATCCAAAAGACAAGATACAACAAATGCTGGTGAGGATGCAGAGAAATGGGAACCATCCTACATTGCTGGTGGGAATGTAAACTAGTTCAACCACTGTGGAAAGCAGTATGGAGGTTCCTTAAAAAACTCAAAATAGAAATACCATTTGACCCAGGAATCCCACTCCTAGGTATTTACCCTAAGAATGTAGGATCCCAGTTTGATAAAGACAGATGCACCCCTATGTTTATCGCAGCACTACTTACAATAGCCAAGATATGAAAGCAACCTAAGTGTCCATCAGTAGATGAATGGGAAAAAGATGTGGTACATATACACAATGGAATATTATTCATCCATTAGAAGAAAACAAATCCTACCATTTGCAACAACATGGATGGAGCTAGAGGGTATTATGCTCAGTGAAATAAGCCAGGTGGAGAAAGACAAGTATCAAATGATTTCACTCATATGTGGAGTATAACAACAAAGAAAAAAACTGAAGGAACAAAACAGCAGCAGATTCACAGAACCCAAGAATGGACTAACAGTTGCCAAGGGTAAAGGAACTTGGGAAGATGAGTGGGAAGGGAGAGATAAGGGGGAAAAAGGGGTATTAAGATTAGCACACATAATGTAGTGGGGGGGGATACTGGGAAGGCAGTATAACATGGAGAAGACAAGTAGTGATTCTGTGGCATCTTAATACGCTGATGGACAGTGACTGTAATGGGGTATGTGGTGGGGACTTAATAATAGGGGGAGTCTAGTAACCATAATATTGCTCATGTAATTGTATATTAATAATCGCAAAATAAAAAAAATAGTTCTATTGTTCTTGAATATATAAATACTTCAAGAACATTTGAAATGTTATCACCTAGTTCCCTTAAATATGACATACTTCTTTTTTCTATATTTTAAGTCAATGCATGGGTGGTGAATTTTTTGGTGTATTCTATAATCTTTTAATCCGTTAGTGAAAGATTATTTAAGAGTAAAGGATTACAGAAGGATAACCAAGTGGTTCTTTTATTAAATAACAGAGGAACAGTTCAAAGGAACCAGGATTAGTATCTGGAAATATTCTTGCCACATTTCTACTGTATTTCTTCAGAGATAGAATGTATAAACTAGGGTATTATTCAAAGTATGAAAAATGATTACAGAAGTGATTTATGAGAAATTTATCCATCATGCAAAACTGTACATGATATTCAATATAATGATACCATTACATAGGTATTTTTAAATATTACTTGTGCCTGAAATTCAGGTCAAAGTTAAACCCTAATGAGGATTTAGGGAAAATTATGGTCTGCTATGATAGCACTATTAAAACAACAATCACAACAACAACAACTACATCTATAACAGCAAAAACAACAGCTGCCATTACTTATCGAGCACTTAGTGTCAGTGAATTTGTTAGGCACTTAATATGCATTATATCATTTTTTTACCATAACAGATTAGGATGACAGAGCATAGCAGGATGTCTGAATGAGAGGAGAAAAATTAAATGACATGCCAGAGGTCAGAAAGGTGATTGGCTGTTCTGGGATTTAAAACCAGGTTGTTTGGCTTCCAAAATACACATCTTTAGTACAATTTGATAAGTCTCTATTAATAAAGAAAATGGATTCAGAATCTATAAAATAGTACCTTCATTTTATCCTAATATAGGTTCTTAAACATAAGATAAAAATTTATATGTAGTTTATTTGTAACTATGTGGTGATGGATGTTAACTAGACTACTGTGATCATTAGCAATATATTGAATCATTATGTTATACACCTGAATTAATATATATAGTAATTACATCTCAATAAAAAATAAAATTATTAGGGGAAGTTATATCTCAGCTTCATTAAAAAAAAAACAGTCACTGAACTAACATTCTAACCCAAATCTCCTTATTCACCTAGGAAGGATCTTATTTTCAAATAGCAATTGGACTACAATACTATGCCAAGTATATAAGAGGGGTCTATTTAAAGAAAGACAAAAGGAAAGATTGATAAGATGATCAAAGCTATGTCCATTCAGATTACAGTTCAGTTAATCAACTTTGCCTTAATTATATATATGTTTCTTTTTTTCATTTCCACAAATTCAGAGTCAATGGTTTTGAAAGTACTAAGAAAACACCCAGACCCTATTATGTTGGTGAGTCAGAAATCAGATGTAGAGTTCAAAATGATGCTTGCAAGGAGCAGACACTGATATCACACTGAAGAAGGGGACAACAGAAAGGCAACCATGTAACATAGCCCAGGTCATGGCACAGAACCTTGTAAGGCAGACAAAGCTGAACAAAAATTAAAGCTAACTATCAATGTTTTCTAAAGGAAGACAGGTCCCCAATGTACTGTTTGAACTCTATACCTTCTACAATTCCTATCACTTGCCTTTCATTTTTAATATCAACTAAGTTGATATTATTCACTATTACAGACTGTCTCACAGAAATGCTATGCTGTGATTTCTATGTTCTGCTTAAGAGGACAAAGAACAAATATCATCTGTACACATATGTGTGTTATGAATATGTGTATACTTACATTTTTTAAAAATCTCGTCCAAAAAACTATTAAACAAACCAAAAGTGTTTATTTTGATGCCTGGAAAAAACTGGTCACTATATGGACTGTGGGTCCTTCAATATTTATCCTCCTCCACATCTTATACAGAAGTAGAAAGTTTAGGTGATTATTTGTCTATCTAGAATATAAGCTTCAGTTCCCAGTTTCTCTTGCAGTTAGGTGTGGCATGTGACTAAATATTAGCCAGAGAGATAGGATGTGTGCATTATGAAGACCTAAGAATAGATATGCTCTTCTCTTTGACCTTTCCTCCTTCCTGCAGACCGCGACACAGACGTGGTGGTAAGCTATCCTTGATAATGGGGATAAAGGCAGCATCCTAGGGGAGGAAAGAGCAACAAGGCAAAAGGACTTAGGTCCCTAGAAGAGCAGAGCTTTCCTACAAGGCCTGGACCGCCCACATCTAGACACTTAAGATAAATAATTCTGAAAGAGAAACTTGTTTCATCTAAGTTGTGTCTTTGTTACTTCCACAAAACCTATAGCCCATCTAATATACAAGAATGCCCTAGTTTCTAGGATCTGGGATTTTACTATAAACAGACATGAATTTCTAAGAGCTAATATGTGTTTTTAAAATAGGCTTTCTACAATAAAATCATATGTCTGGTAATATACCCTCTCTCTCTAAAATATACTCTAAATGAAGTTTCCATTTCATTTTGCTTCATCATTTTTCAATCCATATGCCTGTATTTAAAAAAAATAACTCCGGCTTTATCAAGATATAATTGACATATAACAATAGGTGAGTTTAATGTGTACATGTTAACTGGATACACGTATATTGTAATATAATTACCACTGTAGATTTAGCTGACACTTCCTTCATGTCACATAATTACCATTTCTTCTTTGTAGTGAGACCATTTAAGATCTAATCTTAGCAGCTTCAAAACATATATTACAGAAGCCTTTACTTTCCATGAAGGCAGGGACTCAGCCCCCATGCCTAACATAAGACACAACACAAAGATAACTCATAAATATGATTGAGTTAACTTGTTTTGAGTAGTTAAATTTATCATAAAATCTCATTTGTTCTTCCAATTTATGGTCTTATACATAACGTTTTAACCAATGATTATATATTAAAGAAAAGAGTATCTCATGGTGTAAGATATTCATAATTTTAAATATGTACTTCCTCCCAATATTCCCTTTGATAATTAATATACACGTGTATGTGCATTTTTATTTGCTTTTCTTTGTCTGATTTCTCTAATTCTACTGTTTAAAGTCACTGGGCATATATTAACTTTTTAAGTTATGCTATCTTTTATCCTGTTATTTCCTCTTTTCTTGATCTCGTCCTGAAAATTTTTATCTTGGCTATTGTCATTCACAACGTAACAGAACCCATCCTACAAGATCAAAAAGATGGAAAATAAGTAATCATTGCTATGACAAACTCTCCTAAACCAATGGAAGTCTAGAAAGAAAATAATAGAAGATGTAAATGGATTTGAAAGTACCTAATATAAAAAATAGTCTTTTTATTAATACAGTTTACAATAAAATGTGTGGTAAATATCAATAAACTCCTATATAAAACAACTCCCTCTGATTTCTGAGGAATGAAGGGTATCCAGCTTAGTGATTTTTGCACACATTATCTCATATAATTCTCACAACCACCTTAAAAGAGGGGCCCATTTCCTAGGTGAGGAAAGTGAGGTCACACCTATGAGGTGCTGGAAGAAATATCAGACCCCCAGTAAACCTACATTCCTTCTTGTCCTTCTGAAGGACTGAAGGAATATTACGAGATCCATGGATTCCAGAGAAGAAAGATGAATATAGTAAGCCAGTAATATTTTTGGTGTGTTTCAATAATTTTTAAAAGTCAGAATTTAGTTAAAATTGATACAAGCTGAAAATTTAAACATATTTTCTAAATGTGACTTTAAAATAAGGCAGTTACAAAATGAGAAGAGTAAATCAATTCTTAATGCTATTTTCCTCAACCGTAAATTTAACAATCATATCTACTTTCAAATAGGCCAATCGCAAATATTCGAAGTCTTACTTATTTTAATCAGCCTTTTACAAATATCTAAAACAAATATGACTCACTGGATGATTATTTTAAAATAAAAAGAATTCATAAGAATATTACTTTATGCAACTCTTTTTTACTTATCAAAGTTTTTCAAAAGTATATGTATATATACATATATATGTATACATATAATGAAAATTCATTATTATCCAAATTAAGATATATTGCCACTTAAATAGTAACCCCCCAAATGACTGTAGCCTATAGTTTGCTATAACACATATAACAGTGAGCTAGGAAGGAAAACTGATCATTATGTATTTTCATGTGACCACTTAAAGTTTTGGCTTTATTTCACAAATCATCATTTATAATATTTTAGTTATTTATTCACTTATTCAACAAGCCTATATTTAACTAAATTTGAAGTTATCACATTAGACTCCCCCCAAATATACAAACTTACCTACTCCTGCACTTATCTTAGCCTCCTTACTTCATATTTCACTAAAGAATCTACTGTTCCTATTATATAATCCAAGGATCCTTAAACCTTAAACTTTTTCCATAAAGGACCACATAGTGAATACCTTCAGTATTGCAGGCCACTGCAGGCCTGTTGCACCCACTTTGCTCTGTCATTGCATATTACAGCACAAAACTACCATAGAAAATACATAAGTGAATGAGTATGGAGGGGTTCCAATAAAACTTTATTTATAAAAAACAAGTGGCAGACTGATTTTTGACCCTCAGGCTGTAGTTTGTCAAATCCTGATATTCTAGTTGCTTCCAATATTAAATCCTATTCCTTTTCAAATACTAAAGAGCTTCCCACTGTTGATTATCTCTTTTCTCTCCAACCTCTTCCCCTCAAATTGACCCTAGTGGGTTGTTTTCCCTCTCTATTACATGTCCAAGCTAGTGCTGTCTAAAATATCACTACCCACCCTGACCCCCACCCCACATCTGTGTGTAGCCATGTCTCAAAGGTGTCACTGTACACAGAACCAAGGGCCTGCCCTCGGGGTTCTTGGGAGTAAGATAAACCTGAGTTCAAATTCCCAAGACTCTGGAAATTTTAAGTAGTGTGTGCTCGGCAAAGTATTTAATTTAATCCCAGACATGGTGTGAACCTGAAAATGGATATGACAGTATTAATTTAGAGGGTGCCTGAAGGTTCACAGATAACATACAGAGTTTTCACTAACATTCAGCATCACCTCTTCCCATTTTTTATAAAATCACTTCCAATGACTCATTGTTCTTATTTAGTGCAAAATAGAAGTAAGAAGAAGTAACATCAGCAATGGGCAGTTTGGATTTATTTAGATTCTAGGTTATAAAAAAACATTAACTAAGTTAATGCACTTTTGCTGAATAAGTAGTTTCCCCATACACGGTGGTTATCTCCACTTCCTTCCTCCACCTGTATTAGTTCATCACATTCCCCATACATCACTACATTCTTTAGGTTTTCTATTTATTTATTTTACTTGCTTTTGTCCCCTTTCCTTACTCCTAAAAGGGTGGTATGGTACAGCCTTCAGAAAAACCTTCATAGTGGACTAAATGTAAGCCTCATTAGGTATAGAGTTTTGTTGATTTTTTTCACAATACAATATCTGACAATACGGAACATAATAGATATTTGTGGAATAAAACAGAGTCTCCTAAAACATGCCGGGTAACAATTTTCCACCTTACTTTATACTAATATTATGACATTTTTTTCCCTAAGGGAATTAGACCAAGGATACATCTTTCCATGTCACAGCAGAGAGAAGAAACAGGATGCCCCGCTTCTGTTTATAGCATCTGCTTGCCGCCTTACTGTGTACTGTTTGTCTCCCTATTCTCTTTCAGGCAAGACATCCTTTAAGGGCTTTAGAACTTGGAATTTGTAAGGAAAATACTAATGGTATTAAGGCCTGGAAAGACTTGGTATATTTTACTAACAGCTGCAAATTCTGCCCTCTACTTCAAGGCAAATAATGAAAGAGCTGAGCAGTCTTGTGTCCCAGTGATGCAGATAGACTAGATGGTGCATGTAGAGAGTCAGCTGAAGGCAAGGGCCAGTTCTTCAAATTTTACCATTGGCTGCCAACAGGAGTGAGCATGCCTCAAGGTTTATATGCCAGGATTCCACTGACGATTAAAGCTCTTAATCTTAACGCTCAGAGAAATGAGAAGAGTGCATAAGGGCTCAGTGCATTTCACAAAACTAAAAGATGTAAAAGCCTTTTGACAAGTTTTTGTCTCTTGTTGTACTAATAGTTCTTCTCACTTCTTGACTTAAAAGATTCCAGAGCCAGAGTAGCCTATAAGCAGGAGGAATTATTCCTGATTTAGGGGTATATATGTACATATTATAAAATGAGGCAATGGAAAACATGAGTAGGAGGGCAAAACAGGGTCCCAAGTGAGGCTGACAGTGAAAATACATGTCATTAAAACAGTCCTTTTAAAAATAATTATTAGTGAAATGACTTTCTCTTTCTTCTTCAACAATTTGGTTTAAAGTTGTCCAACAAGCAACATCTTTTACAATTTATTTTACATTCACCTCTGTATTTTTTTATTCCTAGTGGCATCACCCTAAGTTACTGGTTCTCAACCAGCAGGTATTTTGCCTTCTTGGAGAACTTTGACAATATCTAGAGACAGTTTTCATTGTCACTGCTGGGAGTGGATGGTGCTACCATTGCCTACGACTTCTAGTGGGTAGAGGTCAGGAATGCTGGTAAATATTCTATAACACACAGCTCTGCAGCAGAAGTACTACACTACCACCACACACTCCCTCCACCAACAAAAAAATGATCAGGCCCCAGATGTCAGTAGTGACACTTTGAGAAACCATGCCCTAGGACAACACAAGGACTACATTAATGACATTCTCTGCAAACTGATTCCCTCTCTATCTTTTGCTTACTTCAGTCCAACTTGAAAATAGCTGCAACATTTATATTGGGTATGCTATTCTTGCATGTAATAAACGTCTCATTTTACTTTTATAAAAAGTTCCAAATTCATACCCTATCATGTAATGGGCTAAGACATTTTCCTCCCTTCTCTCTCTGATGGTTTTGGAAATCTATAACCACCAATTTTCACCTTTTGTCTACCTACTTGCATACTTCTTCAGCTACAAACATATTTTTTTTAATTGCTTTGCCAAACACATTTAAATCAAATTCTCCTTTAAATCTCATCCCCCGTGTGATTTTTCCTGATCCTTTATATCTGTAAATTGTTCATCTTTATCAAAATATGTATGTGTGCATATTCTACTTTATCACTTTGTTCCATAGCAATGTTGAGGATTGATTCAACTTAGCTGCCCTACTGACTTTTCACCCATCAGGCTTTTATTTTAATCTGCTAAAAAAAAAATTACTCTTCAATCACCTAAATCAGGATTTCTTGAAATATCAAATTTAAATATTTTTATATTTATAATACGGATTCAAATCCTCACTGAAACATTTCATTTATAGTATTTTAAACAAATTCAAAGATTTTTCCTTTCAAGTTTCTGTGTGTAGATGTGAACGATTTTATAACTGACACACTCGTGATAAGAATGTTTCCCAATAACCCATTTTTGAAATGTTCCCTTCATAGCATGAATTTCTTATAAAATTCAGTTCCTTTTTTAATCATTATTAGTACAGAACATTTCCTTGAGAGAAGAGATGAAATGTGTTTATTGCTTTTGGAAATATCTGAGAAATAACATAGGTCTTACAGCCAACTGCCAATACAGATATATATGTTCAGCGTATAAGGAACACTTGTCTTCTTTTTTTAATGTGTAACTGATTTTTTCAACTATTTTACTATGAGATAACTAGAATACTTCTTTTCAGTAAAAATAATTTTCTGGGACACTCACATTTTCCTGCAAAATATTGTTAAGTATTGAACTACTTTATTTGCACACCCACATAACTCTTCATATACATTGCAATGCATCCAGAACACCAACAATGCCAATAAATAAAGGCCGGCCCAACTACCAGGCCGTCCTACTGAAGACAGGATACCTTTTCAATGAGGGCATCAAGCACCCTAGAAAAAATCATCTGAAAACTTTTATATTAACAAAGTTTATTTTTCTAATTTTAAATAAAATATGCATATGAAGAGACACTGTGGTATGTTTTTCTGGAATCCCAGTGGATCATCCTGGGTACCTCCTAGGTGGGTTCTTCCCACTTTGTAGACTATGCTCTAATCTATGTTTTACTCATCCTCTAAATGTCTATAATATTTACAATCAGAACACAAGTATAACCCATTGAGCGTTTACTATTTGTACGGTGTAGTGTTAAGTATCCCATTAAATTACCTAATTTAACCTTACAACATATGGGACAATTGCTAGCTACATGTTACAGTAAGGAGACAAGATTCACAGAGGTTAGAGACCTCCCCAAAGTCACACTATTAATGAAAAATAAAAAAACAGAGACGGGAGATGAACTCACTATCTGTCTCACAGAGCTCTAATTTTAACTATGTTGCCAGACATATTTTTAATAAGGAGAATAAACATTTCCCAGAGATAGCTAGATTGGTAAAACTGCATTTAAGAATCAAAATATTATATTGTGCCATATGTTATGTGAATGTAATAATTACAAGTCTCTCATAAACCCCCAGAATTATTGATAGATTTATCTGATTCATCCAGCCTCTCTCTCCCCTAGACCCTCCTGTGACTAATTTTAGGTATTTATAATACGATCGGCTGCAGCATAAAATGTCTGTATTCTCAATAAATAACTTGCTCATATAAAGATCTGTAAAAATCTACCATGGGCTTCATTAGAACAATGCTCTAAATTTTACTTATATATTTAAATTTTTTAATCACTACATAAAATTATGAATACTATAAAATATGTAGCAACAATATCACTGGGTTTTTTTTGTTGATATATATCATACTTGGAACATATGTCAAAATTTAAAACATGCCTATTGGCCTATTTCAAATTCTTTGCTCTACTTTTGAAAATATAAAGGAAAACAAAGGAATAAAAATATTTTTTTGTTCACATACTGAGATAATCAATACTATATTTAAAAACAATGTTTATTATGTTTCCAAAATACCCTCCAGTTGAATCAGTTACCATTTTCTTAATTTGCATAACCCTTGGAAATTCTGTACAAAGTCACTGCTTATTCATAAAAAAGATATTTTTTATATATTGGCCTTATTTCATATTACACTATGAGGGGAACAGAATTACTGCCACATACACAAATGAAAACAATGAATTATACCTTAGATATTAAAATATGGCAGCAATTTAAAACTTTTAACAGGAAGATTAAAAACAGCCAAATGAGCAGAAAAGGAAGGCCAAATATGTGTCCATTCTGGAGAAACTACAAATCAGGAAAAGGAAATTCATTTAAGCTAGGAGGAAAATAGTCACAGATGTTTAGAATCTCCTTATTTAGAAATGCTTGGATGCAGTTCAATCTGACCTATAAAGCTTTCCAGATAATCAAATTGTGCCTAGGCCTGCAGGTAGACACATGACATTGGTTTAGAAGGATTGAGATTGCCTTGTAAACTTTGTTTACAGCGTTATTAACACAAGTTGTTCCATATACTTGGCCAACATTGCTTATTTCTCCCACTGTCCTGAAGAACCATAACTGCCAATTATCATGGGAGCAGTTTATCAGAGTACGGATTACCTGGAGCTCTTATTTCTCTTCCATTTGGTCTTTTCACAGCTCATTAGCACCTCAACAAGAAAGTTAAAGCTCAGGAAAAAAAGGTTGCCGAAATTCAAAATTAAATTTGTTCCCTGTCAGCAGCATATACAGCAAAGCATTTAGAAATGCTAGAAAAATTAACCAAAATGGGCTCCATAAAGATACTTAACATATACAGTGGCAACTGGCCTTGACTGATTTTTTTCCCACTATACTATCTGAAATACTGACTGAATTCACTGGAGGTTTGGGTACCCTTCAGGACCCAAAAGTCCTGCATTTTTAGCATGTAATAGGCCACCTTTAGAGAGATCACTTGCCAGTGAGCAATACATAACACTCAGTGCCAATATATTGACCATTTTTCAGTGTGAAGACAAGAAACTGAAAATCAGCTTTCCAAAAGATTTATGATGGCTACATTGTTTCTTGGGAAGAAAAGAATAGTTTGGTGAACAGAGTCAACTTGAAAGCTTCTTGTTGAGTTTTACATTTGCCCGTGTGTGTGATGCCACCAGCATCCCCGACTCGTCTAGGGAAAGAAAACCACTTGAGGTCAAGCACAGTAAGAACTGATGGCTAATTGAGTTTCCCTTAGGTTCTTGCAGAATCTAATCGGGTTTTTTTGTATCATTAATATACAATTACATGAGCAACACTGTGGTTACTAGATTCCCCCATTATCAAGTCCCCACCACATACACCATTACAGTCACTGTCCATCAGCGTAGTAAGATGCTATAGAGTCACTACTTGTCTTCTCTGTGCTATACTGCCTTCCCCGTGCCACGCCTACATTATGTGTGCTGACTGTAATGGCCCTTATTCCCCCCTTCTCCATCCCTTCCGAACCCCTGCACCAGTCCCTTTCCCTTTGGCAACTGTTAGTCCAGTTTTGTTCCTTCAGTTTCTGCTTTGTTCTTGTGCACCACAGATGAGTGAAATCACTTGGTACTTGTCTACGTGGCTTATTTCACTGAGCATAACACCCTCTAGCTCCATCCATGTTGTTGCAAATGGTAGGATTTGTTTTCTTCTTATGATTGAATAATATTCCATTGTGTATATATACTACATCTTCTTTTTCCATTCATTTACTGATGGACACTTAGGTTGCTTCCATTTCTTGGCTATTGTAAATAGTGCTGTGATAAACATAGGGGTGCATCTGTCTTTTTCAAAGTGGGATCCTGCATTCTTAGGGTAAATTCCTAGGAGTGGAATTCCTGAGTCAAATGGTATTTCTATTTTGAGTTTTTTGAGGAACCTCCATACTGCTTTCCACAGTGGTTGAACTAGTTTACATTTCCACCAGCAGTGTAGGACGGTTCCCATTCTCTGCATTCTCACCAGCATTTGTTGTTCCTATTCTTTTGTGTGTTGGCCATCCCAACTGGCATGAGGTGTTATCTCATTGTGGTTTTAATAATCATTTCCCTGATAATTAGTGATGTGGAGCATCTTTACAGGTGCTTGTTGCCCATATGAATTTCTTCTTTGGAGAATTGTCTGTTCATATCCTCTGCCCATTTTTTAATAGGGTTATTTGCTTCTTCAGTGTTGAGCCATATGAGTTCTTTATATATTTTGGATATTAACCCCTTGTCAGATATGTCATTTACAAACATATCCTCCCATACTGTAGGCTGCCTTTTTGTTCTGCTGATAGTGTCCTTTGTTGTACAGAACCTTTTTCTTTTCAGCATGATGTAGCCCCATTTGCTCATTTTTTACTTTGTTTCCCTTACCCAAGGAGATGCATTCAGGAAAAAGTTGCTCATGTTTATATTCAAGAGATATTTTCCTATGTTTTCTTCAAGAGTTTTATGGTTTCATGACTTACATTCGGGTCTTTGATCCATTTTGAGTTTACTTTTGTGTATGGGGTTAGACAATAATCCAGGTTCATTCTCTTGCATATAGCTGTCCAGTTTTGCCAACACCAGCTGTTGAAGAGGCTGTCATTTCCCCATTGTATATCTATGGCTCCTTTATTGTATATTAATTGACCATATTTGCTTGGGTTTATATCTGGGCTCTCTAGTCTGTTCCATTGGTCTGTGGGTCTGCTCTTGTGCTAGTACCAAATTGTCTTGATTATTGTGGCTTTGTAGTAGAGCTTGAAGTCAGGGAGCATAATTCGTCCCACTTTATTCTTCCTTCTCAGGATTGATTTGTCTAGTAAGGGTCTTTTGTGGTTCCATATGATTTTTAGAACTATTTGTTCTAGTTCATTGAAGTATGCTGTTGGTATTTTGATAGGGATTGCATTGAATCTGTAGATTGCTTTAGGCACGATGGCCATTTTTACAATATAAATTCTTCCTATCCATGAGCACAGGGTGTGTTTCCACTTAGTAGTATCTTCTTTAATTTCTCTCATGAGTGTCTTGTAGTTTTCAGAGTATAGGTCTTTCACGTCCTTGGTTAGGTTTATTCCTAGGTATTTTATTATTTTTTATGTAATTGTGAATGGAATCGTTTTCCTGATTTCTCTTTCTGCTAGTTCATCATTAGTGTACAGGAATGCAACAGATTTCTGCGTATTAATTTTGTATCCCACAACTTAGCTGAATTCAGATATTAGGTCTAGTAGTTTTGGAGTGGATTCTTTAGGGTTTTTTATGTACATTATCATGTCATCTGCAAACAGTGACAGTTTAACTTCTTCCTTACCAATCTGGATGCCTTTTATTTATTTGTGTTGTATGATTGCTGTGGCCAGGGCCTACAGAACTATGTTGAATAAAAGTGGGTAGAGTGGGGATTCTTGTCTTGTTCCCGATCTTAAAAGAAAAGCTTTCAGCTTCTCGCTGTTAAGTATAATGTTGGCTGTGGGTTTGTCATATATGGCCTTTATTATGTTGAGGTACTTGCCCTCTATACCCATTTTGTTAAGAGTTTATCATGAATGGATGTTGAATTTTGTCAAATGCTTTTTCGGCATCTATGGAGATAATCATGTGGTTTTTGTCCTTTTTGTTGATGTGGTGGATGATGTTGATGGAATTTTGAATGTACCATCCTTACATCCCTGGGATGAATCCCACTTGATCATGATGGATGATCTTTTTGATGTATTTTTGAATTCGGTTTGCTAATATTTTGTTGAGTATTTTTGCATCTATGTTCAACAGGGATATTGGTCTGTAATTTTCTTTTTTGTGGTGTCTTTGCCTGGTTTTGGTATTAGAGTGATGTTAGCCTCATAGAATGAGTTTGGGAGTATTCCCTCCTCTTCTACTTTTTGGAAAACTTTAAGGAGGATGGGTATTAGGTCTTCACCAAATGTTTGATAAAATTCAGTTGTGAAACCATTTGGTCCCGGCATTTTGTTCTTAGGTAATTTTTTGATTACCAATTCAATTTCCTTGCTGGTAATTGGTCTATTTAGATTTTCTGTTTCTTCCTGGGTCAAACTTGGAAGGTTGTATTTTTCTAGAAAGTTGTCCATTTCTTCTAGAGAATCTAATAGTTTTATGACAAATATATAAACTCCCACTTTTTCATAAGACAGCAGTTGTTCTTTAGCAATGTAAATGTAAACAGGACAAATTCAGGCTAAAATAATAAAGAAATCTAATTAACTATTCAGAAAACATTACAAAAATAGGAAATGACATATAAGAAACAAATCTTTATATATACAACCACATATATGTATATATGTTACTATATGGATGTCTGTAATGCCATTCTTACATCATTAGAAATAAAATATAAACAAAGATTAAAGGAACTTTCTTTCTATTCATCATACACTTAGATCTTAAGACCTGATTCACTCCTTCAATTGAACCTTCTTTGTCCAGTTGTCACTAGTTAAGGACCAGTAAAACATGAGCTTAAAGAAACATAAAGGAGCTGACTATAATAATGTAGACCTTCTTAGTAAACTGAACCTTTTCAGGAGGCAACACATTTCATCCAAAACACAGATGAACAATGTGTACAAATGCATAACCAAATCCATATCAAGGTTCATGAGACAATGGCTTGAGTTCTAAAACACAAATATGGTACTTAAAAAGAACATCATATCTAATATCAATGGATTTAAATTTCCATATGTTTTTCTTTTATAAAAGTTTTCAGATCAAGTCAAGATGTATTTTACTGCCTCTGAGAAAAGGCATTTTTTCCAAAGATTATCCAAAAATGCAGACACATATATTTTAATAATTATAATAAAAAATGCTTCCTTATAATGAAACATTTCAATTGTAAACTAGAAACTACACACACACACATACACACACATACACACACATAGGTATATCCTTGTTTTGGGAAGATCAAGGAACTCAGAAAATTCTCTTTTAGTATGCATTCATTATAGGCAATACATCCTCAAGTATGGAAATCATAATATGTTACATTCATTATCATTTTGTTGTTAAATAAATGTAAGATATTCATAACCAATTGATAAGACTATCTTTGTCTAGCCTATCTAGGAGCAAGTGAACTATTAATATTGAAACTTTTATTTTATTTAGTTATGTCATTTTATTTTTAATTTAAATATGGCTGATATATAATATTTTATTGGTTTCAAGTATACAACATAGTGATTTGACAGTTACCTACATTATTAAATGCTCACCCCAAGTAATGCAGATACTGTCAACATAGAAAGATACTATGGCATTACTGACTATATTATCTATCCAGTACTTTCATCACTGTGATTAATTTAGATTATAATTGAAATTTTGTGCCTCTTTATCCCCTTCATCTATTTTACACACCTCAGCCACTCCCCCATGGTAACTAACAGTCTATGAAAACTTTGAACAGATCATCTGTCATAACACAACTAATAACTGCGGATTTGCCAGTTAAAGAAACAGAGTTGAATTTATACTTTCAGTACATCACACTTTTATTTATTTCATAGAGAAGGGTCTGAAATTATATGAGAATCTGGCTCTGCCACTATTAACAAACTGGATAACCTAGAAGAAATGGACAACTTTCTACAAAAATACAACCTTTCAAGCCTGACCCAGGAAGAAACAGAACATCTGAATAGACCAATTGCCAGCAAAGAAATAGATTCTTCAACAAATATTTTTTGAGCAACTATCAAGGGCCAGGCACTACTCTAGGCAATGGTCATACAACCATGTAAAACAAAAAAAAAACAGACAAAAATCCATGTCCTTATGGGAGTAATCCTATTAGTGGAGACATATTAAACAAAGTAAGTAACTAAATTTGGAGCTGGTAAGTACATATGGAGCAAAATAAAGAAGAATAAGAACTGGCAGGGAAGGGTAAAATGTGGATTTAATTAGGATGGTTAGGGAAAATATCACTGAGTATCACTAGAGAGAAATAATTAAAGATGTGAGAGAGAGATTATCATGTGACAATTGGGGAAAATGTGTTCTGGGCAAAGGCATGGAGCCCAGTATGGCTTCAGTGGAATGAGGGAAGGTAAGAATAGTGGAAGGCAAGGACAAGAAAAGAAATGAAGGCAGACTGGGAACTGTTTGTGTACAGACTTGCAAGACTCTAGGAATGCATTTTACTCTGAGTGGCAAGTCCTTGTATTTTCAGCAGCAGCAGCGTTAAGTGATCTGAATCACATTTTAAGAGGACTATCTCACAAACAAAATGGACTGTAGGCAAGACAAGAGCCAAAGTATAGTCAGAGAAGCTTAAAAGGCCATTTCAATAATCTGGACCAGATATGATGATAGTGGCAAGAGAGGTGGTAACAGGTGATCTGATTCTGGATTTAGACTGATCAAGTTGACCTGGAATAATTTTATGACTTGTAATATGGGATGTAAGAAAAAGTGAAACTACATTTGACTTCAAAGTGTGTAGCTGGGATAACTGGAAGGATGGAGTTGCCACTTACTGTGACAGGACAGCTGATGAAAGAGGTTTGGGGTGTAGTCAGTTCAATTTAAACATGTTAAATTTGAATTGACTAGAAGTGAGTAGATAGCTGTATATCTATCTAAGTTTTAAGTTTAGCAGAAGGTTCTGAGTGGGGGTATTCATTTGGGGGGCCTCAACTTGTAGATGGTATTTGATATCATGTTGCTAAATGAGATTATCAAGGAAATGAATGTTGAAGAACCGAGCACTGGTTACTGTCATGTGTTATTTTTGAATGACATTGAATCCCTGAACATCCATAATGCATACACTCATATGTTCATGTGCACATCTATGTGGACTGTGAGTCAAGAATATTTTTCTTTTCCAATGCAAATACTAGCTATTAAAATGCAGACATTTAGTGGTATTTTTCTAGATAGGAAAGTTGTTGTATCACTTGACTGTAGGAAATAACATTTCTGAGAGCTTGTTTCCAGAGTTGGCTGAAAGGGTCCCATCGCCCCTATGCATTATTCACACAGAGCTGTAGAAGGTGCTAAAAACTTGGCATCATGGGACGGAGCCTTATTGATCAGCAAGTTTTTGCATAAATAATAGAAATCCAGCAGCGACTGTGTCGAAACAAAACACTGCCTGCTCCTTATTTTATTGTGTTTTATAAAATCAAATCATGTTAAAATGTTCATGTTAAAAATCATGGTCTGTGCTCTATGCCTTATGCCATCTTGTTCTCTGACAAAACTTGAATTTGAAAGACATTCTAATAAAAGGGAGGAAATACACTGAGACTTAAAGGCACTGAAAAGGATGAAGTAGGAATTAATACTACTAATAAGCAGTTACTAAAAATGGAATTGCATTAGTTAATTAACAATTGAATAAAAACTTATTGAAGATACATCATGAATGTTCATGTAGATTTTTATGTGCCTACCTATAGCTCCACAAAATCAACCTTTGTAGATCCATACTATATTATATATAGCACATGGTATAGCATACACAGTGCACCAAAGAGTCCCACACTCTTTCTTAAATCTCTCCCAATCTAAAATACATTTGTCCAATCTCATCACTCTTCACTCTGTTGTTCCATTTCTTCCTTGCTTTCATCACTGAACTTCTGAATAGATCACTCCACTTTTCTGCTTCTAATTTGCCATCATTAAACCTTTAATTCTATGCAGTCTTGTTTGTCACCCCTCTATTGAAACAGCCTTCTCAAAGCATACAAGCCTACTTCTAGAACACCAGATCCAGCTGCCTCTCCCCCATCTGTGTCCTCTCCAATCCCAATCCCATTGCAGCATTTGTGGTTTTTAAATTATACCTTCTTAAATTATCCCACTGCCAAACGTGACCATCTTCATCAAAATCTGTGTTAAGTACTCTCATGAGGAAGTTTCATAGTCATGGCTGACTATCCTCCCCTCCCCACTCTGCTTCCTTCTAGTTTGCCTGCTTATATATCATCCCAAATATTCTACCCTTGAACCTTTTCAAACTTTATTGTACTTTTTCTCTCTGGGCAATCTCATATATTCTTGTGAATTGTTCTGTTATCTCCTTCTATCCCAGCCCCTACCATCCCAGCTGTTTGTCTGTGTCACTGGTTTTAACTGATACCTTGAAAAAAAACACGGGTTTCCTAATACAGTTAGACAGGTCACCTAGAGGTGTCATTGGCACTTCCAACTCAGCATGGCCCTTTCTGTCCATCCTTCTAATGCCAAAATGCCTCTAGATTTAGCTCCTTAAATCCCTGGGTTGAGACATAGAGCTCCATATTTACCACCTGCCAATGATCTTCTCTTGTCTTCTGAATAAAATGCATGCCTCTTAGCATGATATTAGTGTCCTCCACTATATGTCCTCAACCGTCCTTTCCAGTTACCTCTCCTTTTCCTCCCCCCACCCCCACCAAATATCCTACATGTCATTGCAAAATGAACGGACACATCTATATTTTCCTCATATGGTTCCATAAAGTGGAGTGATCTTTCTATGGGAAGATCCCCACATGAAAATCATAGTGACCTATCAGGGTTCATCGTTCAATTACACCTCTTGCAACCTGCTAAGTCAAGATTTATGAAGCTGTGGCTTGTGGTCCCAGAGGATTTATATGAACATTTATTATACTTCTTAATTCTACTGTGCCTTAAAGCAGTTGTAAAAGTATCTGTATCCTTTTTATCCCATAAAGACCCTAAGGACAAATCCACACCTGGTAGTTAACACAAATTAGATTATCAATAAATACTCAAAGGATTGAGCTATCAATGTTTGACCTTCTCAAACTACATTATTATGTAAATTTTAAAAGTACCATTGTAAATTTAAAATGAATTTTAATAGAAGACAAGAAGGTATAATTTAAAAAACCACGGGCTTAGGAATCCAAGATGCCTGGACTCCACTGTACTCTGCCACTTACTAGCTTTGGGGCTTTCAGCAAATAATTTAACTCAATCCATAAAGTGGGAGGTCTGGTGACAAACAATACAGGTACTCTTCTTCAAAGCAGTTGCCTGCCACATGCTCCTGCCATACAGTAAGGGTACAATAAAAGGCAACAAAATTATTATAATACCAGTTAACAGTAGTAACATATATTTGTGATGATTTTGAAAACCTTGATCTAATTTGAATCTCAATAAAGTAAGCAAGATAAAACCACTGATTGATAAATCATAAATAATTATTTGTAATGAAACAAAGACCTTTATTTTTTACTGAGTATTCATAATGGTACCTTGTCAAATTTTTCTGTTTCAAGTGATTTGAAAATAAAAATGGCAAAACTAGAGTTTATTCTGATACTGAAATAGTGCACACTGCATTAATTTGAACAGCTTCTGTCAAGGCCAAAAACATTATAATGTTAAGACAAATATGACCTCATAAATAAGGAGGATATGAATTGGTGAGTGGGAGAAAAATGTATATACAGCACATTCTACAGGTTTACCTAGATTTTCTTGACTTAGCCAAAACAAAGAATTGCAAAGATCCACCACTGTGGATGAAGGTATGTTTGGAAACAATTTAAGAAAGTGTCTTGAGCCACAAGTGGGTAGGAATAAATGGTTAATATCCCAATTCCAATAACACTCATGGGTAAATTATCCCAAGATATTTATAGCTCTCTCTCCTCAGCTCTTTTTGAAATTTGGCCTAGATGCCTGTATAACTTTCTGAATAATCTCTCCATTATTCAGTGAATTATGTCTGTTTCATAAACATTTCTCAATTACCAGACATCAAACTGCTTTCATCAAACATAATTTCTTATTCCAATTAACCATAACTTACAATTTTTAAATTTATGATCCTATACATTGACACCCACATACATATATACAGTTTACTAGGTCCTTATTTATCTCCAAATGCCCCCTACATAAACATGTCACATAAATATATATGTTACATAAATACATCATTTTAAAACAAAAGAGGAAACCATATTGGGTTTATAATGCTATTATTATTAATGAACAGAGACTGCTTGGAAATTTCTGGAGATAAATATTTTACTGTATGATACAAGTACCATCTATAATTTATGGAAAATATAAATATTATCTGGCAATTATTCATTTCTACTAAAATGTGTAAGTCAATAAAACTTATTTAGAAAAATTGTAAATCATACATTAGAATAACCTAGGAAGGTCCTCTATTCTTCTACTTTACAAAGTAATCTAACCAGATAAATAGTTTCATTTTACTCAGCTTATTAAACTCTCACTTGTTTTTGTAAATTCTATGGCACATACTGAAGGCTAGCCATCTGTGAGAAGAAAATATAAAAACAGCAAATTAAATAATAATCTAAACTATATAAATGCATGCATTGTACTTCTTATATGTTTATGTTCTTATATAAGCTGTGTAGTTCAAAACTAACTCAAGTGAGCTCATGTCATTATTTTCTTCTTTACTCTAAAACAACCTCAAGGTCTTCTTATGATAAAATGAGAAATGACAGAAAAGAAAAATGTGATGATATTGGAAATAAGCACATTCTGAAAGCCCATTTGTCATTGTTTTATGACATATATTTATTTTCACATACACAAGAGCTCCTAGCATAACACTTTGCTTATAACAGGTATTCAACAAATGTTTGCAAAATGTTGAATATATTTAGCTTTGGAACAGAGCCTAAAGTACTGCTCTAGAAATACTTGACCCATCAGTAATAACCCATTCTACAATAAGCATGACTTTGACTGGTGTGGGACAGCCTCTTTGAAAAACATCCAACTGAAATTTGTATAAGATAAAAATTTAGTGGATATGAAAATATATTCCAAGGAAAAAATAAAACATATTTCTAGAACCAAATGCACATGCGCACACACACCTACTAACACAAATAATATACACACATTAGAACAATCATATGTGACATCTCTTATCACATTAAAAATTTATGTGATTAAACCAACCATGGGAAAATACTGAAATTGTTCAAATATTACCATAAAATAATTCCTAAAATATATTAACTCTATCCCACCTTGTATAGCAGCCTTGTGGTTCTGGAAGGATTAATCTGAACCCCAATCCAGGGATAAGTCCTCCTTGGTTTAAGTGAACCCTCCTTGCCACAGCAGCTGGCTCAGAGACACATAACACAAACCCACATGCATAGTTTTCTGCTGGCCACAGTATAATAATCACAGACACACAACCTAACAGATTCCAACCAGAAGAGTGCCCAGGCTTTTTGTATGATTGAGAAAAAATATAATTCCTTTTCCTTGGACATAAAAAAGAAAAGCACCCCTGGAGATTCTGGTAGCCGTCTTGCTATTATAACACCATCCTGGAAAAAAATTACTATTTGGTAGAGGATATAGAGGAAGATAGAGCCAACAGAGGCCCAGAGAAACAGACAATGCGACAAGGGTATGGGCACCTGTATCAAATTGTCACCAGAACCCCCCATTCCTGTGGAACTTTGTGTTACACAGCCAATAATTCGCAATGTATAACCATAAGAAATCTTTACTGGAAGAAAAGATAGCACATATGACTGCTTCAATGTAGGTGTTTTCTGTATATATGTATGTGTCTTTGAATTTATCTTTATCGGGGAGGATCAGTTGAAAATTTCATTATTTTAAAAAAGCAAAGTACTAGAATGGCTCCATATAAAGCAAATGCCTGATTGTTTAATACAAATATAAAAATTAAAAGGCAGTATCTTGTGGGGGATGGAAATGTTAATGATGTGGCTGTGCACAGTGCTTAGCCTGCTAAGATAGAAACTTCCAGAGGGCGTCATGGGACTATACGATGGGGCGTAAACCCTTGCAGCCAGGTTGTGCATAAAGACTTTATCATTGGAAGGCCACGAGAGTCACCTGTCCCTGTTGTTCCCATGAGCCTGAAGCTTGGCTTGCTAAGATATAGATAGAAACTTCCAGAGGGCGTCATGGGACTACTGGACGGGTGCGTAGGCCCTTGGAATGCCGGAGTCTGCGTAAAGACTTCATCGTTGGAAAGCAGTGAGAGTCACCTGCTCCTGTTGTTCCCATGAGCCTGAAAGGTGTTTTTCACAAATGCTGTTTTTGCATAGTATAGTTCTAGTTTAAACAAGCATGTAGCACACATAGAGCTCTACTTTGTGTCTCTGATAATAATCAACACATGAAAACCTTTGATTGTATGAAAAGTTTAAGATTAACCAAATCCTGTAACTTTCTGCACTCTTGTGACCTGCACCTGTGGTATTTTTAATCATGATGTAAAGACTTGAAAGCACACAATAAATACGAGAGCGAACAGAGGATAAGGGTCTTCGCCTCTGAGCACTGACCCTCTCACCTTCTCCTCTCTTGCTGTAAAGTAAGGTGTGGAGTAATCCTTCATCTGTCGTCTCAGGGATTGCTGGCCATTCCCGGCATCATCTAATCCATTGTTCCAATAGGCTAAATGTTATACAAATGTATTTCCAAAAATACTGTACTACCTAAAGTAACTTACTCACCTAGAGAGATTCTAGGTGATTGTTTATACTTTAAAACACAGAATTCTGTAGTTAGGTAAAATCTTCTAACTCAATTCTTTTTAAATAATATGACTTCACATAAGGAGAAAACATTAAAACTGTAACATTATTTTTCATTTACATGGTTCCCTTACAATACCCAAAGAGAAGTATTTTCTCCTAATATAATTGCTAAAGCACCATATTAGACTAAGAAAAAGAAAAGCACTTTCTAGTTCCAGATATATATGTGAGAGAGAGACATGAAATGAGAGAAGCTGAACATGAATTATCATCTTTAAAAGATCCTTAATTTCTAAAACCCTTGATTTTTTTCAATGGAACACTAATTTTTCACCCATTAACATGTATACTATATATCTTTTAATTGTATATTTATGAATACATACATATATATCCCATTTAACAATGACCTTATTCAGAAAGTATAAAAATTTTATAGAATATTCCTTGCCTGTAGTTTGGGGTAAGCAAGAGTGTGGGGGAGAATTTTAATAAGATGACTAATGTCTGAAATTACATTGTTAGTCTTTCCTTAATTAGCTTATGACATGGATCCATGTTAAAATGAATTACTTTTCATAGAAGAGTTTAACAGAAAAATATTATGCATGAGTTTTCCATTATTGTAACAAATAGAATTCTAATTTTTACAGAATGTGGTATCAGGGAGTAGTGTGTTGACATTAACAGATCCTAAAATAGGCTGAATTATGTCAGAGATGGGGACCAAGTGGGATTGGGACACCCCTATCTCGGAGTATAGTTGTTCTATGGTTTAAAAAAACCAATTGATTAAATAATGGCCTGTTTAATCTGAAGACATATCTTATGCCTACCAACACTATTAAGAGACTTGATAGAAACAAAGATATTGGCACTTACTAGCCTCTTTATACCAGAAAAAAGAAAACAGCTTATTCTAAAGGCCATTGGTCTGAAGCATTAAAAAAAGAAAATATGGCTTTGTTTGAACTGAACTTTGCTGCCTGTGGCCTGTAACGTAAACGGTTTGCGAGGCCGATAATTTAAAGACTGATAGGATTGGAAAAGCCAGTTTTAATTTTTATTCCAAATCTAATGAGTAGAGGCAGGAGGGACAGCATTTAAGGCTTAAGTTCTAAAAAAAACTTAAACTTCCTAATTAAAAATTAGGTTCCCTAAAGCACTTTTCTGATACAGTAGATGAGCACTCCTCTCACAAAACAGCAGCTCAGATGTGAACTACAAACGGCAGAATGGCTATGCTTCCTATCCCAAACCTTGACTGCAAATTGCCTCAGTCAGGGGATGTGCAAAGCACAGAGACTTATTAAAGAAGACAAAAGGGTTCACATCTAAAGACTAAAACTAGACCAGAGAACTTTGGCTACTAGACCATAGAATCAAGAGAGAAAAAATACTAAAAATCTAAACACTGTGAAGAAATCTGACTTCCAAAGAAATCCCTAGTCTGACTAAAAATTACCTTGTTATTGCTCAACCCTAGTGTAAATACCAGGACTCCAAAATGAGTGATAAATAGAATATGAAACCGGCACAGTCCCTTCAAATAGCGTTTACCACAGACAGTGTCAGTCCCAGATAGAATCATGAAGACAACAATTAAGCAAGACTTTCAATAAGCTACAAGGAAGAGTAGCCAAAAACTCTGCCACTGCAGGATATGATACATGCTTGTTTCCACTCTTTCCTTTTACACATTTTTAAAAATTCAGAATAGCCTGTTCTCTTTTAATTTCTTATTTAGAGGTACTAGACTACAATCTTTTTTTTTTCTTCAAGTAATCATAGCCCACTGGATCCAGAAGCGCTACATCATAGTGGACTGAAGGGACTGCAGATCACCCAAATATCCTGACCTTGGAACTGGACGTCATCACTGGAAAATATTTTAGACTCTCTTTTCAAAGTTATTTGGCCATTTTGAAAGTGAACATATGCTAAGGACAGTCAGTATCGATGCTATATATTCAAAAAGGAGGACTATAATAGACACTGTAATTTCCCACCCCCCATTTCCTTTCTTCTACTCTCCCACATATAGCAGCCTAGTGACTGGGATAGGATAAATCTTACTCTCAGTTCTACATGTGAGCTTGGTGTTTGAGCCAGCCAACTCGGATATTCCTATCCCCTTTGCTACAGTGTTATGCTTAGGGAAGGCAGAGGTTCCAATCAGAGAGAAGCTCACACTTTTTGTTTGTTATTTGGAAAAAGATGTACTATTAACACCTGGCTGTGAACAAGGAAATGAGCTTTCACAAGCTTTAAGAGAAATATGTATGTATCAGCCTGACATGTGGAGAGTAGAGTTGAAAAATTAACAGAGAAACAAGAGACCCATCCCTGATTCCATAATAAAAATCTGAATTAAACCCTTAAGCAAGACTTGAACTTTTTATTTACTGAGTCAGTAAGTTTTTTTGTGTGGCTTAAGTAGGTTTAAAACCAATAGCATCCTAAACAATACAGGATATAATACACTTTAATTATCTTCATCAACTTAATAAATCTTTAAATAATCAACAATCATTTTAATATGTTCTCACAGCACCTTCAGTGCCAAATGTTCTGATTTCAAATTCAACGCTCAATTGCTCAGTTCACCAAATCTAGTTCATTGCTGTTATTCAGAGCAGTATCATTAATGCCATTGATGCTACTATCAATAAAATGAAGACAATTTGATTGGTTCACTTATTCATCAAATGGAAGTTTTTAGAAAGGATACATTATCTTATTACAATCAGGATGTCAAATGGGAATTGAATGCACCATTTTTTTTCAGAAGCTGGCTAAAAATTTTAATCTTTAAGACAATTCTCTCCCCCTCATCTGTTTCTCTCTCTCCCTCCCTCTCCCTTTCCCTCTGTCTTTTACTTCCCCTTTCTGTCTCTGTCTCTCACTAAGATAATGGTAATATCATCTGAATCTCTTACAAGGAGAACAGATTATGAAATCAACAGCTGATAGATTCTGAAGCAATTAGTCTTTATCATTACCAGTTGCTCAACCTTGACCCTTCACTTTCTAAAAGTTGCCTTATTTTATCTTTTTATTTTCAGGTTGTCTGATTTATAATTTCTGTCATTAAACTGTTTATATATTCATTCACTTTTAGTAAATCACAAAGAATATATGTGTGCTTGTGAAAACATAACCTTTGTTCACCAACTATAACTCGCTTTTTTGTCTGTTTAGCATACGGGTTAATAGGATAAATTCTGGAGTCAGACATTGTGTGTTCAAATAATAGGTTAACCCCCAGTTTTCATTTGCATCACTGGGGGCAGACTTCTTAACCAGTCTGTGTATCAATTTTATCATGTACTAAAATTTTCTTCATAGGGTTGTTAGGAAGACTGAGTTAATGCAAAAAAAGGAATTAGAGTAACACTCAGCAAATAATCATTGTTCGATTATGTTACCAATTTTTGTGTTACTATTCATCATTACATATTATCTAAGAAAACTAAGATCAACACTTGAGAAGGACCTTAGGGTAATAAAATGTTTAGAGGCCGAGGAATTTAAAAACTGGTTCTGTCTCAAGTCTACTACTTTCCAACTGTGCTACTTTGGTCAAATCATTTAACACATTCTTAGTTCATAGAATTAAATTCCACCTCCTATCTCACAAGTTCAAAGAGGGATAAAATGATACAATAAAAAATAACTAGTGTTGGTGAGGATGTGGAGAAAAGGGACCCTCCTACATGTTTGGAATGTAAACTGGTCCAGCCACTGTGGAAAACAATATGGAGATTCCTCAAAAACTAAAATTAGAAATTACATATGACCCAGCAATTCCACTTCTTGGAGTTTACCTGAAGAAAATAAAATCCCTGATTCAAAAAGATATATGCACCCTTATGTTCATTGCAGCATTATTTACAATAGCCAAAAATGGAAGCGACTCAAGTGCACATCAATAAATGAATGGATAAAAAAGATGTGGTACATAGAACAAAATATTACTCAGCCATAAAAAAGAAAGAAATCTTGCCATTTGTAACATGGATAAACCTAGAGGGTATCATACTAAGTAAAGTAAGTCAGATAGAGAAAACCAAATACCATATGATTTCACTTATATGCAGAATCTAAAAAAATAAAACAAACAAAAAGAAATAAAACCATAAATACTGACAACAGACTGTTGGTTACCATAGGGGAGGGGTGGGAAATGGGTGAAATAAGTGAAGGGGATAAAGAAGTACAAACTTCAAATTATAAAGTAGTCATAGGAATGGAAGTACAACATAGAGAATATAACCAATAATATTGTAATACCTTTGTATGGTAATGGGGTAACTACACTTAACCGTGGTGAGTATTTGTAATATATATAATTACTGATTCACTATATTGTATATCTTAAACCAATATAATATGGTATATCAACTATATTCCAATAAAAAATAAAATAGAATGACATAATGCATGCAAAATGGATATAAACATGTCATAAAATGTGAGAAATTCTTTTTATACCTAAAGAGATTATACATTCTTCAGCATCAATAGAAATAGTTTCACTACCTGTTCTGGGAAGGGCTCAAGTCATGTGGTACTTGTTCCTCCTCCTTCCATAAAAGCACAAATTTTAGTTGAAACATCAATCCTTTTTCCTGCTTCTCTGTCTACTAGATTTCATATATGGATAATATAACATGAAGCAATTTCCTGATGCAGCATAAGAAGGAAAAACTTGCCTGGCTTCCCAAATCCTCATAATCTCATCAATCTTATTTTTGTTGGGGTCCTTTACTATTGGAGGACAATTAACTCCTTTATGAATATGATGAAAACTGTGGATCCTTTACCCTGAGAACAGGACATTTTGAAGACTACGTTAATTGGGGTAATGGACACAATGATGCACACTTCACAAACTTTTAGGGTATTATAAACTCTAATGATTACTATGTCTTTTATCTTTAGTAATCTACACTGACCTATCATTCTGTATCCAGTTAAAATCTATATCCTTTTAGATGGGGGTGATGAATAGGTAGAAGGACTGCCTTTCATGGAAATAGAAGTACTACTTTGTTTATTTTTTGAGCAGATAGATTTAGAAGGATAATAATAAAGCAAGGCTATAATAGTCAAAATAAGAGAAAGAGACTTAACAATGTCTTGCAAAATACTATATATATTAATGATTTTTCTTGAATTAACACCAGCCTTCTCCAAACTCATTCAAAATATTAAGAAGGGCATGTTTCCAATCTTATTGTGAGAGGCCACATTACTCTAATACCAAAACCAGGTAAGGACACCACAAGAAAATAAAACTACAGACCAGTATCTCTGATGATATAGAAGCAAACATTCTCAGCAAAATTTTAGCAAACCAAATTTAAGAAATGACTATACACCATGACCAAGTGAGGTCTAGTGCTGGGATGCAAGGATGGTTCAACATATGTATATCCATAATAATACATCACATCAATAAAATAAAAGATAAAAAGCACATGATCATTTCAATAGACACAGAAAAAGCATTTGACAAAATACAACATAATTTCATGATAAAACTCTTAACACACTAGCTATAAAAAAATACCTCAACATAATAAAGGCTATATATGACAAAGCCACAGCTAACACCATATTCAATAGAGAGAAGGTGAAAGCATTTCCTCTAAGATCAGGAACAAGACAAGGGTGCCTACTGTCACATTGCTATTCAGTGTAAAACTGGAAGCCATAGCCATAGCAATAAGGCAAAACAATGAAATAAAAGACAATGAAATCTAAATCAGAAAAGAATAAATAAAACTGTTATTTTCTGATGATATGATTACTGATTCCCAAGGAATCAGTCAAAAAACAGTTTGAATTAATGAACAATTTCAGTCATGTGGCAGGATATAAAATTAACATACAATGATCAATTGCATTCTTTAACACTAAAGAAAACCACTCCATTGCCAATAGCATCAAAAACAATAAAATACTTAGGAATAAATTTAACTAAGGAAGTGAAAGATCTATACAATGAAAACTACAAAACTGTGCTAAAAAAAAATCAAAGAAGACACAAATGAAAGAACATTCCAAGTTTACAGAATGAAAGAATTAATATTGTTAAAATGGCCATACTACCCAAAGCCATCTACAGATTCAATGCAATCTCCATCAAAATACCAAAGGTATTCTAAAAATCCCTGAATTACCCATTTCTTTCATCTACTGAACACAGACTTTGCTTCCATGGCTATAGTGTCATTTACTAAAGTCACACTCCACTTAAAATAGCTTCATTCTTCCCTTCACTTATCTAAGCTTTTTGAAAAGTCCTATTCAGGATGAACTTATTCCATGAAAACAGTCCTAAGTACCTGTCCATGGACCACTGTAGGATGGTTGTATAAATTAGATCTGTGGACCTCATCCAGTAGGCCTATAATGGACCTCATGAATTAGTGTTTTACCACCTCTCCAACCCCTGAGAAAACTTCAGAAAATAAACCAGTATTTGAAATGTAGCCTATCCTACCTTGTATTATTTGTTCTTTTATATGTAGATCTCCTGTTCAGCTACAGTGGATGCGATTAATAATTTATAGTGAGAAAAGGAAGAAGATGTAAAACTGTTCAGATTGTAGGACCTGCCTCTAGAACCCTGAACAATTTATTAGGATCATGAGAGCAGCACTAATAAACATACCTAGATAGCTGCTCCTCTAAGTAACGATGCTCACTTAATTCTCTCCTAGCATATGGAATATAATGGGATATAATGGGATTCTTGGTCATTAATCTATAAAGCAAAACAAATGAACAAACAAAACAAAATAGAAATAGGCTCATAAATGCAGAGAACAAACTGGTAGTTGCCAGGGGTGAGAGGGATGGGGGAATGGATAAAATAGGTGAAGGGGATAAGAGGTACAATTGTCCAATTATAAAATAAATAAGACACAGGAATGTAATGTACAATATAGGGGATACAGTCAATAATATCGGGATAATGTTGTATGGTGACAGATGGTAACTAGATTTACTGTGGCAATCATTTCATATTGTATATAATATTGAATCACTATGTTGTCTACCTGGAACTAATATAATTCTGTATGTCAATTAAAAAATTAATCACACTGACATTTTAATAAATATTTTCCAGTAAAAAATGAATATACTATTCATTCATTCATTTATTCAATCAATGTTCTGAGTACCTACAATGTGTTCTACATTGAGTCCCTTCTCTCTGAGTTTTCACTCATTGGGGAAAACAACATGCAAATAAATATATAGCATAATGTCAGTAGTTATAAACACTAAGAGGGAAAAATAGAAACACTGAAAGAGGAACAAGAACATCTGTGGTTGTATATTAAATAGGGTAGTCAGAAAAGTCTTCTCTGTGGTCTGAGTAAGGTAGGGAAGGAAGCCATAGAAATACCTGGGAAAGAGTCTTCCAGCAAGAGGGAAATATATGTGTAAAATCTCTGAGTCGCTATAGCATTTTATTATGCTGATGGACAGTGTCTGTAATGGTGTATGTGGTGGGGACTTGATAATGGGGGGAATCTAGTAACCACAATGTTGCTCATATGACTGTATATCAATGATACCTTAATAAAAAAAAACCTCTGAGTTGGGGGCATGTTTTGTGTATTAGAAGCAAAGCTAGCAGTCAGTGCATCTGGAGCCGAGTGATGGGGAGATTAGAGAGAAACAAGAAGGATATCTAAGGAACAGATCATGTAGACATTTTGTATTTCCTTCTGAGAAGAAAGTGAAATTATTCCAGGATCAAACCTACTCCAAACTTCTCTACTTACTCAATTTGTAAATTCTTTTTGAAAAGGCAATAATGTAGCTGTATGTGTCCCATATGCTTGGTTCATTGTAATTCATTCAGTAATAGTTACCACCATTAAACAGGATTCGTAATTAGGATCATGGATTCTAAGCTTACAAAAGAGCCAAAAGTCATCTTGGACAGCTATCTGGTCCCTGCACATAGTAGGTGAACAGATTAATGAACGCTTTGTCCAGTGACTGATGCCCTTTCATAGCCAGTCACATAATGTGGTATGTGCTTAAACACTTCTTCCAACAGAGAGCTCATTACCCTCCAAAGCGTTCTATTTCAATTTTGAGCATTTCTATTAAAAAGTTACATTCTAGTCAAAAATCATGCATGTACTCCCATAATTTTTAGCACACTAAATTTTTTTGTTTTGTAAATATTTTGTTTTGTTTTGTTTACAGCCTTTCATTTTTTTCCTTTGGTTACATTATTTTTTTTTTATTAAGGTATCATTGATATACACTCTTACGAAGGTTTCACAAGAAAAACAATGTGGTTATTACCTTCAGCCTTATTATCGAGTCCCCCTCATACCCCATTGCGAATTCACATTACTAAGCCAATTTCCTGAGGGCATGGACATGTTTTTATTTCCTATTTCATTTTGTCTTTTGATGTTTGTGAAAGTCATTGTATAGACGTAGCAGCCATTAACATTGCTCATGCTTATTTTCAGCTTTCCACATTTGAAACATGTAAAAGGAATATGCTTCCTAGTGTGTAAGTGGGTGAGGTCATGTAACTGCTTTTGGCCAATGACCTGTGAGCTAATGTAATTTAACACTACCTGTCCAAGTATTTAATTTCTAGTCAAAGAAGCTCCAGATCTTCGTTTTTCTATACACAGTGACTGGAAATACTGTAGATGGTGTCTGTTTCATCAGGCTGGGTCACTGAGTGACCACGATGAACTGAGTTCCCTTGCTGACCCACGGTGCACATGTAGTTTGAGTAAGTTGTTTTAAGGTACTGAGATTTGGTAATCTCATCTAGAATAACTGATAGAGATGGCACTTAATAAATATTGTTAAATGGCTACTAATACATTCCAACAGCAGTCCTTACCTTGCATATTGTGATACATAGTAAATTTCTAAACAAGAATCAGGTTATTATAGTAAGCAGCTTTAGTGTAGTTCCTAGTACATAATAATTATTCAATAATTGTTTATTGAATAACGGAATAAATGTAACTATTTGTCTAATAGGAGGCCTTTTAGACTTACTGCCTCAATTTTTCAAGGTCCTTTGTGCAATGACTCATCTCCCTAAAACTCAAGTGGGTAAAAATCCAGTTACTAAGGTATTAAATTTCTGTTTAAAATGTTAGCACAGAAGCAAAAATGAAATTTTATCTCACATACTCAAGCCAATAATTATATCTGAAGTTATTCACCTCAATAAACTACAAACAATTTGAATAAAAGAAAAAAATAGAAGATAAATATTTTCTATCTGAGGGAAAGATTGAAACAAGAAAAAGTCTGACAATAAATACATGGCAATAAATATACCTCTAGAGCATGAATATTAAAGGTTTCAACAAAATAGATTGTTGCTTTTTCCAAAGCCAATTGGATTGAGAATGTGGTCTTTTCCTCCCAAGTTGTTCATTGTGTGGTTTCACAAGAATATTATTCCAAGAGGCATGGCTACTTCTTCCAGGGACTTAGGAAGAAGACAGCAATGGATTTAATAGACAACCCCTCAAATTAAGTATGCATCAGCTATTTTCTTTGGCTTCTTTCTACCTTGTTAAATTTTGGAATATTCTATTATAGTCAATGGATCTACAAATAACTACAAATAGAGTTATGTGGAATTAAATGAGTATATACACTCATAGTGTGTATCATGATTTGGAGTCCCAGTTATAGGGATGAGACAAGAGAAGTGGACACATAAGAGAAAGAATTGTTGGAGATAGCTCACATACGTAACTTAGAACAAAGCATATGTACCATATGTGTTTGGTATATTGGTAGTTCATGTGCAGTTGAATCCATATAAATATTGCACATACATATATATACATACATTTGTGCATATAATTATACCTTATACACTATTTGTAACGTTCTCCTTTTTCTAACCACGTCAGGGCTAACTTTACAACATGATAATAAATATATCCCTACAGCATGAATTTTAAAGGTTTCATGATACTACATTAAACATATTAACCATAAGGTTTACTAATCCCATGGTGATGGATATTCAGGTCTTATCTATAATAAAGGCTGAATATAACAAACCCACAGCTAACATCATACTCAACTCTAAGATCAGGAACAACACAAGGATGTCCACTCTCTCTACTTCTGTTCAACATAGCATTAGAAGTCCTAGTCACATCAATTAGGCAAGAAAAATAAAAGGTATCCAAACTGGAAAGGAAGAGGCAAAGTGTCATTATATGACATGGTATTATACATAGAAAACCCTAAAGACTCCACAAAAACTGTGGAAACTGTAATATTAGTACAGTTGCAGGGAACAAAATCAATGTACAAATATCTGTTGTGTTTTTATACACTAATAATGAACTAGCAGAAAGAGAAATTAAGAAACAATTCAATTGCATCAAAAGGAATGAAATACAAAGGTATATTTAACCAAGGAGGTGAAAGACTTGTACACTGAAAACTATTAAGACTGATAAAATAAACTGAAGACAACACAAATGAATGAAAAGATATTCTAGGCTCATGTATTGCAAGAATTAATAGTGTTAAAATGTCCATACTACCCAAAGCAATATACTGATGGAATGCAATCTCTATCAAAATTCCAACAGCATTTTTCATAGAAAAAGAAAATGAATACTAAAATTTGCATGCAAATACAAACTTTCACTATTTAAAAATGTTTTAATTACTTTTTTTACATCGTGCTGATGAAATTATTGCCCTTAGATAAATTTCTAGAGGTATGAATACAGGTCTCAGATTTTACAAATTTAAAAGTATGATTGATTTAAAATTATACCCCAGAAAAGCATCAGCAATAGTTTTCTGTCATAAGCCTTTCCATAACTCATGAAATTTCCTGTTCCCTTATGCTCTGGAAAACTGTAGGTATTATCACCCAATCTGCTTACCTGTTCAGTAAAAATGACTTCATTGTTTTCAATTATCTTTCATTACTAGTTAGTTGGAATTTTTTTATATACTTATTGACACACTGACTTTTTTTCTTTTGTCATTTTCTGGCTTATGTTTTGTGAATTTTCCTATTGGGGAATTTTTTTTTTATTGATTTATGAGAGTTATTTATATAAGATGTCTATTAACATTTTATATATTATAAATGTTACAAATAACTTCCTAACACAGTATTTAAGCTTTATGATCTTGAATGTATAAATTTTAACCAATACATGATACAAAAAAAGTGCTTTATTAAATACCTTCAATAAATACTATCATAGACAATAAAGCAATAGAAATAGTAAGATTTTTAAGAGCTTAATAGATGCTTTCTTTGACATTCATTCTGGGCTTCTATGATCAAATGAGAAAGAGCAATTAGGAAAGAAATGGTAATACTTCAGTGCTTCTGGCATACTTCTTCCTGAACTATTTAAGGTATCAAATAGCTAAAAAGCCTTTAAATGCCTGGCTCAAATGAAATTTAAGTGATGAAAAGAAGTAGAAGAATCCATGGGCACATCTTATTTCTAATTCCATTAATGATCCAAAATTCCTCTTGAAATGACTTTTTGAGGTATTAAAAAGTAAATTTTAATGTTTCAGAAAGAGAACTACATATCTCAGGAAGCGGATAATTGCCACTGCATTTAGCAATCTGACCCACAATATAGAAATTTCTAATTAAAGTCCTCTTTTTATAATGCTAATCTTTCTGCCAAAAATTTCCTTGGGACATGTTATAATGAAGATAAAATGTACTAAGATTTGAAATTAACCAGAGATCTCAGAGAAACCTAATAAACATTTTCATGAACGCTCACTAAGAGTAAATTTTATTGTGAAGTAATTCTATTGTTATATGTCAGTCTCATCATAAGCATCATTACACCATGAATAATGTAACTAATAAATATTTAAAACGCTAATCTTCCAAATCTGGAAATGATATAGGTAAAAGAGGAATGTAACTTTCTATAACTGAATCAGGAGGCACATGATCTGGAAATAAGGAGGCACATAACAATATTGTCAACTCATCATTAATCCATTCAAAGATAGTTTCTTTCCACAGGAGTCTACTTTATAACATTTTCAGTTACAAAAAATGGATGTCTGCATTCTTAAGTTTGCTATGACCCAAAATACTTTCTACAAGTACTAGTTACATGTTGGTTTCATAGTTACTCTAAATTAATTACTATTAAATAAGATATCCCTTCAAATCATTTATATTTTTCTTGACATATACAAGTTTAAGGGAGTACAATTTTAGTTAAAATGAAACATTTGCCAGTATATTTGAGACCTAATGACATTGGATTACCACAGCTAGCTATGCTGTTGTGCAAGTTTGGTAAGTTTGTGTTAATTACAGTAGCATTATTCCACTTTTCTACAATTATTCCTAGGCAAACACCACAAACTAATATGTAAGGATATGTTGTGATGAAATTCTGCAGCAGGGATAATTTTACATGGCGATCTGCTAATTACGCATTTCAAGACATATATCCATATAAAGTAAGTGTCTAATCAAGGTTATCATACATCTTAATTTTGATGTGACCATACTTTGAGCATGGTTTCATTAAAAATTAGGGTTAACACTTGCAACAACATGGGTGGACCTACAGGGTACTATGTTAAGTGAAATAAGCCAGGTGGAGAGACAAAAACACCATATGATTTCACACATTTGTGGAACAAAATGAACAAAACAGTAGACTCATAGACATGGTGAAGTGACTGGTGGTTACCATGGAGGAGAAGTTGGGATAAGTGGTTGGGGAGGGTGAGGGGGATAAAGGGGCACAAAATCTCAATCATAACATAAGTTGGTCATCAGGATGGTAGTACAGCTACAGAATACAGTCAATGATTCTTAACATCTTCCTAGGCTGACAGATAGTTACTGCACTAGTAGGGTAAAGGTTTCATAATATGGATAACTAATGAACTACTGTGTTGTATAATTGAAACCAATATAAGATTGCATATCAACTATACCTCAATAAATAAAAAAGATACAGGAGATGAAAAGACTGATCTAAGACTAAAAAAAATGGGGTCAACAAATTTAATTAACAATTAATTATTAAATATTAAAATACTTTCATCAAACAAAAAAATGGTTATAAATAACACAATCAATAAAAACAGGAGATCAAATTACTTAATGAATGTAGAAACTGGAGGTTGTTTTACAGAAAATGGGTAAATGTGGTGTATTTGTGTACAACATTTACAATCATACTGAGCAAATTAAGGATACAAGGTCCTAGATCCAATTTGTCTACTCTGTGACTTTAGTTAAATGATTTAACACCTATGGCCTTCAGTTGCTTCACCTATAAAACCAAGAGGATGGAAGGGGCTTAAAGATAGTGGTGTGAAAAGTGAGACAGAAACCTCCTCCCAAAACCACATATAATATGAAAATATAGCAAATACAACTAACCCTGAAAGAGCAACCGGAAAAAAAAACTGCAACACACTGCCTACACCTGGGGAAAAGAGAAGACCTCATGGAAAAGGGTAAAGTAGCAAAGTTATGATCCAGCGGAACCCAACCCTTCCCTGACCCCAGCTGGGAGGAAAAGAAATGGAGTGGGAAGGGAATGGAGGCCTAGGACTGCTGAACACCCAGCCATGGAGATCTGCACTGGGAGCATGAACCTACACACATAAACAGAATAAGAAATGAGAAAGGAAAAATCACCAGGGATGCCACAGAAATACAAAGAATTATTAGAAAATACTATGAAAATTTATATGCTAACAAACTGGATAAGCTAGAAGAAATGGACAACTTTCTAGAAAAGTACAACCCTCCAAGACTGACCCAGGAAGAAACAGAAAATCTGAACAGACCAATTACCAGCAATGAAATTGAATTGGTAATCAAAAAACTACCTAAGAACAAAATTCCTGGACCACATGGCTTCACCACTGAATTTTACCAAACATTTAGTAAAGATATAATACCTATTCCTTAAAGTTTTACAAAAAAAAGAAGAGGAAGGAATATGTACAAACTCATTCTATGAGGCCAGAATTACTCTAGTACCAAAACCAAGCAGACACTAAAAAAAAAAAATTACAGATCAATATCCCTGATGAACACAGATGCAAAAATACTCAACAAAACATTAACAAGCCAAATTAAAAAATACATCAAAAAGATCATCCATCATGATCAAGTAGGGTTTATTCCAGGGATGCAAGGATGGTACAAAATTTGAAAATCCATCACATCATCCATTACATCAACAAAAAGAAAGACAAAAACCACATAACCATCTGCATAGATGCTGAAAAAAGCATTTGACAAAATTCAACATCCATTCATGATAAAACCTCTCAACAAGATGGCTACAGAGGGCAAGTACCTCAACATAATAAACGCCATATATAACAAACCCACAGCCAACATCATACTTAACAGTGAGAAGTTTAAAATCTTTCCTTTAAGATTGGGAACAAGACAAGGATGCCCACTCTCTCCAGTTTTATTCAACATAGCTCTGGAGGTCCTCGCCACAGCAATTAGAAAACACAAATAAATAAAGGGCATCCAGATTGGTAAGGAAGAAGTTAAACTGTCATTGTTTGCAGATGACATGATATTGTACATAAAAAACCCTAAAGAATCCACTCCAAAACTACTAGATCTAATATCTGAATTCAGCAAAGTTGCAGGATACAAAATTAATACACAGAAATCTGTTGTATTCCTTTATACCAACAATGAACTAGCAGAAAGAGAAATCAAGAAAATAATTCCATTCACAATTGCATCAAAAAGAATAAAACACCTAGGAATAAACCTAACCAAGGAGGTGAAAGACCTATACCCTGAAAACTATAAGACACTCATGAAAAAAATTAAAGAAGACACCAATAAATGGAAATACATCCCATGCTCATGGATAGGAAGAATTGATATTGTCAAAATGGCCAAGCTTCCTAAAGCAATCTACAGATTCAATGCAATCCCTATCAAAATACCAACAGCAATATTCAATGAACTAGAGATAATAGTTCTAAAATTCATATGGAACCACAAAAGATCCCGAATAGCCAAAATAATACTGAAAAGGAAGAAGAAAGCTGGGGGGATTATGCTCCCTGACTTCAAGCTCTACTACAAAGTCACAATAATCAAGACAATTTGGTACTGGCCCAAGAACAGACCCATAGATCAATGGAACAGAATGGAGAGTCCAGATGTAAACCCAAGCATATATGGTAAATTAATATACGATAAAGGAGTCATGGATATAAAGTGGGGAAATGACAGCCTCTTCAACAGTTGGTGTTGGCAAAACTGGACAGCTATATGTTAGAGAAAGAAACTGGATTATTGCTTAACCCCATACACAAAAGTAAACTCAAAATGGATCAAAGACCTGAATATAAGTCATGAAACCATAAAACTCTTAAAAGAAAACCTTGTCAAATATCTCTTGAATATAAACATGAGCAACTTTTTCCTGAGCACATCTCCTGGGTCTAAGGAAACAAAAGCAAAATTGAACAAATGGGACTACATCAAACTAAAAATTTCTGTACAACAAAGAACACCAGCAGTAGAACAAAAAGGCATCTTACAGTATGAGAGAATACATTCGTAAGTGACATATCCGACAAGAGGTTAACATCCAAAATATGTAAAGAACTCACATGCCTCAAAATCCAAAAAGCAAATAACCTGATTAAAAAATGGGCAGAGGATATGAACAGGCAATTCTCCAAAGAAGAAATTCAGATGGCCAACAGGCACATGAAAAGATGCTCCACATCACTAATTATCAGGGAATTGCAAATTAAAACCACAATGAGATATCACCTCACACCAGTTAGGATGGCCAACATAGAAACAACAAATGGTGGCGAGGATGCAGAGAAAGAGGAACCCTCCTACACTATTGATGGGAATGTAAGCTAGTTCAACCATTGTGGAAAGCAATATGGAGGTTCCTCAAAAAACTCAAAATAGAAATACCATTTGACCCGGGAATTCCAGTCCTAGGAATTTAACCAAAGAAAACAAGATCCCAGATTCAAAAAGACATATGCACCCCTATGTTTGTCACAGCACTATTTACAATAGCCAAGATATGGAAGGAATGCAAGTGTCCATCTGTCGATAAATGGATTAAGGTGATGTGATACATATACATGATGGAATATTATTCAGTCATAAAAAGAAAATAAATCCTATCATTTGCAACAACATAGATGGAGCTAAAGGGTATTATGTTGAGTGAAATAAGCCAGGTGGAGAAAGACAAGTACCAAATGATTTGCCTTATTTGTGGAGTATAACAACAAAGCAAAACTGAAGGAACAAAATAGCAGCAGACTCACAGAATCCAAGAAGGGACTAGCGGTTACCAAAGGGGGGGTCGGAGGGGAGCCAGTGGGGAGGGAGGGAGAAGGAGATTGAGGAGCATTATTATAGGCACACATGGTATGTGATGAGGGGTCATGGGGAAGACAGTGTAGCACAGAGGAGACAAGTAGTGACTCTGTGGCATCTTACAAGGCTGATGGACAGTGACTGCAAAGGGGTGTGGGGGCGACTTGATAATATGGTCAATGTTGTAACCACAATGTTGCTCATTTGAAACATTCATAAGAGTGTATATCAATGATATCTTAATAAAAAAATCAAAAGGGTGAAGGCTGTTCCACCTACTTAATACTCTTCATATTAAATAACTCATGTAAGTTCTTCCAAACTGAATTTGAAATTTCACTTGGGTTGGAAAGCAACTGATCACCACTGAAGAACCTACTCTGTGATATGACTGGGCAGACTCTCAAACTTCTGAGTTAATTGGGAGCCTGGATATTTGAAGGTCTGTACAAGCTTACTTAAAACAATTAAAATCACCAACAAGTAGACAATTCATAATTGAATACCTGTTAGGCACCATGTTAGCTACTTTTTGCAGCTAGTCACTATCCCTTATAAAAATCCTGTAAACTGTGGCAGACTGTATTTTTCATGATGAATATAATGAGATCTCTTACCTTGCATACTCTTCTTACAATGTAATAGTGACAGTTCTCCATCAAGACCTGAGTTCATGTCCCCTATCCTTGAATATGGGTGTACCTGTCATGATCATGGAACAAATTACACTATGTGGCTTCCAAGACTAAGAAACAATAGGTGATACAGCTTCTGTTTGGTACTCTTTGGTATCACCTACTCTTGTAAACAAGCCAGCATTTTCTGAGACCCCAGATTACATGGAGAGGCTTTATGTAGGTGTTACAGCCAACGTCCCTGGCTGAAGTTCTAACATTAGCCACCAGGCATGTGAGTGAAAAAGCCTTCACGATGACTCTAGCCTCTGCTACTGTCTTATTGCAACAGCATGTGAAGTCCCAAGCCCAGTTAACTCCTAGAATAATGAGAGATAATGATAAAAAATGACTGGTATTTTTGTAAGCTCTTAAATTTTGAGGTCATTTTCTATGTGGCAATGATAACTGGAAAACAAGATGAGCATGACTATATTACGCAAGTGAGCTAACAAACAAATATTTATATCACTCAATGAGAAAGAAGATGAATCCGAATTTTAATACATTCTTAAGACAGCATGTTTCCTCAAAAACTTATCTTATTTGAAAAAATATGAAAACAAATTCTTGGCATTAAATGCTTTAAGAGTCCAGAAGTAAGCCAACAAGACATACTACATCTAGCATACATGAATAGATTCAAAGAATATATTAATGATTACAAACGAGCCATCTGATCTTTTTAAAGACTTTACACACAGATTAGCTTAGATCTCTTCAACTTTTATAAACCCACCAAGCCCCATAAAATGTAATGGACCTGAAGTAAATGGGAACTTTCAGATATCCTTGTTTTGCAGAAACAGACTCCATTTCTGTATCACCTACAGCTGCATCTCTGTAGCTATCGCTGGTATCAAGAGACAGATGGGGAAAGTCAGTTTCCAGCACGGGTGGTTAAACTATCATCTTTTTCAGAAATTCCAAGGATCTCTGCCAAAGGTAAAAATGGGATTTTGTTCTACATCTTTGGGCTTAGGTTATTTTTAAGTTCATATGTTCATATTATAATTAATAAATATACTGCAAAATGCAGGAACGTCGGCCTTCATTATTATACACATTTCTTCATTCTCAAACACTTCTTTCATGCCTATTGCATAAGATGAGTGAAGGCTTTTACCACACAGATTATGTGTTAATTATATAGCCACTATGTAAAGTAGAAATTATCTCCATTTTAGAGATGAAAAAACTGAACCAGTATACTCAGGTCCCAAAGAGAGCTACTAAATAATAGAGCTGGACTTGGAACTAGATGACCTTCCTCTCCCCCTCTTGTTTTCAGCCCCAAGAGAAGGCTCAATTGATACCTTTTGCTACAGAATGCTTCTTTAACCTTAACATTTCCTTATTTTGAAAATTTCCTGTCCTTCTTTCCTTCACAGTATTTATAACAATGTATAGCCATTTCTAAATTGATTTTTTTAAACATTTTGTCTCTTTCCCTTCTATAAATTAAGCTTCATGAAAGAGGGTTGCATTTCCATCTTGTTCATCAAAAGACTTCAAAAAACTATAAAGCGTTCTAGCATATAATCTGTGCTCAATACATACAAAGTGAATAAAATCCACACCTCTAATGTAAGGATATTTGACTCAAAAATCTGACTCTAAATATAAGAATATTGTGCAACTAACAGTGAAAAATTCTAAGACACTTCACATAGTGTTACTTAGCCAAGTGAAATTTTCTCTTTTCCCATTTTATAGATTTAAAAATTGAAGGATAGAGTAGATTTGTTCAAAGAAACATCATTACCTATATTCTTTCTAAAGTACCCTCCAGTTTCAAAATTGTGCTTGGAAATTTTCCGTGCACTGATCTTTATACCTGAGCTCAAACCTGAGAATTCTGTTTCTAGGTCATTTGTTCAATCACATCAGAAAGTATAAAGGCTTCCACAAAGCAGATCAATGGTGCTTTTAATCTAAGGAGTGCTCCCCACTGGTTGCCTTTTGCACCCTCTGTTTGCCAATTCATCTGTACAATCTGTGTTCTGTCTGAGAGACAAATAGTGCTGGGAGGGGCTAATGGTAGAGACAGAGTAAAGAATCTCCTCCCCTACCTCTTCCCTACACAGAAACACTGGGCCTAGAAGCACCTACAAGTGCTTTTGTTCTGCTTTAGGAGGAAACATTGCCATATATTCCACTTTGCATGGTTGCAAGATTATTTTTCAACAACTTTAGAATTAAAAAGTACATTCTTTTCCTTAGAGTCCTTTATTCAGTATGTTAACTCAGGAAGATACCAAACCCTATACAGGTTATGATTCGAAAGTTTGATTATAAATCAGTTTAGAACTCAGAGTTACATCTTCCCAGAGAAGAACTGATAAAAATAAGGTACTCAGATCAGACAACAAAATTTCATTTAACTCCAGATATATTTAACATAGTAATCACGACATTGGCACCAGTTTTTGAGAATCTATAATGTGCCTATACCAGGAAAGGGTCTTAATATAATATTCATCTTACTTAATCCTAACAGCTCTACGAGTTAGATATAATTACTACAGCATACATGAGGAAACTTAGCCCCAGAAAGAGCAAGAAATTCTGTCGAAGCTACATAGCTAGAAAGTGACAGAGCTGGAATGTAAACCTAAGTCTCTCTGATGCCAGGCTTGGGCACCCACTTTGCTCAACTAGTACTTTCTTGTCAGAGATAGAACTGATGCTTCTCTGGGTAAACGTGGGTTTCATTTTGACGTTTCATAATTAATGTTTGTTTCCCTGCTTTTGGAGTGTCAAGTGAATGTCTCTGTTGATCACAACTATCTTCCGGGTAATACTGAAATTTGCAGCCATGGACACAAATTCCATCAAGCCCTGGAAAAGTTTGACATAAACTGCTGCCTACCTACACAACATCACTTTCTTCTCTGCTTCCAAATAGAATTTGATTTGATTCAGGAATCACCCTGTTCCATTTGGCTATGTGATTCAGGGATGGCTAATTTTTTATTGGTTCAAGCCAATCATGGGAGTGTGTTTTGTTTCCCCTTATTAGTTTAAACATGAGGATGTGACATAATACTGACCAATAAAATGTAAGGGAAAATAGGCTAGGGAGCGTCTAGGAAATTCTTCTTCATTCTTAGAAGATGCATACATTTAGATTATGATAAATGTACATTAATCAATAGATGGTTTCAACAACTGGGTAGTTTCTGGAGAAAAAAATATAATTGTTCTCAACTTTTTAATTTGCACCAGTTTTAGTAGGATCAAAGTTTAAAGAAACAGAATTAGAAGAAACCATGGGAGAATATTTTTAATTTAGCACTCTTTCAACAGCAGAGCCCTTTATAAATATGACCTCCCCCTGCCAAAAGAAGAAGCCATAAAAGAAAAGATTAAAGAATTCCCAACAATATAAAATAACATTTTGAATGGAGCTAAATACCACAAGTTCAAAAGACTAATAACAAATTTAAAATTATTGGTATTGCATTTCACAACAAAACAGCTAATGCATTTAATATATAAATAATCCCTGCAGACTGCTAAGAAGAGCTACTATACCAAATGATAAAAAATTGGGAAACATGAAAATTTCCCAAAAGAAGGAATCCTGCTAGTTCTTAAGCACATGTAAAGATGCTGTCTCTCTCACAGGAAGAAAATCTTCAAATAATCAATATTTTACAGGCACACATGGGGTAGCAAGGGTGTGAAGGACATTTGATTTTAATTGGCTTTTATCCTTTTTATTTTTAAATCATATTCATATATACCCTCTGGCAAAAAATAAGTTAAACAAAAATTTATATATAGAACTTTAATGAGACAACTTCCTTCAGTCTATTATTCAACTCCTGAAATGTGCCCTGCAGTATGAAACTAGTCATTATTATAGAGAATCCCTGTGTAGATATGAGAGGGTGTGCAAGTTAACATGTATGCATGAAAGGGAGAAAGAGCAGGAGGCAAGGAGAAGAAAGAGGGAGCAAACTGAATAGCACAATTTAAAGGCATACTGTAAAACAAAACAAGGACGCAGGGGGAGTGTGTAAAGGAGGAGAGTCACAGATAAGATTGACAAGGTTTGGCAGATCCGAGAAAGTCTTGAAATCCAGTCTATCCATGGTGGCAATGGGTAGGAATAAAAAACCAATTAGGTATGAGAGATTCATGGAAGAGGAGTCACACGTGACTAGATGGGTTTAAGCCTGAGTGAGGGTAAATGTCAGAAGAGACTCTTGACCCCCTGGGCAAAGATAAGGTCAGCTTTAAATATATTGAACTTGAGGGTATGGTAAGACACCTATGTGTGGGAACAACTAGTCAGGAAGTAGGTGAAGGTGTAGAACTAGACCATTTTAGGGCTGGAGTTGAAGGTCTGAGAATCATGAATTGTGTCTGAATAGACAAACATTGAGGGCATGGGCCTACTTTGTATGATGGGTGCTATGGTTTCTTTTCTTCTAGTTTGCAAATATCTGTCATTTCCAGCTATGTACTGTTATCCACTATATCTCCACTTGGCCATATTTTTTATAAATATTTTTTACCTAAAATATTTAAAGATAACTCCATTTTTCTTCAACTTTAATTATTTTGAAGAGACCCATTAGTATGGCTTTTCTATTTTTCCCCTTTTTTATTACAAGAACCCGTTTTATTGCTTGATAAAATTCCTACCTTTATGATGTTTCACAGATTTTTATAATATGGAAGATGCTTCTTTACAGTGTTTCTACACACCTTATGTTTTGTATTTCAAGTTACACTGTGTTTTAGGTATTCATTGCTTATTTCAAAAATGAAAAAATAATTATTTATACCTGTCTTATTGGTGGTAGCATACACTCAGGAGGTTGACAGCTATTGTTCATCAGACAAAGAGAAGGAAAAGAAAGATTTACTTTTCTTTCCAAATGCTTTGTACTAGTTAAAAATATTAAAAGACTAAGGATAATGGTGATGATAAATGAACAGTTTGGCTGATCTGGCTTGGAGTTTCAAATCATGTAAAGATGGTACTACTAAGTCTCAATGCTGCCACTTACTCAATGCTTACACAACTCCTTTACTCCATTTAAATTTCTCCTACTTTAAAATATGAGTTTAATAAAATAACTTCACAGGTTTATTGTACTGGTCAAAAGATATATGTATTCAAAAGGCCTTTGAAAACTCCTAATTTTAAAAAGAGGGACCTCTTTTTTATTCTGAGATATGATTTTCTTTTATTCTTATAGAATTACAGGAACATAAAAAAAGTATGGGTAACTTTCCAAAGCCTGATTTTTTTTTTATTTTGTGAGCTATTAGACAGAAGAAGACATTATATGGGACTAAAATATTTATAAAATGAACGTGGGCATGTGTGTCCTAAGCTGTGCAAGGAACACAAAGAGCAATAAGGCCCTTCAACAGAAATACAAGGTACGTCCTTGTTTGTTTGTTTTTCTTCGACATTGTTTTCATAAGGGTGGTTTTGCAATGCCCCTAGAAGAAGGAAGAGGCTTGTGTACAGCCATGAATGAGTAAGAAAAAAGCCTGATATTTGGGGACACCTAGGAAAAACCAAGTGATACCAATCTTATTGTTAGCTCACAGGTAATGGATTCCCTCTTCAGATTTGCATAACATGGTATTAGACACTGGGAGACATAAAAACACCATCACCACCCACCCCCAGCATAGATGTCCATGTCTTAATACCTGGATCCTGTGATTATGGTACATTATGTGGTAATGAGGAACTAAGGTTGCAGATGGAATTTAGTTTGCTAATCGGCTGACCTTAAAATAGGTAGTTTACTAGATTATCCAGATTGGCTAATATAATCATGAATCCTTCAAACTGGAAGAGGGAGACAGAAGAGTAGGTCAGAATGATGTGATATGAGACTCAATTTGCCCTTATTATCTTTGAAAATGGAAGGGGGGCATGAGCAAAGGAATGTGGTCAGCCTCTAAAAAAGCTCAAAAAGACAAGGAAGTGGAGTCCTGCTAGAGCCTCCAGAAGGAAGATAGTCATATTGACACCCATTTTAGCCCAGTGAGACCCATGTTGAACCTCTGAAATATTAGGTGATAAATTTGTGCTGCTTTAAGCCATTAAATTTATGGTTATTTGTTACAGTAGCAAGAGGATACCAATATATAGACTATCAGTTACGAGAATGGGTTAGTCCAAGAAAAATATGCTTTTGTCCACATTAACATAAACTATTCAGTGTACATTTTTAAGTGCTACAATAGATAACCCCTCACTTTCATGCTCCCTTTAACCAACTCCAATCAGCAACAACCCCCAAAAAAAACACACATTCCACTGAAACTGTTCTTATCAAAGCAAATGTTAGCTAGAGTGAATTACTGGCCAAAATGGGATGGTTTTGAGACTGAACAAGAGGTGCTATTCGTAATCCACTATGCTAACAGTTATATATCAGAATTTCCCAGAGCCTTTATTATTCCACTGACATTTCACTGATCAACTTTCAAGTTCAATGTATTTGAACTAATCAGCAATACTTAATGCCATTAAGCACTCTCCTCTCCCTGAAACCCCTTCCTGTGGCTTTTAGAATACCACACCTTCCTCATTTTTCCTCTCCTCATTCTGACCATCCTCTTAATTCCCTTTACTGATTCCTTCTCATATCTAAGTCATAGGATCTCCTATTTATCTATCTGTCCTTTTTTCCTAGGGGACCTCATCCAGATCAATGGATTTAAATATTATTTATGCTGCTAATGGACTTCTAAATTACTTATGTTCAGCTGGGACCTCATAACTCCAGGTTTATGCATTATCAAGTCTCATAAGCTTCTCAACATTAACATGTTCAATGTGATGTACCACATTAACAAAATAAAGGATAAAAATCATGATCATCTCAATGGATGCAGAAAAAGCATTTGACAAAATTCAACATCCATTTACAATAAAAATCTCAACAAAGCAGATATACAGGAAACATAACTCAACATAATAAAGGCCATATATGATGAACCCAAAGCTAATATCATACTCAACTCTAAGATCAGGAAGACAAAAATGGCCACTCTCACCACTTTTGTTCACATAGTATTGGAAGCCCTAGGCAGAGCAATTAGGCAAGAAAAATAAATAAAAACATCCAATTAGAAAAGAAGAAGTGAAATTGTCACTATTTGCACATGACATGATATTATATATAGAAAACCCTAAAGACTCTTCCAAAAACCTGTTAGAACTGATAAACACAGTCAGTGAAGTTGCAGGATACAAAACCAACATAGGAAAATCAACTAGATTTCTCTACACTAACAACAAACTATATGAAAGAAAATTAAGAAAACAATCCTATTTACAATTGCATCAAAAAGAATAAAATGGTTGGGAATAAATTTAACCAAAGAGGTGAAAGACCTGTACACTGAAAACTATAAGACATTGATGAAAGAAACTAAAGAAGATACAAATAGATGGAAAGACATTCTGTATTCATGGATTAGAAGAATTGATATTGTTTAAAAGTCCATAGTGCCTAAAGCAAAATACACAATCAGAGAAATCCCTATAAAACTGCAATGGCATTTTTCACAGAACTAGAACAAACAATCCTAAAAGTTGTGTGGAACCACAAAAGACCCTGAAAAGCCAAAGCAATCTTGAAAAAGAAAAGCAAAGCTAGAGGCATCATGCTCTTTGATTTCAAACTATATTACAAAGCTACAGTAATCAAAACAGTATAGTATTGGGATAGCAGGCACACAGATCAATAGAAAAGAATAGAGAACCCAGAAATAAACCCTTACATACACAGTCAATTAATTTACAACAAAGAAGACAATATACAATGTGGAAAGGACAGTCTTTTCAATAATGGTGTTCAGAAAACTGGAGAACCACACGTAAAAGAATGAAATTGGACCACTCTCTTACACCATATACAAAAATTAACTAAAAATAGATTAAAGGCTTGAGTGTAATAACTGAAACCATAAAACGCTTAGAAAAAACATAGGCAGTAAGCTCCTTGATATTGGTCTTGACGATGATTTTTATGGATCTGATTCCAAAAGTAAAGGCAACAGAAGAAAACGTAAACAAGTGGTACTCCCATCAAACTGAAAAACAAACTAAAAAGAAAACCATCAACAGAATGAAAAGTCAGCCTATTGAATGAGAGGAAATATTTGCAAATCATATATCTGATGAGTGGCTAATATCTAAAATATATAAATAACTCATACAATTCAATGGCCAAAAAGCAAATAACTCAATTAAAAAAAAGGCTAAGGATCTGAATAGACATTTTTCCAAAGAAGACATACAGATGGGTAAAATGTATATGAAAAGATGCTCAACATCATTATTCATCAGGCAAATGGAAATCAAAACACTAATAAGATACCACCTCACACCATTTAGAATGGCTATTATGAAAATGACAATAACAAGTATTGGCAAAGATGTGGAGAAAAGGGAACCCTCACACACTGCTGGTGGGAATGTAAATTGGTGCAGTCACTATGGAAAGCAGTATGGAATGTTCTTCAAAAAATTAAAAATAGAACTACCATACAATCCAGAAATTCCATTTCTGAGTATCTATCCAAAGAAAACAAAAATACTAACTCAAAAAGATACATGCATCCCCATGTTCACTGCAGCACTATTTACAACAGCCAAGATATGGTAACAACCTAAATGTCCATTGATGGATGAATAAAGAAAATGTTAAACACACACACACAATGAAATATTATTCGGCCATAAAAAGGAAGGAAATTCTGCCATTTGTAACAACATGGATGGACCTTGGGGGTACTTTTTAAGTAAAATAAGTCAGACAGATCTCAATTATAGGAGGAATCTTAAAAAAATAAAAAGCCAAATTCATAGAAACAGAAAGTAGAATGGTAGCCTCACAAGAGGCTGAAGGGAATGAGTCATGGGGAGTATTGTTTAATAGATATAGAGTTCTTGCTTTGCAAAATTAAAATAGTTCTGGAGACAGATTGGTGGTAATGGTTGTACAACTTTATGAATGTAACACCACTGAACTATACACCTACAAATGCTTAAGATAGTAAATTTTATGTGTATTTTACTACAGTAAAATTTGGGAGAAAAAGAGAAATAATCCGATCCAAGTCCCTGTCCTATTTTGCCTGGATTACTGCAACAGCCTTCTAACTTATCTCCTTGCTTCCATCCTTACTCCCTTTAATCTATTTTTCACACAGTAGCCACCCTAAAATAATGGAAGTTTATGTCACTTTTCCAGTGACTTTCCACCTCACTGGTAATAAAAACCTAAGGCCTCACTATTACTTACAAGGACCTATGTGATCTGGTTTATTATCACAGCTCAGACACCATCTCCTAGCACTGTGCCCTTCACCCACACCTTTCCTGAATAGCCCATGTGTCCCACAACTCAAGGATTTTGCACTGTGTTTCCTCCTCATGGGTTTGTCTTCTCCCAGATATCCACACCTCTTTCCAGTCTTTACTCAAAATTTACCTTCTTAGTGAGTCCTTCTCTGACTACCCAAACTAAATTTTAACTTTTCTCCGCAATGTACTGTGTATTCCACTTTCCTCATTAATTTTTTTCTTTTTAACAGTTAATATCATACTTACTACTAAATTTTACTTTCTTTAATGCATATTATCTACATATTATTTGAAAAATTATTTTTATTTATACTGCTTATCTTGTTCACATTTTGACTCTCCAAGCCTTAGCATATGCACTCCATTAGGGCAAAAATTATTTTGTATGCTTGTTTATGTATCACTTCTTCCTATAAAACTGCAACATATTAGGTGATTAATAAATGTTAATGATTTCATAAATGAACACTTCTCCATGTATGAGTAATACTATATATAAAAACCATAGTAGAGAAAAGTTAATGTTACTTATTATGAAGAACATGGGCTTGGAGTAATGTAAGTGTGAATGGGAATCCAGGCTCTGCCATTTATTGGTTAGGCCTTGCATTTTGGATTTAACTGTTCACTTTTAAAAGGAGACAAAATCACTCCGAAAGAACCATAAAAGCTAAGATAGGAAATTGCTTGGCACTTATATAGAAGGAAGCAAGTTATTGAATTTGGTTGGAGTAAAGAAAACAGGAAACAAACAGTACAAAATAAGCATGAATTATAAATTTTTCACAGATCATGGAGCTTCTTGATGAAATTTAGGAGAGTAGACTTGTTATAAAAGCAACAGGAAGTGAAGAAAGTTTTGTGAATAATATTAATAAAGCTGTTACTAAGGAAATTTATTTGATTTAGAGGCAGCTAACCTAAGAAAGCAATATTGATTATAAAGCTATTTTTGTAACCTAGAAGACATGTATTATTAACGGCCTGAATCACAGGGCAAGTAGGAATACTGATGGGACATAATAAAGACATGTTGTAAAGAAAGAATTGACTTTGTAAGTCTCGCAATTGAATATCAGATCAATAGAGAAACAAAGTATGTCACATATTTAAGTCTCAGTGATTGCTGAATAATATTCTCATTTACATGACAAAAAGGACAAGAACCAGGTTTCTGAGCAATTAAACAAAGTTCATTATGGGACATAGTAGGTTTGAGAACTTATTGGACACCAAGGTATAGATAAATATCAAAGAGTTAGAAGTATGGCTATAAATTCATGAGATATTGGAAGTGGTAAAAATATAGAATACAATGGTAATCTGCATACAGCTTGAAGACAGGAGAGTAAATCATATTGATAAGAGAGAGAGTGTAGAAATAAGTGGGTCATAGGATCTTCCATGAGGGAGTTGGAAGAGGAGAAAAGAGCCAGATAACAAAAGATTTGCCCAACAGAGATGGAGAAGAACCTGATGAGTCTACAGGCTATGAGAAAAGTATTTCAACTACGGTAGAAAACCTGAGACCTGAAAAGAAGGCATTTGATTTGGTGACTAAGTATAATTATCTGTTGAACAGATAAATGAATGAATGAAGCATAAACTATTGTACAGAAGGTGCTAAGTGAAAGAATCACATATACTACATTAACAAGATAAAGTATAGTGTTGTGTTTTGGAAGAGGTGGCATACAGATGGGTGTGAGTACCTACAGGAGTTTTGGATAGGGTGAAGCTCCAGGAGAGAGAGAAAACTTGAAGGTGAAAAAGAGACTGGAGTTTCTTGATATTAAGACCTGGAGTAGAATGAGAGGTATGAACAATGCCATAAGAATAAGAATTAAGTGTAACTATGAAAAGGATGTCTCCCATCCAAGGATGGGTGGCAGTTAAATAATACAATGAGGAAAGTTAGGGGTTCACATCAGATACTATTTCTTCTTAACAAATTATGAGGGAAACTGATTTTTATAGGCAGGGATCCTGAGGTAAGTCAGAGTGCTTCACCTCAACAGGTTTACAAACTGCAGTGAACATAAATGAGATTTTCCAAGTTTGGGGCAGATGGAGATAATTCATGTTTCTTAGATATTGGGAACTTTTAAGATAATTAATGAATTTTATGTTTTCCATAGAAGATAGTCACTCACATGAGTTTCTCCCTTATTATGGAAAACTTTACCCTTCCTTGTAGACCACCAAGTAAACACTTGAATGAAACCCTCTAATACAATGTTATCTGGACTGTCTTGAGTTCATTTGAAGTGGATTAGACACAACCTGTAGGGGGCAGTAGAGGCTCAGCCCCTCTGAGAAACTCTAGAAAACACTTCATAGTAAATAGTTAGGACAGAAACTTATCAAACCTAACTAGGTGTGAAATCATCTGATGTGCTTCTTATAGAAACAGGCAAAATATACCATTCCCCATCAATTGTGATTCATGCTTCCTTTCTACAGGATAACATCAGGTTTATTTCATGACTTATGTTAAGTAAGTGAATTTGTTGAATATTTTATGATATATTATATATTTTGTAATATATAGACAAAGGTAGAGTGAAGAAACAAGAGTTCAGCAAAATTAAGTCCATTTATAATTACTTCATTAAGGAGTCATACCTGAGCAATGCCTTAATGAAGTGGTAATGAGGTAAAAATATGATGCCAGAATAGGCATTGGAGAAAACATTCTGGGAAAGGCAGCTCAATAAAGTGACAATGGGGGAAGGGAAGAGACCTTCTCTCTTTGTTTGGCTCATACTCCTTTATTTTAGAATGTACAAAACCTATTCTTTAAGTCTTAGAGGTTGTAAAGGGAACATAGTGATAAGGAGGGTGGGAAGAATGGCGAAGATGAGAAAGAAAAGGATTGACCTACTGAAAGTTAAAATGGGGATAAAAATAGCATCTCTCACCTCTAAGACCTGTTATAACGATTTTGTTCCCTCATCTAATGTGCACACATGGCATATAGCAAACACCCAGTAATGTATAGCAGAAGTATTTTTATATACTGATAATGAGGAAACTGATTACATTTATTATTAAAAATTATACCACCGGCCTTTGTGAAAATGTGAATGGGAATTTAAAGTGAGGCTGAGTCACACAAATGTTCTCACTCAATCTCCTTTGTTCAGCTTTGCAGAAAAACTGTCCAAGAATGGAGGGCATTAACTATGCACTGAAATATGTTGCCCTGGGTGAATCTTTGAGTGTTAATAATTTTCAGCCTCATGCATCAATTCATTGTGCCAAATAAATCACTAAATAAATGCAATGACTATTTTTTTAATCCATAAGTCTCTAAAAGTGTATATTTTTTTAACCAATAGTATCAGGTCTATAATTCTAAATTCCCATTTTAGGGTAGTTTTGATAAAAGTCACTTCCTCAAGAACTTTTCAAATTGCTATATTAAGCAAAATAAAACAAAAAAATCGAGCAAATCTAGAAATTTCAGCACACTTCATTTCCATGCTCTAACATATACAAAGCTATATTTTCTTGTATTTTTAGGTTTTCTACAGCATTGCAATGGTGGAGAGCTCCACTGAGAAATATAATGACAGCCTCTATATAAAGTATATATTTCCTTTAGGTATCAGATATCTAGAAAAATCTCCCCAAATAGTGTGACAAATAAATTTTAACCATTTTCTCATTCTTCTAAAAACTACATATATAAATCTTTAATGAGCTTTCTGTTTCTGTATAACCACTGGTGACCTTTGTAAAAGAGAACCTTACCGGCAATTATACAATGAAAGTACAAATCATTATTATGAGAATCCTGATTCATGAAGAATCAGCCTATGTTAAACCTAGAGAAGTCTCAATAACAAAACAACATCATATGAAAGTATCTAATACAACTTGGAACAATGAAACAGCTCCTAATGGAGGAGAAAAAGGCAGTGCAAAATTCAAACAAACAAAAGCTATGTCAGATTATATTGGATGAAGTTCTTGGATTGTAGAACAGAGAGTAAATGTTGACAGACCTGTGAAGGAAATGGGCTCCGTTTGGGGTCAGAGGTGGAGACATAAGCAGCCTGTGTGTAGGCATAGCTCTTGAACCGAGGCTTAGGAGAGGAAGGAGTTCGTTCATAGCCCTGCGCTAGACTGACTGTGATCTGCAGAAAAGGGTTACAGGGATGGGGACAGAGAGGAGGAGGAGAAATCATAAGTAACCCCGAAAGGACTGCTTTCCAACACACTAGAAAAATTAACATTAAATGGAAACAGTGAGATGACAACTCTAATTTGAAATACATGGAAGTGACATTAGAAACCAGTATGCTCCAAGAACTGTGGTGCTCTATGACATGTTGGAGAGCAGGTCATCAGGGAAGATACAAGGGTGGGATTTAACAATGATTCCATACTGACACAACTCCAGCACTAATATGGGATGGTGCTCTTCAATCTTGCAAAAGCAGGCATCCAAAAGCAATTTTCTCTGAACCCAAAGTAAACAAAGCCAGAATTCATCAGGTCAATACCCTGGAAAGGACTGAAGCTTTCATAGGCTAAATATAGAACTAGCTCAGTAGAGTGAGAAAATTAGGCCTAAGAGCTTTCCATGACTTCAGCCAAAATTTTGCTAAAGGTATCACTGTATCAAAGAAAGTACAAAACAACACCCCAAACATCCACTGTTGGAAATGAGAACAAGCCATGTAATAGAAAAATCCCACTGGATCTGTATAATAATATAATAAGAATCTTTATCATATGTATTCTCCATTATTATTTACTTAAAATATTTCAAGCTGCTTTATCTTAACAAAAATGTTACCTCGAATAATCACAATTTGTTAAAGCAATAGCAGGTTGCCACTAAAAATCAGAAATATTAAAAGAGTACTTGCCTTGGTTCTTGCTCTAATTCTTTGCTCTTTGCTCTAGTTGATGGAAAGTTTCAAATGCATATGAATCTATATTATTTTCATTTTATGCAATAGAAATGAAATATATTCTGTGTTTCATAGTACTATGATATAGTTCATATCAGTAGTAGAGGATTTTAACAATGTGCTTTGCAAACAATATTATAGTCCATGATAGATAAAATTTAGGTTTACAGTCTTTCTCCTCCCCCCATCTCTCTATATACACACATACATACACTTGAGCCTTGAACAACATGGGATTGAACTGCTAACCTGCACAGGTCTACTTATACATGGATTTTTAATATATTGGAAATTTTTTGGAGATTTGTGAAAATATGAAAAAGCATTTTCTTTTCTCTACCTTACTTGACTGTAAGAATACAGTATATAATACATAAAACATACAAAATGTGTGTTATATGTTATTGATAACAAGGCTTCCAGTTGACAGTAGGCTATTCGTAGTTTTGGGGAGAGTCAAAAGTTATATGCAGATTTTCAACTGCACAAGGGGTCAGGACCCCAAACCCTGGCATTGTTCAAGGTCAACTATATATATATATATATATATGTATACACACACAACTATATCTATATATAGCATAATATGTGTATGTATGTATACACATTTATATATATATATACACACACACACACTATATATGCACTATGCCATATATATATATATGTGTGTGTGTGTATATCCATAGATATAATAGATATGTGTGTATGACACCTGAAAATGAATAGAAAACAGAAAATATCTTCGACATAAGTTATCCTTTAAACACTTTACCTGTTGAGAATAGTGCATTTGATGATGTAATTGAAAATGTTCTTCTCTAGTAACTTTTGATGGCCTTGGCAACATTTCTACTTCCTGGATGGCTTCAATGCTCACTTGTTGAGGCAAAACTTGGAAGAGTGATGTGACATACATTAAGATGGACTTCTTATCTGGATAAGTGGTAGCAACATCTGTAAACACATCAACAGCACACATCAATTTTTGGTTTTTACATTTGAGTCTTTGAGATGGGAATGCACAAATCAATGTTACAGGAAGAAGACAGATTAATGAGTACTTGATTATCCATGAATGTCCTCCAGACACTAATTAGAACATGATCATCAGGCCTAAAATATCCATCCAATTTGGCTGACCAATGAAATGAGCACTAAAGTTCATCTCTTTTCCTTGTTCACTTAAAAACTTCATTCTGTAATACTTTTTCTTAAGTTAAATTGCCAAGCTAGACCATCTAAGAGAGTGAGTTTCATTAGATAAGAAACAAAAATAAAAGATTGCATCTTCCTTTCTATGGAAAGTTATATTAGCATGTCTATTAAAATGGTGCACTGGTAATTAAACAATTACACAAAAGAGCTTAATGTCTTGGCTTTCAGTAAAGAAAGCTTGCACCTTCTAATCAAATTGTTGCTGGTGATTAAGTATGTAAAGAACAAAACATGTCTCTGTGTTGAAATGAACCATATATTTCTACAAAAAAAAATAAAACAATATACCATATCCCTATGATTTATAATATTCCTTAAGTGTATTAAAAATATTTGTTTACAATATGATGCATCTGTTAAAGTTAGAAGTTGCCTTCCTTCTCAGACTTTAGAGATAAATGTAAAAGTCCTTCACATAAAGTTGATCTGATATCATGTCCTTTGCCAAATCTAGGGAATGAAAGCAACTCAGGATTTAAAGTCGACAGTAATGTGTAATAACACACACAGTAAGTGGCTGTTCCTTCAAAAGATTCTTTTGCTACTTGGTATTGTGACTTACTTAGCCAGTGCGTTAATACTGGGGAACCAAGATGTAAAAATAATCCTTTATGTTAAGTATACCATTAATCCCAGGAGTGTTAAAACATAAATCCTGGCAGAAGGCCAAGGCAACTTTACAGCAATGTGCCAAGCATTTTTCTAATCATGAATTTATCTTAGCTGGCATTAAAAGATCTGTTTTAAGTTAAATATGTACAGCCTGGTCAAGTGTTCTGATTATGAGTAAAAAAGACAAGAGTCAGATCTCAAGTCCACTGACATAAATGGAGGTTGAATAAGTCACTTTGTCCATCCTTTCACAAGTAGCGGGAACATGATTAATCAGAACAACTATTTTTAAAGTATTTTTTAAAAGAGTAACAGGAAAGGAGAAAGTTAACTAATGTTCCTTGCTCTGCTTCTATCAGTAGTAAAATACAGTACTTTTCAATCTTAAATGCGCATATGAATCACATGAGGACCTTTTTAAAACCAGAATTGGATTCAGTAGGTCAGGGGTGGAGCCTGAGGCTTTTCATTTCCAATAAGCTCCCAGGTGATATTGAAGCAGCCTGTTCAAAGACTGTACTTTGAGCAACAATGGTTGACAAAAATTACAAAAAAGGGGACTAATTGTATCACCTACAGCTTCATTGTTTTGCTTATTAGACACTTAAATGCACAAGGCTGAGAGGTACAAAGTTATACAATACATATTATCTGCTTATTATAATTTAATTATTAGGCAACAGATAGTGAAGGTAATTTTTGCAAGTAATTTTAAAGGAAGAACTAAAAAATACTCTGTGCATGAGTACCAGCTTTCTAAAAAAAAAAAAAAAACTAGTTTAGCTTTGAAATTTTAAAGCCTAAAATCTCCCTTTCATTTGGTAATTATTCTTCAAGTGTTTATTGTATGGGAGATAGTATGATTTTTCACCATATTTTGAAGCTCTAGAATGTTTTCTCTCTTCTCATTAGCAACTGGTCAATTTTATCTGTAATGGGCATGATTTAGAATTCTATTTTTTATGGTATTAAACAAAACCATGCTTTGAGAAAGGCATTGAATTAAAAAAAGTTGTTCCATGACTATTTACTGCTATATTATATGCAGACACATGCACGTATATGTCTGGCCTCAAATATATGCCATGATAAAAAGAAATAAAGGAAAAATAGATCAAACATCATTTCTAGTGCCCCAAGCAAATGTCAAAAACTGAAGTACATGTTATCTACATAAAACATCTTTTGGATGAAATCAAGTATTCATAAATATAAATCACTACAATAAACACTTTAACTAAACCATTGGCATTTTTGCCTCATTCCATTATCATTACACTTCTGAGGTTGTGCGGGATTTAGCTGTACCAGTAAGTAAAAACCAGTTTCCTTTTTAAAAAAGAACTTAGATATTCTAAATTATGTTGAATTCCTTCTACATATATTTGCTAAAGACAAATATTTTAAATATTTTAATAGATTATCCAGGAGATTACCAAGATAGAGAATTGATAGATTCTGTTCACAATTTGGAATAATAAATAAGTATAAAATAATTTCATTGCTGAAAGAATCTGAAATCTGTTCCTCTAATTGGCACAACCAGTGCTCTACTGTATTCAGAAAAAGGAAGAAATTATCTAAGAACCAGAAAGTTCTTTATAAATACAAAACTGAAATACATATAGGATTTCATTAGTTGGAAATGGAAGAATGGGGAAAGGTATTCCAGGTGGTGGAAAAGCATGAGTAAAAGTGCAGAGGTTGGGACAGATTAGACATGTCCAAGGAATAGTGCCTTTGGGCATCTGAGCTACAGAGAAGAGAACAGTGAATAATAAAATAAAATGGGTAGATTGTATGTGGAGCATTGAGAGATCATCAATAGCATATTAGAAAAGTTGGCCTTACTTCAAGAGGTGTGAGAGTAACTACTTTTGAGCAAGAGTGTGATTCAATTAAAAATTTTAAAAGAAAAACTGTTAATTTCAGAATGGGTGGAAAGAGAGAAAAAAACTACAGGGAAGTAGGAGACTAGGACCCAATCCAGATAGGAGGTGTCAGAGAACTAAAATAGGCCACATAATGAAAATAAGGGGATGCATGATAGAAATTCTAAGATAGATCCAAAACTACTTCATTAAATTTCAAATCCTTTACTCCACAATCTTTGAAAATGCCTATGCACAAAAGTTTGCCCCAAGCCCTAAGGGTACAAAGATGAGTAAACTGAAAATATAATGGAGGAAGAAGACAGAAGGAGAAAAGTGTTCTGTCACTAAGGTAACAAGTAGCTACCAACACAAGTTTCAAAATCATTTAATCAATTAACAACGATCTTGCTCCCCAAGAAAATCAGCAGCAACCCCTTCCTTCTGAAAGTCTGCCAATCATAAGTGAACTTAATCCAATGAATACAATTCTGAATGCAAACCAATTAACAGTGGTCTGACCTGAGTAACCAACCATACTTCTGAAGGTGACATCAACCTACTCCCAGCTCTGAATGTTCACAGATCTCTTGCTGTCCAGATTTCTCCCAACATCTAAAATAACTATATTTCAAGAGACTGTGGTTAACCTTTTACTTAAGCAAGCAATAAATACAGCTTTGTGTTTTCATTTCAAATATTGAGCAATGGTTTCATCATTTCATAAAATTCAAGTGATGATATTCACTTGTAAATTTATACTCAATGGGAACTTATTGAATGAGTGTGATACAGTGGAAAAATAAGCAGTTCTGAATCTGAAGATTTTGAAGTTTAAAAACCTGTACTGAAATATTTATATCTGTTTAGAAATATTTTAACAGCATTTACTTTTGTGTCCTCATCTGTGAAATAAAAATAAAAAAATCAGAGTCCCAATTTCACCATAGTGTTGTAAAGATCAAATGCAATAATGTTTAAAAAAGACTGTAAAACTTTATTAAACCTTGGTATTGTTGCTGTATTATAATTGTTGTTGTTTATCAATACAAGAACAAACCTTGTTGTAGGAGACCACTACTAGTATTAGTGGGCATCCAGAAAAAGCTGGTTGCAAGGAAACGCCATTCATCATTTACTACATATTTTGCAAAGTAATTATTCTGTGCCATAGAATATTCTTAGACTATGTTATAAGTATTCAGTGGATAAGCTACACATCTGTACATTTTACTAGAAATCAAAAGAAATCTCATGACTTGGGTGTAATCCTCACTTCTGATAACTGCACCAAGGTCAAGGCCTGGAACTCTGTGAGCACCTAAATATTTGCTGAGAAACTGAATAGAGTAGCTGAAGCCACAGAAATTGATGAGAATTGTGGAAGACAGAAACTGACTAAAAAAATAATGTTATAGATGAGTACCACAGCATTTGAGGAGGGTGAGAATAACGGTTTTACATGTCTTTATTACAAGACATTAAAACACACAAAGTGAAAAAAGTGGCCGAATCCACAAATGAGAATCTGACAATTATATGAAAGTAATCTTTGCACTAAAACCCTACTACATAATAGGTTAACTGTCACAAAAAAATTAATAATTTTAATCCAATCTTTGAGGCTATCTCAGAATGAAAATGCTGAGAATTCATAATACTGCTAGAATATTTTATTTTATGAACAATAACACTGATTCTGATGAGGGTTTCTATACTAATCAGAATTTTGATATTGAGGGATATAATGGAACAAATAAATCATTTAGTGAAATTCCATTACTTGTCAAATGAAGAAACTGAAACCCACAAGGGTTTGATGGCAAGTTCAAAAGCTAGTCAGTAAGAATCCAAATTAGAAGCCAGCAAGTACACCACTCTCAGTACCTTCCCTTCTTTCTTTCAGAGGAAGCTATCTAGGGCATTTGAAAACCAAGTACCTCAAAATTATTATCTGAATGATAACTCTGATTCCTGTGATTTCACCACCAAATATTAACTATATTATCCTTGGTAGTAGTGATTTTCTATTTCTCATAAGTGAGGTATAACAAGAGTAAAAACATACAAAAAAACGACTTGAGTAATTAAAGAAATGCAAATTAAATTAAATAAAGACATGCATTTTTAATTATATTCCTTTGCCTATCAAATTATCAAAGAATGACAAACAAATAACAGTCAATGTTGTAGAGGCTTCAGTGATTTGGCCAAACTCCTACTATGCTGGAAGAGTATCAGTTGTTTCCAACTTTATGAAAAATGTTTTGGCAATGCTTGTTAAAAGTTCAAAAACAATCATATTCAATTACCCAGTAACTTTTCTTCTAGGAATCCACCACAAGGAAATAATCAGAAATTTAAATGAAGATTTATGTAAGCTTGATATGAAATTTAAGCACTATTTACAATAAGATAAAGAAATATTTATCATACAAAAAAGAAAAAAATTCAGACCATTCCAAATGACTTAAGAGAATTATAAATGATCAAATATATAATTGTATATGAATATTACAAAGCCACTCAAAATGTTGCTTTTGAAGAATATTTGATACTATATTAAAATAAATTCTTTATAATGTAACATGAAAAGAGCAGGATGTGTAATTCATGTAGAATATAATAACAATTTGATGGAAAGACTAGGGAAACATACTTCAAGATATTATTGAAATGGGTATACTCATGGGATTGCAAGTAATTTTTCTTTTCTCCTTCATTCTATCTATACATTCTACCCTCTCTATTCAGCACTCACTGTTATAATTAGACAATCTATAATATAATAAAAGTATCTTTAAAGGTCAAACACAAACAATAAAAGCAAAGTGCACCAAGTTTTCTTTCAGTATGTCCTCACCCCAAAAAAGTCAATGTGAATGAGTTTGTTTGGAAACTGGTGCCTTTAATAAAACTATTCTTATCTTGAACAATCAACCTTCAGCAAGTTTGATTAGCCAGCTGACAGGCACAACCTTGAAACACCTCTGGGAAATCTAAACAAGAGGCTCCACCGTCTAAACCTCTGGTCAGTTTTCTGCCAAGAGAAAAGCAGGAATTGAAATAATGAATTACAATGCATATCATGTATAATAAGAAAGAAGCAGGATTTCAGAGATAACAGATGCATAAATGTACATTCAAAAAGTTTGGTCAGCCTTTTAAGAATTCTATAAAAAAATAAAAAAGGATGTCAATTAGAAACAATGAGGAGAATAAACCTGGAACATTTCCCACAGAATTTGTATTAGGAACAAAACATAAAAACAAATAAGTTCACTATTTATAGGAAAGGGGGATTGGGTGAACTGGGAAGAAGAAACTTGTGGTCAGAAAGCAGACAAGGTCAGAGAGCTCTAAATATAAAAATGTGAACACTCACATACAGACACAATCAAAAACCGGTGTTTGCTAAAACAACCAAACACACAGATGTGAAATTCTAAAGAATTTATAATTTCATAATGCTGAAAGCAAAGTGGGTTATCATTTGAGGTTTACAAATGAACAGATGTTATAATGTCATCTGATCTCTAAGCACTAGGGTTTTCAATTGCAAGCAATATCACAGCAATGGACTAATTCATTAAACCATTAGAGATTGTTGTTTTCAATTTTAATATTTTTCATCCAGCACTGCATTCTTCATACATGCATTTTCCATTTGCAAGTCATTGTACACAATGGATATATAGCATTCTAAAAAGAAAATAACCTGCACTGGTTCCCTTAATTCTTTAACATTTTACAAGACATGTTCTGCCTTCATTAAATCAAGTTCTCCTTAATTAATCCATCCCATAATTTTAGCATTTAATTCACTGATCCAAGTTACTTTTATCATATAATAACAATGCTTCTCATTAAAGGACTATAAAATATAGTAATGAAAGTAATTTGTATTGATGAAGATGATTCAGTTTCATAATAAAATAAACCAAAATGGAGGGGGTGAGGACTTGACAATATGGATGAATGTTGAACCACTGTGTTGTGTATGTGAAACCATTGTAAGACTGTGTATCAATGATACTTTAATTTTAGAAAAGCAATGGCTTCATTTATCTATGAGAAACACTAAATAACTTTATCTTTTAAACATCCAATTATTCCTTTCAATATGCTTATGGTATAGCTAGCAGAAAACTATCACTATCACCTTGGTACAAGTAGAAAACAGTGCTCAAAGTACATAATGCTTACCTACAGCCTAACAGGAAACACAAAAACAAAAGATCAGGTGCTTACAGGAGACTTCAGATACACTGAAAACTAGCCCAGTTTCCTCGCCATTAACTAAACAATGCTAAATACACCTATGCAAATAAACATCACATAGTCAAGCCAATAAGTAATGGCAGCTGGAGGTGATATTATTGATTCTGAAAAGTACTGAATTGACAGTATGAGGCAGTGAAAATACATATTTAACAAACATTTTTGAGTTACTACTTTGTGCCATGCTAGATGCTAGTCTTTGAGGATAGAGTAGTAAATAAATGAGCCCAGAGATCAGTTCTCATGGAACCGTCATTCTAATTGGGAAACAAAACTACAAATAATTTCAAAATCCTAAATTTATCACTTGCTGATTTATTCCTATCACTTATTTCTTTTACTTTATTGGATTAAAAAATTGTCTTCTACATATGCATTATCTTTGCTGGGCTTTTGAAGGGGGATTAAATAGGAGTGGTGAGTCTATGGTGTTTATACCAAACATTCCCATAGTGCCTGAGAAGAAATGCACAGAAGCTGGTGGAGAAAACTCAATTACATGGAAATTCTCAACCGATCCTGACTTTACAAGTCTCAAATAAACTACATTTAAGTTGAACGTTTTTTAACCAAGTATCTTCTAACCAAAATGAAGCCATTTTTTGTCTTTAAATTTTCAATTCCAAAATGCAACAAACTTTCAAAATTCTCTTTTCCAACTACTCACTGAGTTTTAAATTCCCTGGCCATTTAAAACCTTAGAACAACTTTTTAGTACATATCCTCTAAAACCAGGATAACAGAGCTAGCCTGACGTAACAAATGGAAGCTAATCAGTCAGTGTGGGAGACTATTGATAAAAAACATTTGTACTTTTTTACAATTCTGTCTACATGCCTATTGTGGGAATAACTGTTGGAGTTTCCACTTGAGAAGGAAGTATTTTGGCTCAGTGACATTTAACTCTGCGTCCTTAACTGTCACCTGCTGTTTTTGTGCTTTGCTTTTTGTCTAACCAAATTGACCTTTTTCTTCCCACTGCTAGTAAAATTAGAGTAAGTTTCATAAGTAACCCCACACAATATTTTCTTGGCTAACATAAAATATTCTATTTCTACCCCTTCATTTTCTACACAGTTAGAAATGATGGTTAATAAACAACAAAGCCAGAATGTAGACATTCATTTCATTTGACACAAATTCCACTGGTTACAATGTTGTCTTCTGGTATGCTTTGGGATTTAGAAATATACCTGATGGTTTAAGGACAGTTACAAGGCAAATCCTTGCATAATAACTAGCTTAAGGCAGAAATTGCTTATAAGATCAACCTTATTTTGTAAGAAATATTATAAAAGTGTACCCATACCATATCAAAAAGCTTAGCCTGTTGAATCGAACATAGCTTGATCAAATCATAGCTCTGTCCCTTATAGGTAAACAGTTGTGGTCAAATTAACTCATTTCCTTAGATCCTAGTTTTTATCTGTAAAGAATCATGTTAATATACAAAAAACGTGTGATGATGCTTAAGAAAAATGAATGTACATAATAAATGCTCAATACATATTATCCATTATTTGTGATGACTTGTTTCCAACTGACACATAATCCTAATTTCTGAGTTTGCCTGCCTTTACAATTCACCAAATATTTGTGGAGTATCTACAGTGCATACGACATGACTTCAATTCACTAGGGAATGAATCATTTTTATAACTAGAATGGCTCTTTCCCCTAACTTCTCTAGTAGAAATTGGTGGACTATGGGATAAGCCTGAAGACAAACCACTCGTATGTGAATCTCTCAGACACAAAACATTTCTGATGGAGGAGGAGTATCAGCATTATGGTGGATATGATGGATGGTATCATGGCAGCACGAGGTACCAAATAGGAAACATCAGAAGAAGGGGTACAGTGTTTAACAAAACACCTCACAAACTTTATAAATAAACTGCATGATAATTGATGGCAAAAGAGGTTTTCTCGAACTAATCCCCAGTTTTGAGGTATTCTAACTGAAAACTATACGCAGGGGCCAGACACCAGGCTTTTGTGTAGTTTCTAAGCAATAGTACATGGCACGCAGATGAAAACAACATGCTAAGCAAGTAGCAAACTTCAATACGTTTTAAAATTACAGAGACACACCCCACTTTCAATGGTCCTATTCCGTTCAAGTATGAGTTTAGGGTTTCTAACCCACCAGTGTAATTAGGGGGCCCCAATTATACACACAATAATATGCATGGATAAATAACCTTTAATATGAAAATTTTTAAACTAGAACTTCACAAAAGTGAAGATAATCAAATGTGAAACAACAGTGGAGACAAGTTATAAGTGAAAAAGGGAACAAGCATCAAAAAGCATGTAATAGGCCAATGTTAGAACAATGATAAGAGGTTAACTTTATACAAGAGAACATAATCAGTGATGTTAAAAAGACATAAAACATAACTCAAGTAGCTGGTTTTCAAAGAAATTTTACATATACTCAATAGAAGAGTATATTGAGTATTGACTAAATTTGACACACGTGTGTATGTTTGGGTGTTGAAAATACTGCATAAGATGGCAGAGTAAGGTGGCATGATAACTAATTAGACAGCTAGCTTTTTTTCCTATGATCCTGTATATATGGTATTTAGATTTTAACTATGAGAAAAAAAACTCCCTCATCTTTTCATCACAAATCACAGATATTGGCACATATACACATCCACTTGTTCTTTCCTACTATTAAAAGTGTTCCCATGCCAGTTAAAGCAAACCTCTCTACTTATACTTTTCACTTGTTTCCTATTGCATCATCATTGATTCCGCAACCTACAAACATGCTTTCCTAACTCCCACTTGAAACCCCCACTTTGAAAAACAAATTCAAAAGACACTAGTGTGCTGGTAGAATGTTTCACCAAAGAGAAACAAAAAACAGACAAGCACTACAACACGATCCCTAATGGGTTCAGTCTCCATGGTATAAAATCTCCCATTACGGATTGTTTCAAATTACCAATGGTTTAACAACCTGCTGGCATAACTCCTGAATATTTAACAAGTTGTTCTCTTGAGCCTGCGTGATCTCGCTCCAGTACACCTTAATAACTGTTAATAGGGTTACTCCCTTGTTTTTCATCCTTTTCCATTTCTCTGTTCCCCTTCACAATAAAACTTTCCAAATGTTTCAGCTACACTCTTTCCATCCATTTTCCTACCCTGACTTTCATTCAACCCATAGTGTGTAATGTATGCTAGGCACTGCTCCAGATGTTGGGAATAGTGAAACATCCCTGCCCTCATGGAGCCTAGATCCTAATAGAGACAGAGACAAAAACAAATCTCTAGCCTCTCAGATTTTAAGTGCTATAGACAAAAATAACATGGGTAAAGAATAGGTGGGGTCATTATTTTAAAGAAGATGAAGTCAGAAGACTTCTCTAGGTAATAATGGATCAGAGAACTGGCTTCTGTCTCTCTGTTTCACTAATGGCTTCAATGTTGCCAAACCTAATGGATGTTTCTCTATCTCTAGCTCTCAGTGGCACTCTTTAATTCTTCTTTTTTCATGAACGTATTTGTTTTTCTTTCTAATTTTTAAAATACTGAGGTGTATACAATAAAATACACAAATCTTACTGTACAGCTTGATGAATCTTGACATGTATAGCAGAGGAGGTGAGGGGAAGGGTGAAATAAGTGAAGGGGGGTACTCATTCTTAAACTGCTTTGTTTTTCTTACATTTAACACTATATTTTTCAGGTTTTATACCTACCTAGCTACACTTTCTCAGTCTCTCTTTCCGGCCCAACCTATTAAAATAATATGAAATTTTGAAGAGCCTTAGAGGTTGAACCAAGGTCTTTTCTAGCTATACTCACTCTTCCCTAGGTTGATTTCATCCAATTTCCCCTCCCTCCCTCCCTCTCTTAAATATAATTGACCCCAAAACAACATGGTTTGAACTGCGCAGGTCCACATATATGTGGATTTTTTTCAATAAACATATTTAGAACATTTTTTGGAAATTTGTGACAATTTGAAAAAAAAAATTTTCTAGCTTACTTTATTGTAAAACTACAGTATATACTGCATGTAACATAGAGTATGTCTTAATCAACTGTTTTTGTTACTGGTAAGGCTTCCCTTTCATTAGCAGGCTATTACTGAATTAAGTTCTGGGGGGTCCAAAGTTATACAAGGATTTTCAACTTCACAGGGGTCTGCACGCATAACCTCAGCAATGTTCAAGGGTCAGCTGTACTACCTATATGCTAATGATTTCCACATACCTATCTCCAGCTGAGACCTCTCCTTTCAGAAGATATCTCCAAATTGTTATAAAAAAAAAAGGCTCTCAGTTCCCTTCAAAACCTTTAGTCTTCCCATTAAGGGGTATGAGAACAACATTTATGCATTGTGTCAGACTGCAAACTTAGGACTTGTTTTGGATTTTTTTTCTGCATTCCCTCATTTGATCCATTAACAAGCCTTATCTTTTCTGCCTTTAAAAGGAATAAATATATCCATTTATCTTCTTGTTCACAATCACTATTTCACCCAACCCATGATCTTTGCCTCCTGGGACCATTACATTCACATCCTAACTGTTCTTATGCCTTTTAATTCATTCTGTATGCAACAGCTATAATTATCTTTTTAAAAACAAATTAAATTCCAATATCATCATTCTTAAAACCCTTCAAAAGCTTTAGAATAAATCCAACCTATTTCCATGCCCTACAAGGTACTATATGACCCAATCCCACACACTTAGCTAATGGCAACCTAATGGCCTCTCTTCTCAACCACTACCTTTCAGATATATTTGCCTTGCTGTCATATCTGAAATAACACGTGATCTTTTATACTTCTTGGTCTTTACACTTGCTGTTCTCATTCCCTGGAATATTTCCCCATCATTTTTGCAATTTTGAATCATTCTTATCCATTAGGTTTTGGCTTCTATGGCACCTCTTTGGAAATGCATTTGTTCATCACCCTATTTTAAAGCCTTCTCCTTTCCTTTTCTTTCATAGTGACTCATTTCCTTCATATAATTTGTCACAAATTGTGATCATCATGCTTATTCATCTATTCTTTCGCTATCACTTGTGTCCCCACAACAATATAAGCAATACAAGGAGAGGGAATTTCTCTAAATTATTTTACCACTTACTGGCAAATAGAAGGTACTCAGTATTTGTTAATTTAATAAATGAATGAATGAACAGATAATCATGGCTGCTGGGAATAAAGTTTCATTTCACAAGAGTGAACAAAGAATAAGACTCATGCTGAAAATTGAGAACTGGGTCAGAGGAAGAAAGCACTATAGAGAGGGGCAGGTTTATCTCTCTCCAAAATTATGTTAAAGAACTGCAGTTTTATATTTAATTACTTTTCATCTAGCATCAGTTATGTACAAGGGATTTTATTATGTTTCTCATTTACCATTCAACAGTATCTTATGAAATAAGAATACAAGGTCATATAGCTAGTAATTGATAGTCCCATTAAAGCAGGAAAAAAAGAGACACATCTCAGTTCTCTCATTTTGTGACACTGGACAAACTTAAACAGACTGAGCCTCCATTTCCTATTGTATTGCAAAAGTTTCTCTTAAACTATTGATCACATTCTCAACAATGAGACTTGATTTGCATAACATCACATGTTCTAGAAAGTTGATCACATTTTTTTAAGTAGTAGGGAAAGAAGCGTTCATTTCTAAATTAGAGTGATGATGACCAAGTGAGTACATTTTTAATTCAGACTGAAAATACTCAAGCCAATACTCAAATAACAGGAAAACTAATGTTTTATTCATTGTTTCTAAGCTTTGGCATAGACTCTACAAAATATCATGGTGCTTTGCATAGAATAAATGTTCAAAAATTATTGACTGATACCTACAGAGAAATTTGTTCAAGTACCCTCTGACCCAAGATAGGAAAAGATAACCCCTTAGAACTTCTCAGAATCAGAGAAGTAGATTTCTCAGAAATTTTATACTAAGTATCTGAATACAATGTGGGTTCGAAGATTCAAAGAAGTGAAAAACTTGCTATCTCACTAAAACTATGACTCCGTGATGGGTGGGATCCTCCAGAGTAATTACAGTTACTCTAAAAGCAGTTCTTTAAAGAGATATGAGAGTGAGAAAGGATTCAGTTAAGAAAACAAGAAAAATTAGGCATGCTATACATACATTTATAAACAATATTGTCATTTATACACCTCTGTATGTGTTTGTTTGTGTACGTGTGTGCTTTTGCTTATTTGAAAAGCAATCTCTTTTCACCAGTAATTAGTAACATCAAAGAATGGGTAAAGAGAAGGTAAGGCTTTATCTAGCTTCTCATTCCTATTTTAATTGTTGGATGCTCATTTTACTTATTTGCGATTTTAAGATCTCTTCTCTTCCAACGACTGGACAACGGTTAAAACTGATATGCTAAATATTATATGGCTAAGTTTCTTGACACAGTTTCTGGTTTTTCTTGATTCAGAAATTTCAGTTTCTCTCAAATATCCTTCCTTTAGTTTGGATTCTACTAACCTGGGCCTTTCTCTCCTGACTGTAAGCATCAGGGCTTGGAATAACTAGCTCAACTACTATATCCTGCACAACCTGTCTCACTACCAAAATTTTAGACCCTATCCAGGCTCTAGCCTTAGATTTTTGACAAAATGGGCTCCATTTCCACTCTCATTATGATGGGGAGACTGTTCCTTGAAGAGGAAAACCTCTCCCACAGAGGAAACAGGTCAGATTAATGTTTTTGGCTCCAAGAGTTCATCTTTTAGTTCTCCTGGATTCTTTTCTTTTATTGGTTTGGATTTAATCTCTCACTTTTCAAACATTTTTATTAAAAAAGCAATACATGCTTATTGTACTGGAAAATTAAAGTAGTACAGAAGTATATAAAGTGAACAATGAAAGGACCCCACATCTCTACAGTACTCCAGTCTCATTATCTAGGAAGAATACTGCTCAGCAGAAGCTATGCTGTCTATTCACCCATTTATCTCTCCAGTCATTCAACTGTCCATTTAGCTATCCATTTATCTATTGATCTGACTATCTATATAATGAGATCAAACTACATATATACTACCAATATATCTACTTCCCACATACCTTCACAGGATGTGCCCAGGTGGTATAAAGTCAAAGCCTTGTTCTAGAACTCATTGGTTCTATATAATTTTGGATAAGGAACTTAATTTCTCCATTTCTCCAAGCCCTCATCTAAAGCGTTTGAAAGAATTAAGATAAGTGAAACTAATTAGAGAAATGCCTATGAAAAAGTAAGTTTTCAGCAAAATGCAGCTTAAAAGGCATATACACATGCATACATAAAGTCTGGACTTTAAAAAATAGTTTTAATAATGTGTGCATTTATCTACCCATTAATTTATTCTGAAATGGTTTACTGGGTACCTATCATAAATCAAGAATTATGCCAGACACTATAGTTATAATAGTGAGCAAAAGTTAAAACAAACACAAACAAACCTGGGCTCTGATTTATGGAGCCTATATTCCAATGGTAGAGATATACCTGCCTAGCCTTCTGTAGAATGGAATAACACTGGAACTATTATAAACAATGCTGCCATAAGCATCTTTATATATTTGTCTTAGATATGTGTGAGTATTCTCATAGCTCTAATTCCTATTTGTGAAATCTCAGAATTAAAAATATGTACAATTACATATTTTGAAAGGTAATTCCCAGTTTTCCTATCTAAAATGTTCTAAGTGGTTCTTCCACCAAAGGAAACACAGGGCCTATTTCCATGTACCCTGTCATCACAGGATATTGTACATTGCTTTTTTTTAATTATTTGCAGTGCTGAGCTTATTTTTGACTGGTTATTTAAAATTTTCTCAAGTGGGTGTCCAGATCATATTTGGCTACTTTTCAAACATTGTTACAACATAATTATTCATATTAATTGTAAGGGTTTTATTGTAGTGAAGTTCTTATTTCTTTACTATCAATATGATTTCCTATTCTGTCATATTTTGGAATTTTTGAATGGCACCTTTTGCTATAGAAAATGTCTTAAATTTGTGCGTTAAATCTGTTGACCTTTTGTTTAACAGCATCTGGGTTTTACTGTCATAATATTACTAAATTATTCTTCTATATTTTAATGCATATTTGTAAAGCTTTACCTATACACATTAAATCATCATTATCTGAAAATTATTTTACTATTTTTTGTGGAATTGGGTTCCCATTAGATTTTTATTTCCAAACAATGTCAAAGATCTCAAATTAATTTACTGGCTAAACTACCCTTTCTCTACCCTTTATCTAGCCACCCTCAAACATTAGTCTAAATAAAAGGAACTTTTGTCAAAACATCTGTTCTGTAGCACTAAACTATTTCTCTATATCATGCCATACTGTGTCGGTAAATCATGAATTTACTGAAGTAACTCATCTATTTAAAAATAATTTCTTGACTATTATCATGCATTTACACTTAGACTAATTTTACACTTATCTTGACAACTGCATCTCCCTTCCCTTTGTGTGACTTATTTTTAGTGTGTTCGACTCCCACCACCCCACCCCACCACACACACACATTTCTGTCCTTTATTCTCAGCTTGTTCCCCAAGTGGCTGACCCTTTCACACTGCAGCTCCTGGGATCATTTCATGGCTGGATTCCAGCTGTATTAAGCCAATGGAAAGGACCAGCTGGAGATTCAAAACAGGGAAAAAGAAAGCTGGGGAAATTTTTCCTCCGTAATTTCTCAGCTTCAGAAATGCAACTTGTAGTAGCTGATTTCTTTCAACAACTACATTTTCCAGTATGTGGTTCTTCCTCCAGTGGTGCAGCTCTCACTCACTCCATCAACCTCCCTTCATTCTGCTTTTCCCCTTCCCCTCGAAGCCCTAGGAATAGTAACTGCTTCCTACTCTTGTGCTTCTCAGGGTTACTCATTTTCTCTGTTAATATACTTCCCTAAGTGATCTTTTCATAAAATTCTCTTCATCTACCTGAGGTGAATTCTATTTCTTGCTAGGATTCTGTTATACCTTCTAAAATGACTGATTGATTGAGTGATATGTACATACATATATATGTGTGTATAATTACATCTTGATTGAAATTAATTTAAATATACAGAGTAACTTAGAGAAACCTAGCATTTTCATATGTATCTCTTCCTTTCCTCGTATATTTATTTACATATAATTCAAATTTACACTTTCTCCAAACAATTCTTACATTTTCCCATGTATTTACTTCTCAGAAATCTATAGATTTTGTAATATTCTAAACAGAATTTTTTAATTTATTTACATTTCCTAATTGCTAATATGCTTTTAAATAATTGCAAAATCATATTGTTTTCAAATGATTATATTTATCCCATCTTTTCCAATATGTATACCTCATGTTACGTTTTTTCTTGTCATATAATATTTGCTAGATTCTCCAGGACATACTGGGCTATGAAACCAATGAGAAGCACCCTTGAATTCTTTATAATTTTAAGAACAATTATTCTAGCATATGAAGATTTTTCTATTCCTGGACTCATAGGAACTTTTCTTAGTATTTGGTAATGAATTTAGTGAATTATTTTCAATATATTATTTACTTTTTCACTGGGAGGGTTGACTAGTTATAGTTTCCTGTCCTGCTTTAAGAAAAGGAAGAACAAACATTAAATGTTACTTGTTTACTGTTTTGTACTTTGTTTTGCATTTCATTAATATGAATTTTATTCCATATAAACCTGCCAAGCAAAAATTTTGAATTTCATCCATTTCAAAGCTTTGTCTTCTCTTTAAAATATATGGAAAATGTGGATGTAATTTCACTTTTAGCGAAGAATTTCTCTAGCAAAATTGTTTGTTTTCTAATTTTGACCACAGTGTAAGCAGTTAATAAATTTCCACATTTAAACTGCTCCATTTATACAAAGATAGTTTTTAATTGATACATCTTTAGATGGGGAAGAGGGCTATATCCCTGATAGAATAATAGTTTGATTCATTTAGCTACAAAAATAGTCACTCAGCTGGAGAAGGAAGGAAAGCTGATTCAGAATCCCTAATTATAACTGGACATAGCAGAAAATAGGGTGAATCCCCATGCTTCCTCTGTCATTATTACCATAACAATGACCCTGAAAGTACATCCACACTCATTATCTCTGTTTGCATCACATATTCTTATGAACAAAAAATAATTAAACTAAAGAAGATTGGAGCATGTATCAGTGAAGACAATAGCTTGAAATAGAAAATGCTCCAAAGCTTCAGATAATCTCGATAGAGCTAAGCTTCTACAGGTTTATATGAACCAAATGCAAATTAGCCCTAAGCTTTGAGATTCTTTTTCATTTTCTCATTATAAATTTGTTCTCTGTGTGAGTGTTGCATTATGAAGAATGAAGTAGATGAAATTTTCAGTAAAGAATACATACATTGCCAAGAAAGCAGTCTGGTAATTCTGTAACTCTGGGTCTTTGTACTAAACAAATTAAGAGAAAAAAAAAAGAAACCTGGGCATTGCAAAGTTTAAATTAATTATGGTAATATGCATTTGCCTCCAAGTATTAAAGTATAATCATAGAAACACAAAATTTTATTTTGACAGAAATTAATCTTCTGGATTTTGTACACACACATTACGCTTTGAGCACATTACATGTGGACTTATTTTTGCACTATGGCACAGAGCGGCACTCACTGAAACAACTATATGCTGCTTTCTCCTATCAAGTTATTTTGAATATATAAGCTTTTCATTTAAACTATTTTTACTATCAGGAATACCTGATCCTATTTTTTTCATTTATTTAACTGACTAAATGCTGTCAATCTATCAATTTTCAGGTGCTATGCAACTATTTCCTTGAACACTGTTAAGAGCTCAGTAAAAAGTGGCATCTTCCAATCTCTGAACTTTTATAGCCAGATGGATTATATACACTACCTTGAAATTCAAGTTTACACACACATACTCCTAAACATGCACACACTAAGTGGAGGAATTAAGAAACTATTTTGAGGTACCTGAAATTTTTTAAAAACTATTTAACAAAAATAGTGACTTAATTACTTTGTGATTATCAAATCAATATAAAGGTAATTAATCCAGAATAGATGGGAACCTATTGAATGACATGCTCCAGTGCTGGTTGCTAAATACAAATATTGGACAAGATAAAGACAGCCCCTGATGTCATAGGGCTTCAAGTACACATGACATAAATTAATTCTAATGTGTGAGGCCATATAGTATAGATTTTTCTACATTTTTATATTTTTAATATTAAAAAGCAGCAAATTAAGTATATAAAATGCTCACATATGATCACTTATAAGGAAAGTAGTAAAAGAAGAAAATAGAGACATTAGCATACTTTGACTTTTTATGTCTAAACAAGCAACTCAATGGCATTAAACAAACCTATTTTATGAGTCAAATCAAACCTTACAAAAGACTGTCTACTAAGTTCTTTATTATTACTGTTTCTATTTTCTTTATTTTTTTAGGATTGGAGGGGGAACAAGGAGAACTTGTAGAAGATGATGCGTTTTCACTGTCTAATAGCAAGCCTGGCTCAATTCACACTCATTAAATACTTGTGAAAAAAAAAAGATGTTTTTAAATGGCCACAGCCTGCCATTCAGCTCTTTGCTATTTTGTCCATTTTAATTACATGCATTCTCATTTTCTGTTATTTGCTTCTTAGCCCATATCTAAATCAGCAATTTCATCTATGTGGGAATGTCATTCAATTCACATAGTTAACCCATACATATAGAGATTTTTTGTTCAATTCTACAAACTACTTAATTGGGACCTAAATTCGCTCTCTCAAAACATGGATGTTGAACAGGCAAAGAAAATGGTTTTATAATTGTCAACACTAGTGATAGAAATGATATAAAAAATTTAAAAACTGGTTATACATATCTGGGTCAGATTTACTTTAGGTAAAAAATTAAAAGGATTAGCACATATTACTATATTCAAAATGAAAAGAATTAGATTCAGAATTTGACAAGTAAAATTTAAAACATAGCTTAAAATGAGGCAGCATTTTATTTCTTGAAGAAGTCCCTCAGAAGAATTGGTCAAAGTAAAAACTATATACACAAGTAAGAATTGTGCATTTTAAAAGACAAGTAGTAATAATAATATACTCCAAATTACACATTTTTTCCTGCAGAAACTAAATTAGGTTGATACAGTAGGTGAAGTAAACCTAATTTACAAGGCCATTAGAGCTGAAATGTTTCAAACACATTTCTGTCCATTCTTATTCTTTTCATAAAGTAGATTTATGAAGAAATATGCAAGTCTAGAGCAGTCCACTAATATATGCTTTTTCATACAATTACTTCACATAAAGTGGTTATTGACCATATGTATTTTGTCTAGGACTTTATACAGAGGAGTTGTTAATAATTCATTCACAATTCAGTTAGCAAGAAAACATGTTAAATTGAATTTTACTCTGAAACAATAAATCAATGTGAAATATATTACATACCATAAAATGAACACTGATCAAATTATATAGCTGAAATATGTAGTTCACATATCCTAAGACATTTAAAATATCTCCATATAGTCATTAAATAAGTCTGAAGATCCAAAGGGTTTATATAAGCACAAATTAATAACTTTGGATCATATTATCAGTTTATTTGGGAGGCCTACATCAATAATAATCAAGTCTTTTTCTAATCATAAAAGCATAATTTTACAATGTCATTTCGATGAAAATACATTTTTATCTTAGGTTGATTATCAACATGATACTTATCATCTTCAAGGAGTTGTTAAAAAGAGAGCTACCAAAATCAGAATCCTGTTCATGGGATGAGAAAGTTCTAGTAAATAAACAAACTTTATCATAGTCTATAGATAATACAGTATGAAGTACAATGCCTTAGAGATGGTGTTTAATGAATAGTTGTTGCTTTGTTGCATCTATGTAACCCAATAAATCAAATCAAGAATAAATTCTTAATCCTCGATTTATGATTCTCTAAACTTTCTTCTTAGCCATTTCTGCAAAGGGAGTTAACAGGAAGGTTTCTTTTATTCCTCATGAAGTCCCTAATATGCAAGCTTGTTCTCAGAATTCCAATATACTAAATTTGATAGGGGGTTCCCACTGCTTACTGCTCTATCTATCTACCTACCATCTATCTATCTATAAATTTATCACATTCATTTATGATCTAATTATATCTATAATATTTCAGACTAGGAGTATATAGTATCTGAATGTTTATATGTATACCTAAATTCTAAAAAATGCAATGACATACTCAATGACAAAGTTTTCCCCTAGAACATATCTGATATCTTGTAAGAGTATCTCTTATTCTTAATATTTTTAAGGTATCCTCATATATTTTTCTCCCATGTACATGCTCCACAATTATTACAGCTAAAGAACCTATACAATCTGACTTTATATGGCATGAATGACACTGATAGAAACTGTATGACATTGTGAGGTTATCAAATCAACTAATGGAGAGAAGTCATTTTCTTTTTTGTTCAGATCATTAGTGTCATAGATAAGAAAATGTCATATTCACAGTGTAGCTTGTCATTATCTCTCATAGTAAGTTCACACCTAGGCTCACTTAATAAGTTCATATAGTACAGTATTGAACTTGTAATAGAATATAGTATTTTAAAGACACATAGGTGGCACAATACCACACACAAAGAGTGATGGAAAATGAACCTGTTTTCAATGTCAAGTGATCTAGTTGATGGTCACATGACTCTCAATGTTGCCTGCTTCTACCAAATACATCTTGTCAATGACTTCAATGTTAAGGCATGAAAATACACCTACTATAATAAAAGATGTTACTATCCTAGAAAGAAAAGTTCTTACTGCTTATGATAAAATCTTATTATGAGTGTCTTAACTGAATTAATATTGAAACCAGCAAGATAAAATTTAATGGGCAACCTAAAGGAATTAATGGAAAGAACGGTTATAAGGACTGCCTGGGTTCAGAAAACATGTGACTGTCAATCAGGCAATTCAAATTCTATTCTTAGCCCTAAATCTTACTAGATGTAGGAAGTATAACTATCATGATGGTACCAAAAGCAAGCCTTATCAGTAGAGGTTTTAAATGTTCCTCTTGGAGATGGTGGAGACATAATGGTCTTTTCAAATAGTGGAACACAATTATGATTCCTCTAAATGTACACGAAATCAATGTGTGACTGTTACAAAGATAGATACTTGCTCAATGTAAGGAAGAGCATATAGGTAATATAACTTTTAATAATTAGACTGGTCTAGCTTAAGACAGGATCTGCTCCAGGAACACTTTGGATTGGCAGAGGCATTCAGTAAGAATGCTTTGATATGTGTCATCTGCACAGAGGTGTTCTGCACTGCTTAATACATTTGCTTAGAGTATGTACTGTCTCTTATTTTGAAATACATTATTTCATTTACTCCTCTCTAAAAAGTCTACAGAACAGGTAGAATAAGAACTATACAGAGATGAATTCAATGAGACTTAGACAATAAAAATGGCTTCCCAAGACCAATGAGCTTGTAAGTAGTAGAGTAGAACCACCTCCAACTCTAAATTCTGATTAATGTTCAGGCAATTAGCAAGACCACCTAGCAAATTCTCTTACTACAGTCCTGTTTACACCTTTATAATCACTTTAATTAATTTTTTCTTTCATGTCAGGCCTCTGCCTACATAGATGTGATTGGTCCCTGTCAGTGAGTAATAAAATATTTGACTTTCCCATGTCCCATTTCTTAAAAATAAATATCTCCACAGGATGATACTTACAAAAATACACTAATTTAGGATACATCTTAACCTTCATAACAAATTTAAATTGTGTTAAAATTCAAGTATTTGTTATTTTCTCTTTGACATTTTACAGATTTCTATTATATATAAAATATTATATATATACATACATATGAACTTTTAAAAGATATTCCAGTTCATTTTTATTTGCCAAATTAGGCTGCTGTAAAGCATGGACAGAGTATTAGAAAATACACTATGTAAGGACTCAGATCATACTTTTCTATTTAAATAACTTTTGTAATGAAATCTCCATTGTCTATAAAGTACATTACTGCCTGTAAGTAAGAAATAATGAGCTTGTATTTTTCAGCTGCGTGTAAATTGCATGCATTTTATATTTCTAAGGAGAGGTCTCCATAAATCAATATTTTTAGAAAATGACAGTCCTTACTTAGGCATGGATTGTTACTGAAGCTGATAAATGTTTACCCTTCAATGGAGACTGACAAATAGTACATGACATAGACTGTTTTTGTGCTTTTATGCTTCTTCCATTAAAACCTGTCTAGGAATCTGAAAAGTCAAAAATGTGATCTTAATGTAAAATTGCTTTCAAATATCTTATTAGGAAGCTTGCTGGGCACACCAAGAGGACCATTTTGGGAAGCAAATAGGTATTCCATGTATAAGATAAATAAATGAAGTAGAGATTAAAATAAGTACAAGCCATTGTCATGACATGGACAAATATTATAAAAAATTGCTAAATGATCACATTGTTAGGTCTACATTCAAATGTATTTTTATAAGTGGAGTCCCAGCAGCCTTTGTAGTTTGTTTGGGGCAGGCCTAAACAGCAGCAGTTTCCCCAAAGCAGGCTAAAGTCATTTAATCCTTGACTGCGTTTTATACAGAGCTGATTTATTTGAACTTTGAGTACCAGTAGACCACAGAAATGTCATGTTAATATTCTAAACTGAGCTAAATTGTGTTTTCAACAAAACTTGTCTTATACATTTCATCTTGGTCCATGAGATAATGTGATAGTTATGGTATTAACTGACAATTAGTAAAGTAGTTATTTTTGAAAATACATAATATATGGAAAGCAGCATGTTCTTGCTCATCTGCCCGTTTTTTGTTTAAAACTTTTGGGTCAAGTGAAAACTTCCTGTGGGAACTCTTTATTATTCTTAGCTTTCTTTCATCATTTTTTAATGTTCCTCCCCTTTCTCCAGTTCTTAAACTGAGATAGTAGAGACAAAATGGACTCCTCAAACAGTGTAAAGCAATCATGGTTTCTCTAAATGTACACGGAATCAATGTGTGAATGTTACAAAGATACAGATTCTTGTCCAACATAAGAAAGAACTTAGAGGTAGTATCACTTTTAATAATTAGACTGGACTAGTATAAGACAGGATCTGCTTCAGGAACACTTCGGACTGGTGAGGGGATTCTGCACAGAGAAGGTGTTCTGCACTGCTTGATATACTGGCTTAAACTGTGTATTGTCTCTATTTACAAATTCATTATTTCATTTACTCCTCCTTTAAAATATCTGCAAAGTAGTGAAAGAATAACTATATAGAGATGAATTCCGTGAGACAGAGAATAAAAAATGGAACTGTTGGAACTACTTATTCTTCCTAGCTTTCTTTCATTGTGTTTTAATCTTCCTTTCCTTTCCCCAGTTCTTAATCTGAAGGAAGTCGCACCTTACCCCTGTCTACCTAGGGAGTTTGATAGTCTTTCTACTTTAACCTACCAAACTGAAATCCTTTTATTTATTCATTAATTCAAATAATACTTACTGAATGTCTAACATTTTCCAATATCTACCATAGTGCTGAGGCACAGCCATAAAATAACCAAGGGTCAATGGATACTTTTACGCAGAGCTTAGATTCTAGCAAAGGAGACACACAAGTACACAGGTAAACTCAGTAGTCTGTCACAAGTGCTATTCTAGGGGAAGCTAAGAGCATCACATACTTAGCCTTCTGGCACAGGATCAACCATTAATATCCAACTTCAGGTCCAGCTCATGTTAATGAGTATTCTGACTCACTTGTCTCTGTATTTATATTCTACCTCATTTCAAAAACTGATTGGCATGCTGAATGATTCTCCAAGAGTAGGGTGGTATCCTTCTATCTCTTATCTTAACCATCCAAAAAATTCTATCTTTACTATTCCCACAGTTACATAGGTCATCTCCACAGATCCCCTTTGTTTCAATTTCTGCTAAAAAGAAATATTACAAGTTTAATACAGGACCAAAATTATAAAGTTAAACAGTGGTGTCTTTATATAGTGATCTCTCATAAAGTGTTTTTCATACAAGACGCTTAGGAAACTACACTTTCTGGTTCTTTCTTTAGTAAGTAAATAAGTGTGCCATTCGGTAACTTTTCTATCTAGCATAAGCAAGTCATTTCAGCAAGCCATTCAATATTTTTTAAACATTCATCATAGCACGTACTATGTATTAAACAATTTTCTAAGCACAATGGCAAAACTAAAACATGTATAGCATGGCCTTTGCTCTATAAGAGCATAGTCCTGTGCCTATACTTAACATTTGGCTGAGAAAGTATAGCTGATTAAATTGTACATTGAGCTTTGGGAAACTGCACTCATCAAGTCCACATGTTAAAATGTAAGGTGGCTTTAAATAATTACGTAAAGATGTGATCCAATCCATGATAGTTAAACTATATCATAGAAGACCAAAGTAGGCCCCAAAAATATTTTAAGGTTTCATGAAAAACAGAGTACTTAAACAGGAACTAGACTTAGAGACCTGTGGGATAGAAGAAAGGCTTTCCAAGCAATAGAAGAAATGTTGAATTGCATGACAATTAGTTTCTGTCATAAGAAAAAAAATTATGACTCTGTGCGGTGATAGATATTAACTACATTTATTGTGGTTATCACTTTGCAATACATGCAAATATTGAATCATTATGTTATATACTTGAACCTAAGATAATGTTATATGTCAATTGTAAAATCTTAAAAGATTCCTGCATATGAGAAGTGGCAAAAAATGATTAAAAAAAGTTAAAGAATAATAAGAGAGAAGAATATAAGGAAGGGCAGAGGCTAGAAAGACGATGAAAAGTGTTGACAACTGCTGAGTTACGAATTTTTAATATATGTAATGGGGAGCCACTAAATATTTTTTAATAGAGAAGTCACATGATTAAACTATTCCAGTAAAACTTTGGAGGCAATATGTTTAATAGATTTGAATATAGGAGATACAGAAAATTTTCAGCCATGATTAGAAAATGAGTAGTAATAAAGTTCAGCAGTGGGAAAATCAGAAGTAAAACTATTTCATCAATGATCTGACATGATATAAATGAAATTTTAGGAAAATTAAGCCATTAGGAGACTGAGTACAGAGATCATATAGAGTTGACAGTGCTTAGAACTTAGAAGTTTGAACTCTGTTTTCTAGATATTTGATAATATCACTGATATAGAAATAAAGGGGAGCTTGGTTTTGGGTGATGGGCTTTATCTCAGACAACCCTTCCTACTCTAAAATCATCACTCATTTATGAAGGAAAAGAATCTGTGTAGATATCCTAAAATAATAGTAATAAGGTATATGGTCTCTGAAGTCAAACACTCCTAGATTAAAATTCATTATCCATTCCCTACCAGTCCCTATTAGTTATCTGTATAAGAAGAGAAAATTCCTTTATTTTTCTAAAGACTTTGTTTCAGTGCCTACCCCTTTAAGTGGTTGTAAGGCTTAAAAAAGAAACTGCAGGTAACAGGACTGGCACATAATAAGCTCACATGGAATATTAGCTATTTTATCAAACTGATTAGGTTTCCTTTTTTTTTTATTACACTACTTGTTTCAGAGTAGAACTGGTAATGTAGATTTTAAAGTCAATAGAGTGGCAGTGAAATTAGGAGAATGAAAAGCTGTTCAGACAAGAGAACATACAGAGGATAAGAGAAGATTTGAAAATATGTACAACAACAAAGAAGGGGAGTCAACAGAGCACATAATAACAATTATATGGAAAAAGATGATATATCAGACATAGAGATAGATGTGGGCAGAGGTAGAAATGGAAGTAGAGTTAGAGATAGTGATAAAGACATAGATGAAATGCCAGAGTATTAAACTGTTCCAAATTCATAGAAGTGAATCTCTCAAAAGGAGGGATGTTAAATCCACTTCTGAAATTCAATTATAATTTAACTAGTGAGTTTTGAGAAGACAGTTTTGATAGAATAAGTGAAGAAGTCAGCTTTTAAAGAGAAAATGGGTAATAGGCATATTTGGTGACTTTAGTTTTAGAGGACACATTCAGGATGCATGGCAATTATAATGGTTAACAGTGACTAGGGGCTCACAATTTGTTAGGTCCTGCTCTAAATACTTCAAATTAACCAATTCATTTAACCCTCCTAACAGCCTTATGGCATGGGTACAATTGTCAGCTTCATTGTGTCAATAAGGAAAAGGAGGCACAGGGAGATTAAGACATTTGCAGCCTATGAGGGTGAGAGAGAAAATAGAAGTATGAGATCTCCATAATACATGACATGTGATCACTTCCACTGGAAAGGCATAAACTACTATGGAAAAGGCACAGGTAATATTCACAGCTAGAATGATTCAGAAAATATCTATTAGGAGGAATATTAATTAAACTGGGCTGGAAGAAGAACAAGCCTAGAGACATTTCAGAAAATTATAAATATACTGATGGTTGGAGATTGGGATAAATATTGAAATTAATTTGGAAAATTTAGAACCATGTCATTTTGAAATATGATCATGGACAGTTTAAGTGCCACTGTTGAAGTACTTAAACTGGAAAATGATATGAGAAGAACTTTTAATTTAGGGCGATGATTGTCATAGTATGATTCCCCAGGCCAGCAGCATCAACATCACCTGGAAACTTGCTGGTTTTAACCAAGAGGATTAGAAACTGTAGGTGTGTGGCCAAGCATTATGTGTTTCAACCAGCCTCTAGGCAATTCTGAAGCATGTTCAACTTTGAGAATCTCTGATTTAAAGAGTGTGGTTGTCATTAAGTCTGCTCACAGAAGTCCAGTTATTTTGTCCCAGGCTCCTCACACATTTTACTCTGTGCACTTATGACTTGCTTTATCAAATGAAATGTGAGCAAAGGTGATGTGTGCCACTTTTAAACAGATGCTTTATGGGCTACCATGTACTTAAACACATTCTCTCATGTTCTAAAATTTGTGTTGAAATGACCTCTCCATCAACCTCAATTGGTGCACAGATTACAGTGAACTTAGGCCCCTACCAAATGAGAAGGAAATGAAGTTTGGTGGGAAAAATTCTATTGTTTTTCAGTCCATGAGATATCACTATTTTTGTCACAGACACATACCATATATATCCCATCCTGACTTGACTTGGGTGTGGGTATGGTACTGTCTTGCCAGTGGGTTTCAGTCCCGGGCAAGTTCGCTATGGATTCAATGTGACCAAAGAAATTGACAGCAAAACGTTCTTGGGGTGAAAGGGTTATACCCAACTTTATTTCCAGGTGGCAGGTCAGTCACTAAAATCCTGTTCACTCAGAGTGAGTCTACATGCAGCAAGTCGGTCTCTGTCCTTTGGGCCCCTCTGTTTGCACAGCTGTCCCACACAGCCGTCCTCTGGGCCTCTGTTCTTGGTGCTGCCACCACTTCAGCCTCTGCTCTGCTCTCCTGCAGCCTTGCAGCCATGCCACCGTGTGGCGCCCAGAGCACTGGGCGGAGCTCTTTATATAGAGTCAACAGCCGTGTATGGCCCACAGGTGTGCAGTGAGCTAATCAACCAGAGCCAGGTGAGAATCATGGCCACAGGAACTCTCATTTTATCCACAGGTACCAAAAAGGGGTTTCATGGTAAAAGAGAATGTAATTATTAAGAGGGAGAGATATAAGATATCTGTGAATGACTTCCAGCAAAAAACATGGCAGAGAAGGAAGGCAATGCAGAAACTTCCTCCCACATACACACCAAGGAAGCAATTCCAGCAAATACAACTAATCCTGAAAACAACCTGAAGACTGCAGAACTGACCGTCTTCATGTGGTGAAGAAGATAATACCACACAAGGAAGGGTAAAATAGCAGAGCCACAATCAAGTGAGACCCAAGCCCTTCCCTGATCCAAGTCCCCAAGCAGAAGAAAGAGGAATGGAGCAGGGAAGGGATAACTCCTCAAGAACTCTGCACTCCTGACCCTGGAGATATACTCTGGGAATATGAGCCCATATTGCATCAGGGTTTCATGAGTAACAGGAATGGACATGAAGGAGAGTCAGAGCAGTCTGCAGGACTGAAAATTCTGTTGCTTATGTAGTACAGGCATACTATGTTGGGACCACTGAGAACCAACACAGAGGCAGCAGTGCATTGGGAAGGGTAACAGAAGAGTGGATGCTAGATGGAGGTCTCTCTGTAGGAAAAAGGGCAGGTGGCTCCCCCAGCCTTCCCTCAGTCCCACTGGTTGGGTATTCAGAGGAGCAAGTCCCAAAGGCTTCATCAGCATCATGGGATGTTCAGCCCCAAGGCACTTCTCTGTGCACCCACTCACCTGCCTGCATGCCTGGCCCACTTGGCCCATCAGAGGTCAAAATTTGCTGCCTGGCAGGTGGAGAAAGGCTTTTTCAGCTTTCCTGGGCCTCTCTCAGCCCAAATGGGGAGGCGCCTTCTGAAGGCAGCTCCAAATTCTCCTTCCTCCTCACTAGCAGCCCAACCCCATACCCTACTCTCCTACACACCCACCCCACCCAAACCATTGCCCAACAGCACAGCCATTTCTAAAGGGCAAACAGAGGGCAGCCCTGCCTGCTACTACAACTATTGCAGCAGAAATGCTGCTGCAGGACCCACAAAGGGCCTCTGCTGACAGAGATCAACTACTGCCTGCACACAGGCAGCCACTCCCATAGCCCACCAACAGCAACTGTAGCTCTACCACAAAGGAGAACCATATACATGTAAGCAAAGAGTCATGAGGTTCTGGGCACCACAGGACACCTTCTCCATAAAGCGGTTATACTCTAGACCAGGAGGAATAGTGGATCTGTCTAATACAAAGGAAGAAACACAGAAACCCTGACAAAACGAGGAGGCAGAGAAATATGTTCCAAACAAAACAACAGCCCAGAAAGAGGGCTAAATGAAATAGAGATCACCAATCTTCTTGATAAAGTTTTCAAAGTAACAGTCATAAATATGCTCACTAATCTGCAGAAAAGTACTGATGATCTCAGGGAGAATTTCAAGATAAAGATAGAATATTTGAAAAAGAGCCACTCAGAGCTGAAGAATACAGTAACTGAAATGAAAGATACAATGAAGGGAATAAATAATAGATTGCTGCAAGAAGAAGATGCCATCAATGAGATGTAAGTTAGAGAACAGGAACAAAAAGAAGCTGAGGAATGGAGAAAAAAAGAATCTTTAAAATCAAGAAGATGATGAGAGCTGTATGACAACTCTAAACAAAACAATATTTGCATAACAGGAGTAGCAGAAGAAGAGAGAAACAAAGGAGTATAAAGTCTCTTTGAAGAAATAATACAATGAAAAAATCCCGAATCTGGGGAAGGAAATAGACACCTAGGTCCTGGAAGCACAGAGAGGGCCTAACAAAAGGAAGTCCAGGAACACAACATCAAGACATATAATAAATGACAAAAGGTAAGGATAAAAAGACGGTACTGAAAGCAGGTACAGGCAAAAAAATTACTTATAAGTGCAACCCCATAAGACTATCAGCAAATTTCTCAGCAGAAACTTTACAGGCTAGAAGGGAGTCACATGAAATATTTAATGTTTTGAAACAGAAGGATCTTCAACCAGAATCCTCTACCCAGCAAGGTTATCATTCAGAATTGAGGAAGAAATTAAAAGTTTCCCAGATAAATAAAAGTTAAAAGAATTCACCACCATTAAACCAGCATTACAGTGTATGTTAGACAGACTTTTGTAGATGGAAATGTTCTTAAGCCTAAGTATTTTTCATCAGTGAAAATAAACCTTCAGTAAAGGCACTAGACCAATTACTTGCTAAGCAAGTACGAAGTTAAAAAAAAGTAGTAAAATCAACTCTACACAGTCAAGAAGTATACAAAAAATACAGATTAATACATAAAGTGAGGAGGAGGAAAAGGAATAAAAAAGAAGTACTTTTAGACTGTGCTTAAAATAGAGAGACCAAATACAGACTATTATATATTTAGGAAACTATCTATGAACCTTATGGAAACTACAAGCCTAAAGTCTATGATAGATAGATACACAAAAAAATATTTCTTAAAGAAATCCAATCACAACACTAAATAAAACTGTCAAATAAAACGAGTATAAGAGAGGAAGAAAAAATCACAGAGGAACTACAAAAACAACCAGAAAACAATTAATAAAATGATAGTAAGTACATACCTATCAATAACTACCTTTATGTAAATGGATTAAATACACCAATCAAAAGACATATGGTGGTAGAATGTATAAAGAAACAAGACTGATCTATATGCTGCCTAAAACAGACTCATTGCACACCTAAAAACATACAAAGACTGAAAGTGAGGGGATGGGAAAATATGTCAAACAAATAATAGGGAGAAAAGAGTATGAGTTAGCAGAACTCGTATCAGACAAAATAGACTTCAAAACAAGGAAGGTAACAAGAGACAAAAGACAATACATGATGATAAAGGGATCAGTCCAATGAGGATATAACCATTATAAAGATCTATGAACCCAATATAGGACTGCATAAATATATAAAACAAATACTAACAGACCTAAAGGAAGAAATAGATTGCAACTCAATGATATTAAGGAACTTTAACACAACACTTATATCAAAGGACAGATCTACCAGACAGAAAATAAAAAAGGAAACAGAGGCACTGAACAATACACTAGATCAGATGGACTTAACAGATCTACAGAGAATTCCTCCCAACAGCAGCAGGATACACATTTTTCTCAAGTACACATGGAACCCTCTTCAGAATAGATCACATACTAGGCCACAAAAAGAGCCTCAATAAATTCAAAAAGATATAAATTATATCAAGCATCTTTTCACACCACAATTGTATGAAATTAGAAATTAATTCTATGAAGAAACTCAAAAAACATACAAACACATGGAGGTTAAACAACATGCATCTAAATAACCAATGGATCAATGAACAAATCAAACAAAAAATCAAGTAATGCATGGAGACAAATGAAAACAAAAATACAACAGTTCAAATTATGTGAAACACCATAAAATCACATACAAAAATAGAAAATTATAGACTAATACCCTGATGAACATACACGCAAAAATCCTCAACAAAATATTAGCAAACCAATTTCAAAAATACAACAAAAGGATCATCCATCACAACAGAGCAGGATTTATTCCAGAGATTTAAGGATGGTATAATATTCATAAATTAATCAAAGGGATGCAACACATTAACAAAAGAAGGATAAAAATACATGATCATGTCAACAGATGCTGAAAAAGCATTTGACAAAATTCAACATCATTCATGAAATCTCTCAACAAAATGGGTACAGAGGGATTATACTTCAACACAATAAAGGGTATATACAACATACTCACAGCTAACATCTCAATCAACAGTGGAAAGCTGAAAGCTTTTCCTCTAAGATAAGCAACAAGACAAGGATGCCCACTCTCCCCACTTTTATTCAACATAGTAGTGTAGGTCCTAGCCATGGAAATCAAGCAAGATAAAGAGATAAAGGGGATCCAAATTGGTAAGGAAGAAGTAAAACTGTCACTATTTGCAGATGGCATGATGTTATATATAGAAAATCCTAAAGACTCAACCAAGAAACTATTAGAATAACTGGGTTCAGCAAATTCACAGTATATCAATACATAGATATCTGTTGCATTCCTATATATTAACAATGAATGAACAGGAAGAGAAATCAAGAAAACAATTCCATTTACAATTGCATCCAAAAGAATAAAATACCTAGGAATCAACCTAACCAAGTAGGTGAAAGACAGGTGCTCTGAAAACTATAAGACACTGATAAAAGAAGTTAAAGATACAAATAAATGGAAATCTATCTCAGGCTCATGGAAAGGAAGAATTAATATTGTCAAAATGGCCAGCATTCCCAAAGCAATTTACAGATGCAGTGCAATATATAACAAAATACCAATGGCATTTTTCAATGAACTAGAGAAAATAAACCTAAAGTTCATACGGAACCACAAAAGACCCTGAGTAGCCAAAGCAATCTTGAAAAAGAATAAGGCTGGGGATATCACACTCCCTGACTTCATGCTGTATACTACAAAGCTACAGCAATCAAAATACTGTGGTACTGGCACAAGAACAAACCCATAGGTACATGGAACAGAATAGAGAGCTCAGATATAAACCCACACATATATGTTCTATTAATACATGATAAATAAGCCATGAATGTACAATGGGGGAAAAAAACCTCTTCAATAAATGGTATTGGGAAAACCAGACAGCTACATGCAAGAAAATGAAACTAGATTACTGTCCCAACTCCATACACAAAAGTTAACTCGAAATGGATCAAAGACCTGAATGTAAGTCATGAAACCATAAAACTCTTAAGAGAAAACAGGCAAAATTCCCTTCAATATAAGCATGAGCAATTTTTTCCCGGACACATCTTCTCAGCTAAGGGAAATAAAATAAAAAATGAACAAGTTGGAATGCATCAAACTAAAAAGCTTCTGTACAGCAAAGGATACCATCAACAGAACAAAAAGGAAGCCTACAGTATGGGAGAACATATTAGTAAATGATTTATCCAGTAAGGGGTTAACATACAAAATATATAAAGAACTCACACAACTCAACAACAGAAAAAATAACCCAATTAAAAAATGGGCTGAGGACCAGAACAGACACTTCTCCAAAGAAGAAATATGGATGGTCAACAGGCACATAAAAAAAAGATGTTCCATATCACTTTAATCATGAGAGAAATACAAATCAAAACAACAATGAGATATCACCTCACACCAGTTAGAATGGCCACTATCCAAAAGACAAGAAATAACAAGTCTTGGCAAGGCTGTGGAAAAATGGGAATCCTCCTGCACTGTTAGTGGGAATGTAAATGGGTGTAGCCACAGTGGAAAGCAATATGGAGGTTCCTCAAAAAACTAAAATAGAAATACTATACAACCCAGTAATTCAACTTCTAGGAATTTACCCAAAGAAAACAAAAATCCCTGATTTGAAAAGATATATGCACCACTCTGTTTACTGCAGCAAAGATATGTAAGCAATCAAAATGTCCATCAACTGATGAATGGATAAAGAAGTGGTGGTACATATACACAATGGAATATTATTCAGCCATAAGAAAGAAAGAATTCCTGCATTTGCAACATGAATGGACCTAGAGGGTATTATGCTAAGTGAAATAATCCAGGCAGAGAAAAACAAATACTATATGATTTCACTTATTTGTGGAATCTAAGAACAAATCAAAACAAAATGAATAAAACACCACACTCACAGACACTGAGAAGTGACTGGTGGTTACCATGGTGGAAGAGTTGGAATGGGAGAGTAGATAGGGGGAAGGGGATAAAGGGGCACAAAAATTCTCAGTCATAATATAAGTTGAAAATGGAGATGGTAGTACAGCATGGAGAATATAGCCAATTATTTTGTAACATCTTTCTATGTTGACAGTAACTAACGACAGTAGTTGGGGTGAGGATTTAATAATATGGGTAACTGGGGAACCACTGTGTTGTAAATTAAGATACTTCATTAAAAATCTATGGAATCAGATAATATTACTCAAAATTTAGAAAAGTGATATATATCTTTACATAAACATACAAGCAAGCGAGAGAGAAGTAGAGGGAAAACCTATTAGCAAAATATAAAGAATAATTTATCTGTGGGTGTAGAAATTTGAGGTCAAATTTTACTTTCTTAGTCTATCATTATTATTATTTCTATCCCTAGAGCATTAAATAATCATAAAAAAGAAACAGATATCAAACAAGTATAAAGTCTACAGCACAGAATTTGCCTCAAATCTCATATCCAAGGTATAGAATCTTAGTATTAAACTAGACTAGTGTGTCTATCTGTTGATCTCTTACAATGCACAGAACACTCTTTTAAGTTCTGACCACACATGATTTCCAATCTTTCTCATACTTTTGCAGATAAGACTTATGATCCCAAGATTGGCAATGAATTTCCAAGTGTTTATATAACATGCCTTAGATCACACAGTAAGTAAATTGATGCTTTGAGATTCGAACCAAGTTCTGATTCTAAAACTTATGCTTTATTAGATTATGTTCTTGCATGAGTATTTGTATGAACATTTTCATATTTACATGCGTGTGTTTGTATGTGTAGGTGTGGGCAGAGACATATCAGCATAAAAAACAAAAATCCATGATTTTTATATGTGCTGCAAAAGAGACTGGTGCTTTTTGCTCAGTGTCCTAGTATAGTAGAATTGGCCATTGTAATTAAGAAAAAAAACTCACCACACTGGTATTGCTACTGTATTTATTTCCTTTTTTAAAATACAATGATGTAACAAAGAAATCTGACTCTTTGCAAGGGCAACAGTACTGACATTTCTCGGTCAAAATAAGTCTTTATGAGACAATAAGTGCAGTACCTAAATACCTGCAACTGGCCTCCAGAGTTTGACAAATATCAATGTTTGTCAAATCCCTGTCAGCCACTTTAAACATGAAAACTCTTCTGTCCTCTTCAATACAGTACAGTCTGAAATATAAGGAGCTACACCTATCATATATATTGTTTTTATTAATGGGCTATCATCACCCAAGTTGATTACCACGAATCCCTATGACTATCAACAACTTTATGTGTCTGCTTGACTATAAAACCATAAAGCATGGCTCCTTCAATAGAGACAAAGTTGGGCTGAAAGGGTTATGCTTCTGGGCACATGAATAGGCTTTAGAGGGGTCCATGAATCCTCTGAAATTGCATGCAAACTATTTTATATTTGTACAGATGTGTGTGAGAGTCCATATATTTTATTATATCTCCAATAAGCATAACACCCACAAAAGATCCAGTTGTGTAGTCCGGTGACTATACTAAAAAGCACTGCATTGTACACATTAAATAGGTAAATTATATAGCATGTGAATCCTATCTTAATAAAGTATTTTTTTAATGACTAGTCTAGAACTTTCAAAATAAACTTGTCAAGCCAAAGTTGAAGTCCCTCTAATGTTATCATATTTTCAGAACTTGGTTCCATGTCAAATGACTCTTCACTTGATCTGACTCAAAACCAACTAATGAACTATTCAAAGATCTTGTCTGTGAGGCTTTAACTAAGCTAATTGTGCCTAGCCAATCTCTGACCAATATGATGACCTCGTTGTCTGGCTACCATCTTTTCCTTTTAGTAACATATAGAACTTTCCATTCTAGCACTTTCACTATTTCTGGTTCACATCATAACACAGTTATCACACATTCAAACTATCTAATATATATGTCTTTTTTTTTCTAGGAGAAAAGAATATGTTTATTCAATTCTAAGAGAAGGCCAATATTTTATTAAAGATTCTTTTGGCCCATTAGAATATAAACACCAGTAAGATAAACATAGATGAGAGAAGTCTAAGGATTCTATAGAACAAGGAGTCAGACAAGTAATCAGGTGTTACAGTCAAGATTATGGAGGAAGTGCAAATAATACTGGTCAAGACGTCTCATAGATGAGAATAAAAGTTGACAAGCAGAGAAGACTGGGAGGTAATATAATTTTAAGCAGCAGGCAAGACCAGAGTCTGAAATATTTGAAAAGGATGTGCAGACACCCAGGTGAGAAGCTTGTCAGTACAATTTCCAAGGGTTAAGGAAGAAACTAAGTGGAGAAAAGGATTCATGAATTGTACTCAAGCTTGATAAAGTAGAGATAATGTTATAAATGATAAAGTAGAGATAATGTTATAAGGACACCAGCAAGAAAGACACTGAGCAGCAGACATAAGAGAAGGAAGTCATTAAAGAGTGTATTTCAAGAGGTTACCATTGTGGGCAATTGGGGCTCGATCCCACTGGGGAATTGGAGGAAGTGGTGTGGAACACATACCCCAGAAGTATTCTCTGAAGGGATGAGGAAGCTAAGGAATTAATACACCTACTCTTGCTGGTCATTGGTTGAGGGGTCCTGAGAGGTGACGTGCATTCAGTGCACTCAGAACTGACTCCAGTGGGCTAAGAGATGTAGGAGTTGGCAGGTGGAAAGGAATATAGGCAGGGTACAATCAACATCTGCCTGATGGGGTTTAAGTCTCCATTTTGCCATTTATTAGCAGTGTGGCCTTGGTCAATTTACTTGTCTGGACTCAGGTTCTTTGTCTGTAAGATGGGAATAATAATAATATATATATACATCGTAGGATTTAATATTATATATTATGATATATGTATTATATATATATATAATTATGAGAATTAAATGAATTATTAATGTGTCAATTTTACAGATGAGAAAATGCAAGCTCAAAAATGATTACTTGCTTAGCCATGGCACACATGTGAGAGGCAGCCAACCCACTCCTTCTCTTTGGTAGTACCAGTCATAACTGAATAAAATAACTAGTGGTTAGTGAGTCTCAGCTTGCTCACTAAGAATAGGCATTGTGTTTCCCAGTGCCTCACACCACACTTGGTATAGACTAGGCAATAAAATATGTGCCTGGAACTTTGCTAGGCATAGGGCTGAGTGGTGAATAAGACAGAAAATTTACCATGTCCTCATAAACACACAAAATAGATTGAAGGTACACATCTCCATCTTCCTACTGTCAGATGCAATCATTCGTTAAGTCCCATCTATCAGTCCTTTCCATCCCAATCAATCTTCTCCAGCCACCTTGTCAATAACTAGTTTAGAATATAATCATCTCTTATCTGGACAAATAGTAACAATCTCCAAATATGTATTTTTCTTCCTAAAATATGTGAGAATTTAGAAGACAGCCCCATCCAGAGCATTTGCTTATTAAACAGTAGGGACATGATAGAGAGGTGCTCTTCAGTGCACTGTGCTATGTATGATTGTGGGTTGTTGTCCAGATCAAAGTGGACACAAACTTATGCTTGGCTGTTTCATGCAGTGATGGTATCTGCATGAGCCCTGTATATGTGTGAGGTTGAGATATCTAGTGTAGATTAACCATCACTCTGTGTTAGATTTGTTTCACAGTATATTAGAGGTGACAATCTCACTGATCTTTGGTCTAAAACATAGTTGGCAAGAAAGAAAAAGGAGAGGAAACATTCGTTCAGCCTGTGAATGAGTAACCTTACAATGCTTCTTGTAACTTCAAACATCCACCTTCATGAAAATGCTTTTAAAACCATTGTCATGATGATCAACCAACATTTTAAGTTGAAACATATATATCTAGGTTTCTGATCTTGCTCTGTATCAACACAGCACTCACAGAACTCAGGAAATCCCAATAGCCACTTTAGCTTCCATCTTTCTCTTGTCTTTTGAAATGCCTTAAAGTACAAAGAAATATTTTCAGGCAAAGGTAAAAATAATTGTAGGGATGATAGTTTTGCAGACAGGGAGTCTTTAGTGACAGTATAATTCCTACGGTGAGACACTGTAATGAGTTCAAAGTGTTTACAACTTCAATACTGCCTGTCAAACGCTCTCTTCAATGAAGTGAATTCTTGGCTATAAGCCACAAATGTGCTTTCAGAAATAAAAAGCATGTGAATATACTGGTGTTTCTATTATTGGCCCAGGTGAGGCAGTACTTTTTTATTTTTAATAAGAAAAAAGATTTCTCAAGATATTCATAATCTCAAAAATGTTTAGAGCAACAAACCATGTAGATATTTACAAAACAATGAGACTCACTATAATCATATCTGTATGAGCAATACAGCCACATAGTCTAAGTAAAATAATCTAAGACTTTCAAGGTTGTTTTCTATTTAAGGTAACAGGCTTTGTAATTCTGCAGCCTATTAATTTTATTAATAACAATATTTTTCCTACAGGATAAAGAGACAGCACAGGCTAGCTTTAAAAAGTAAAAATAAGGAAGTACAGCGTAGGGAATATAGTCAATAATACTGTATCTCTGTAAGTTGGCAGAAGGTAACTACACTTACTGTGGTGAGCATTTAGGAATGTATATAATTGTACAGTCACTATGTAGTACACCTGAAATGAGTAAAATATTTCATATCAACTGTATTTCAATAAAATGAGCAAAAATAAGAGATTCAACTGGTAGACAACACAAACATTAATTTATAAACCTTTTAAATTATTACTTAAAAGAGTTTTGGAATTAACTATTATTTTCACTAAATCTGCAAACTGTATTCCAACAAATTATAAAAGTCAATCTTAATTCTTAGATCTTAAAGTATTTCTTTTTATACAGCTACTATCATGTTTTGGTCCCAGTGTATTGGTAATGGGATAAAAAGTCTCTGGCATACTGGTATGTTTAGACATGACTGCAAACAGCTCCAAAAGACTGCATTCCTGAACAGTTATTCCTAACTTGGGCTATGTTACTCAAAGGTATTCTATGCGGAGACAAAATATAAGGATCATGAATGGGGTTCACAGTATATATGAGCAGTGGAAAAGGTATGCATATTCGGGTTTTTTTTCCTTTGATATTATTAATGTACAATTACATGAGGAATATTATACTTACTAGGCTCCCCCTATTATCAACTTCCCACCACATACCCCATTACAGTCACTGTCCATTAGCACAGTAAGATGCTATAGAATCACTACTTGTCTGCTCTGTGTTATACTGCCTTCCCCATAACCCCCTCCCTGCTATATTATGTGTGCTAACCTTAATACCCCATTTTCCTCCTTATCCCTCCCCTCCCACCCATCTTTTCCAGTTCCTTTCCTTTTGGTAACTGTTAGTCCATTCTTGGGTTCTATGATTCTGCTGCTGTTTTCTTCCTTCAGTTTTTTCATTGTTCTTATACTCCACAGATGAGGGAAATCATTTGATACTTGTCTTTCTCCACCTGGCTTATTTCACTGAATGTAATACCCTATAGCTCCATCCATGTTCCTGCAAAAGGGTAGGATTTGTTTTCTTCTTATGGTTGAATAATATTTCATTTTGTATATGTATCACTTCTTCTTTATCCATTCATCTACTGATGGACACTTAGGTTGCTTCCATTTCTTGGCTATTGTAAATAGTGCTGTGATAAACGTAGGGTTGCATATGTCTTTTTCAAACTGCGCTGCTGCATTGTTAGGGTAAATTCCAAGGAGTGGAATTCCTGGGTCAAATGTTATTTCTATTTTGAGTTTTTTGAGGAACCTCCATACTGCTTTCCACAATGATTGAACTAATTTATATTCCTACCAGCAGTGTAGGAGGGTTCCCCTTTCTCCAAATCCTCAACAACATTTGTTGTTGTTTGTCTTTGGGATGTTGGCCATCCTGACTGGTGTGAGGTGATATCTCATTGTGGTTTTAAATTGCATTTCTCTGAAGATTAGCGATGTGGAGCATCTTTTCATGTACCTTTTGGCCATCTGAATTTCTTCTTTGGAGAAGTGTCTGTTCAGCTCCTCTCCCCATTTTTTAATTGGATTATTTGCTTTTGTTTGTTGAGGTGTATGAACTCTTTATATAATTTGGATGTCAACCCCTTATCAGATACATCATTTATGAATATATTATCTCATACTTTAGGATGTCTTTTTGTTCTATTGATGGTGTCCTTTCCTGTACAGAAGCTATTTAGTTTGATATAGTCCCACTTGTTCATTTTTACTTTTGTTTACTTGCCCTGGGAGGTATGTTCATGAAGAAGTTGCTCATATTTATGTCCAAGAGATTTTAGCCTATGTTTTTTCCTAAGAGTTTTATGGTTTCATGACTTACATTCAGGTCTTTGATCCATTTTGAGTTTACTTTTGTGTATGGGGTTAGACTAATCCAGTTTCATTCTCTTACATGTAGCTGATGAGTTTTACCAACACGAGCTGTTGAAGAGGCTGTCATTTCCCCATTGTATATCCATGGCTCCTTTATCATATATTAATTGACCATATATGCTTGGGTTTATATCTGGGCTCTCTAGTCTGTTCCATTGGACTGTGGTTCTTTCTTGTGCCAGTACCAAATTGTCTTGATTACTGTGGCTTTGTAGTAGAGCTTGAAGTCAGGGAGCATAATTCCCCCCACTTGATTCTTCTTTCTCAGGATTGCTTTGGCTATTTGGGGACTTTGGTGGTTCCATTTGAACTTTAGAACTATTTGCTCTAGTTCATTTTCATAGGGATTGCATTGAATCTGTAGATTGCTTTAGGCAGGATGGACATTTAAACAATATTAATTCTTCCTATCCATGAGCATGGGATGTGTTTCCATTTATTGGTATCTTTAATTTCTCTCATGAGTGTCTTGTAGTTTTCAGAGTATAAGTCTTTCACTTCCTTGGTTAGGTTTATTCCTAGGTATTTTATTCTTTTTGATGCAATTGTGAATGGAATTATTTTCCTGACTTCTCTTTCTGCCAGTTCACTGTTAGTGCACAGGAATGCAACAGATTTCTGTGTATTAATTTTGTATCCTGCAATGTTACTGAATTTAGATATTAGATCTAGTAGTTTTGGAGTGGATTCTTTAGGGTTTTTTATGTAAAATATCATGTTATGTGCAAACAGGGACAGTTTGACGTCTTCCTTGCCAATCTTGATACCTTTAATTTCTTTGTGTTGTCTGATTGCCATGGCTAGGACCTCTAGAACTATGTTGAATAAAAGTGGGGAGAGTGGGCATCCTTGTCTTGTTCCCAATCTTAAAGGAAAAGCTTTCAGCTTCTCGCTGTTAAATATAATGTTGGCTGTGGGTTTGTCATATATGGCCTTTATTATGTTGTGGTACTTGTCCTCTATACCCATCTTGTTGAGAGTTTTATCATGAATGGATGCTGAATTTTGTCAAATGCTTTTTCAGCACCTATGGAGATGATCATGTGGTTTTTGTTCTTCTTTTTGTTGATGTAGTGGATGATGTTGATGGATTTTCGAATGTTGTACCATCCTTGCATCCCTGGGATGAATCCCACTTGATCATGATGGATGGTCTTTTGGATGTATTTTTGAATTCAGTTTGCTAATATTTTGTTGAGTATTTTTGCATCTATGTTCATCAGGGATATTGGTCTGTAATTTTCTTTTTTTGTGGTATCTTAGCCTGGTTTGGGTATTAGAGTGATGTTGGCCTTGTAGAATGAGTTTGGGAATATTCCCTCCTCTTCTACTTTTTGGAAAACTTTAAGGAAATGGGTATCATGTCGTCTCTAAATGTTTGATAAAATTGAGCAGTGAAACCATCTTATCCAGGGGTTTTGTTCTTAGGTAGTTTTTTGATTACCAATTCAATTTCTTTGCTGGTAATTGGTCTATTCAGATTTTCTGTTTCTTCCTGGGTTATCCTTGGTAGGTTATATTTTTCTAGAAAGTTGTCCATTTCTTCTAGGTTATCCAGTTTCTTAGCATATAATTTTTCATAGTATTCTCTCATAATTGTTTGTATTTCTGTGGTATCTGTAATGATTTTTCCTTTTTCATTTCTGTTTATGTGTGTAGACTCTCTTTTTTGCTTGATAAGCCTGGCTAGGTGTTTATCTATTTTGTTTATTTTATCAAAGAACCAGCTCCTGGTTTCACTGATTCTTTCTATTGTTTTATTCTTCGCAATTTTATTTATTTTTGCTTTAATCTTTATTATGTCCCTCCTTCTACTGACTTTGGGCCTCATTTGTTCTTCCTTTTCTAGTTTCATTAATTGTGAGTTTGGACTATTCATTTGGGATTGTTCTTCTTTCCTGAGGTGGGCCTGTATTGCATATATTTCCCTCTTAGCTCAGCCTTTGCTGCTTCCCACAGATTTTGCAGTGTTGAATTATTGTTGTCCTTTGTCTCCATATATTGCTTGATTTCTATTTTTATTTGGTCATTGATCCATTGATTATTTAGGAGCATGTTATAAAGTCTCCATGTGTTTGTAGGCTTTTTCATTTTCTTTGAGTAATTTATTTCTAGTTTCATACCTTTGTGATCTGAGAAGTGGGTTGGTACAATTTCAATCTTTTTGAATTTACTGAGGCTCTTTTTGTGGCCTAGTATATGATCTATTCTTGAAAATGTTCCATGTGCACTTGAGAAGAATGTGTATCCTGGTGCTTTTCAATGGAGTGTTCTGTAGATGTCCGTTATTCCATCTGTTCTAATGTGTTTTTCAGTGCCTCTTTCTCCTTACTTATTTTCTGTCTGGTTTATCTGTCCTATGGAGTGAGTGGTGTGTTGAAGTCTCCTAAAATGAATGCATTGCATTCTATTTCCCCCTTTAATTCTGTTAGTATTTGTTTCACATATGTAGGTGATCCTGTGTTGAGTGCATAGATATTTATAATGGTTATACCTCTTGTTGGACTGACCCCTTTATAATTATGTAATGTCCTTCTTTGTCTCTTGTAACTTTGTTTTGAAGTCTATTTTGTCTGATACAAGTACTGTAACTCCTGCTTTTTTCTCCCTATTAGTTGCATGAAATATCTTTTCCACCCCTTTACTTTCAGTCTGTGTATGTCTTTGGGCTTGAAGTGAGTCTCTTGTAGGCAGCATATACATGGGTCTTGTTTTTTATCCATTCAGTGACTGTGTTTATCCTTTATCTTTGCCATTTTAATTATTATATGTCTTGATGTTGTCTTCCTTGGGTCCCTTGTGTTGGGAGATCTGTGCATCTCGATGGCTTGAGAGACTAACTCCTTCCCCAGATTGGGGAAGTTTTCAGTAATTACCTCTTCTATGACACTTTCTATCCCTTTTTCTCTCTCTTCTTCTTCTGGTACCCCTATAATGCGAATATTGTTCTGTTTGGATTGGTCAAACAGTTCTCTCAATATTCTTTCATTCTTAGAGATTCTTTTTTCTCTCTGTGCCTCAGCTTCTTTGTATTCCTCTTCTCTAATTTCTATTCCATTTACCGTCTCTTCTACTACATCCATCTAATCTGCTTTTTAATCCCTCCATTGTATGTTTCATTTCAGATATGGAATTTCTTAATGATTGAATCTCCATCTTAAATTCGTTCCTGAGTTCTTGAATATTTTTCTGTACCTCCATAAGAATGTTTATTATTTTTATTTTGGACTCTCTTTCAGGAATATTGGTGAGTTTAGTTTCGTTTGGTCCTTTTTCTGGTGTTTGTGAGATTTTGGTCTGAACCATGTTCTTTTGACATTTCATATTTGTGTGTGGCGCCCTCTAGTGCCCAGAAGCTCTAGTCTCTCGAGCTGCTCAGCCCCTGGAGTGATGTCAGGCGTCACAGGGAAGCAGCACTGGTGCCTGGGGGGAGGAAAAGGCTGTTTCCTGATTCCTGTCTGTCCTGCCTGTCTCCACTGTCAGAGCCAGTAGGGCAGCACACAGATGTAAGCCTCTGTTCTTTTCATCTGTAGCTGCCATAGGTGGGGCCTCCCTCTGGCTGGCCTGACACCAGGGCAGGGACTGCTGGTTTGTGAGCTGGTGCCTGCAGGCCGGGAGGAAGGTGCAGCAAGCTGTGTATCACAGAGTGACCTCTGAGCTGAATAGCCAGCCAGGGGATGGAGTGTCTGAAGCTCCCCAAGGGCCCCAATCTGCTGGGCAGAGTGTGCCCAGACAACTTTGTCCCCCTATCCCTTCTCCCCCGCAGCAAGCTCTGTGCAAACCCCGCCCCTTCAGCAGCCCTCTCGCTGCTAGGAAGCCCCTCAGACTGACTGCCTTTCCCTTGTCCCAGAGTGGCCGGGTGTAGATCCCGTCTTCCATAAATGGCCAGAATCTGTCTCTCAAGCAATCTGCCTGTCCAAGCTCCCCATCCTCCAGAGCACCACACAATGTAGGTTTCTGCTCATAAAGCAGATCTCCAGGGCTAGGTGTTCAGCAGTCCCAGGCTTCCACCCCCTCCCCTGCTCTTTTTCTCTTCCTCCTGCCAGTGAGCTGGGGTGGGGGAAGGGCTTGGGTCCCAACAGATCAAGGCTTTCGTACCTTACCCTGTTTTGTGAGTTCTGCTCTGTTCGTGAGGTCTGTATGCAGTCTGGTGCAGCCTTCTTTCCTGTTACTGTTTTAGGGTTAGTTGTATTAACTATATTTTCACACTATCTGTGGTTTTGGGAGGAGTTCTCTGTCTCACCTCTCATGCCACCATCTTGAATCTCTGCAAACTATATTTTTAAGAAGATCTACAACATCCAGCAGAATCTCCAAGAGATCCTTGATTTAAAAATGAGTTAAGAAGCAGTTGTCTAGAGCAGACTTATGTTTCTCAAAGTGTGGGTCCAGACCAGCATTAACCTCACATGGGAACTTGTTAGAAATACAGAACCTCAAGTCCCTCCCCAAACCTACTTGATCAGTAACTCTGGGGGTGTGACCCAACAATCTGTGTTTTAACAAGCCATGCACATGATTTTGATGCATGTTAAAGTGTGAGAACCATTGATCTAGGCAATAGTTTTCAGCTGGATTTTTTAGAAGTCTCCCTGAATTTTGATTCACTATTTTTATATATATTTAGATTATTTAGATATATTTTATATATCTTATATATATATTTAGATATATAAAAATATATAAATATATTTTCTATATATTTAGATGATGTATACATATTTATTATATATATATATATATAGATGATTCCTAGGAGAGTCTGATGATTAGCCAGTTTTCCACCACTACTGTAGGGCAGAGCTACTTGAACTATGGTTGGAGAACAAGTATCATCAGCCGTATCTGTGACCTTATTCGAAAGGCAAAATCATGACCCCACTCCCAGATCTATTATGTCAAAATCTCCAAAGGTAAGGCCCAGGGATCTGTGTTTTAATCACCTCTCTAGATGATTCTAATGCAGGCTAAAATTTGAGAGCAGAGTATTGGCCCAGAAAGAAATAGAAATGGTGACTGTTGAGATGACACAAAAGCATACAACTATTCCTGCATTTAAGCTCTGAATAGCTTTTAAGAATAGAAAATCTATTTATTAGGAACTTACTATGTGCCAAGCACAATAATAAATACAATACATGTTTCATTTGTATCCTTAAAGGAAAATACTGACTGTGGGATTATTAATCCTGTTATACAGTTAAACACACTGAAGACTGAAGAATTTTTTATTTTACATAAAATGGGGGAATAAGCCATTATTTGAATCCTGGATCAATGGATGTGATTTTAACAACTATATCTATACAAATTCAGAACATACTTGTTGAAGAGAGTCTTAGAGATAGGCAAACCTATGTATTATATGTACTATTTAAGGGAAATTAAAATTGGTAACTCAGACCATGAAGTATGGTATTAGGTAACTCAAGTGGCCTACCAACCCAGGCTTTAAAACTGACTACCAGTGGGTATGGATTAACCAACTATAATATAGCAACCAAATTCTCATTCAAAAATCGTTCTCTTAAATGCATGTGAATAAATTTTACATGTTCTATGATGAAAGAAAACTATTAAGTCAGTCATTGCAGAGATCAAGCAGCAAGTCACTTCCTTAGAACTGTTCACAGTGTTCTGATTAGCTGCTTTGCCTGAAGCACAACACACAAGCACTTTCTTCCTCCTATCGGTGCTAACTACACTGTCTGATGTAATGAAGTTATTAACAGAAATTTTCTGCCATTTGGAACCTACATAGCATATGGCCCATTAGGTCCCAGGTACCTGTAGGACCCAAACATGAGAAGCCAATGCAGGGAAGGAATAAGCTTGTTATTCTATGTACTATAGCAAAAGTTTTTTCACAAAATTAACCAGGCTGATTAGTAAATGTAAAACAAAGTCTAAGGTGTGATTGAATCACCATAATATCCATCCTTTGAGAATTGTGACTCAGCCGATGGGAAAAGAGAAAACAAATGTCCAACATCTTGATTGTCACTGACACTTGTGAAATTACCATTTGACAAACTGTGATGAAATAATTTGGCAGGAATCCAATACAACTAATGGGTCATTTAATTAAATAAAATTCTGTCTCCCCAACTAAATGATATGCAATAATAAGAGCTCCATTCTAACACTTATCTAGAAAATAGATGTCTGGATTTCTTTCCTTTATGACTTTTTAACAGCCAACCTGGGTATAATAATGATATTTTCTAGAATTTATATGGTCAACACTTAATTGCTCACAGAGTTATTAAACAGTTTGTAAATTATCTTGTTTCTTTCACTCTGCTTTCTGCCTACAAAGATTACATTTCGTATTAGCATTTTCTTAAGAAAATGGAAAGAGAATGAAAGGGAATAAAATGCAAATGGCCAATACTTCAAGTTCTTAATATCTTTAGCACAATGTCTAAGATCTTGACTAAACTGAAGCTTCTGGGTTTCCAATTGATTAATCTATCTAAAACTGTGATGACTGAGGTAGGCAATAAAGCAAAAATAACTAAAAATTTATTTTATCTATAAAAATTAATGAAATAGCAACAGCCAAAAAACTCGTCCATCATTAAATGATGAGAAGTTGTGAATATTTGTGGTTGTTCACAAAGACAAATTTGCAATGTTAACTTTAAAATATGTTTCTAGCACCACACATACCAAAAAGATTTGACAGTAAGTATTATAACTGTTATTTGAATCAACAAATCATAGTTTGTTCATATTAAGACATAGGTGTTTATATACAGTTCACTAATCTTTTTAAAATATGATTTTAAATTAAATCCCTTTCCTTGAGATGAAAAGACAGCAGCTCTGCTTTTTCACTTTCACTCCATGATACCTAATATACTTCTGCATGCATACAAGATATCCATAAATGTTCACTGATCTAGTTGTGATTTACAACATTAAAAACAATTATGTTTTTCCCCCAGTAGAGGAAAATTATGCATATTGTTACTTTTATATTAATCATGTACCCTATGAAAAGTAACATGTCATAGACACAAGAAGATACTTTCATTTCCATCAATGTCAACCTCTATCCACCCTTGAGAAAGATAGTTGCTTCTGATTAAAGCATACATTTAATTAAACATAAGAATTAAAATATCATTCTCATGAATGTGAGAAAAACTTCCTATGTTTTTGTATGAAGTAAAATTTGATTTACATTCAGAAAGAAGAGAAATCTCCTTAAATCAAGAAATGTACACAATACCTATCTGGTACGGTCTTTAACAACATGATATTTTATACGACAATTTGTAGCACAGTGCTATAAATCAGATGCCTGCATTATGTTTCTCCATGCATCAGATTTTGTAAACATAGAGAAGCACATAGGCAAGTTCATATGAATATAGGAAAAGGGAGGAAAAAAGAATAGGAGGAGAAAGTGGTTATGAACACAGCATTTAAATGGAGGGAATTTGGTAAACTAATGTACTATTAACATACATTGAGGCCTTCCTGATGAAACAAAGTAATTCCAAAAGCTTCCCCCCAATTTTCAACATATGCTCTGCCTTTTTAAGTATATGTCAAACCATTTAATAATTATGGTGCAACTAAATATATTCATATTGAAAACATTTAAAATATAGACTGGAACCATGGGGGAGGGGTTGGGGTGGGTGCAAATGTTGAGGGGGATAAAGGGGCACAAAAATTCTCAATCATAATGTAGGTTGGTCATGCGGATGTGTAGTACAGCATGAGAATATAGCCAATGATTCTGTAACATTTCCCATGTTGACAGATCGTAACTAAACTAGTGGGAGCAAGGATTTAATAATATGGGTAACTGTTGAACCACTGTGTGGTATACATAAAGTTAACATAAGATTGTATATCAATTTTGTAAAAAAGGAAACAGATTATTAATACTGTAATATTACTATTTAAAAAAAACCATGTAGACTGGAACATTGTCTTCTACTTTTGCCTACTAAATCATGTCTTGATTTCCCTTTTTGTTAAAGTTGAACAAACAAGTATGACTTGTTCTAGACTCCATGGACTTCAGCATCCCAATCCCATGCCATTGTTCCTCCACCGGTGGCATTCCAGTCAGCCAAGCCTTCTTTGAATTTCCTTACACTCCAGGCTCAAGCTAGGAATTCCCTCAAGCTCAGGCAGGCTTTTCTCTACCTGGGACATCTTTCCCTCCCTACTGGTATTCCCCTTCTTCATGAATCCACTCTCTCCTTCTACACAGTAAGCTAGTACCAGCTCATCCTTCCAATCTCTGGTTGACTATCACTTCCTCAGAGAAGACTTTCCTGATATTGCCCCCAGGAGAATAAAGTTCCCTATTTTCTTTTATAGCACCCTGAATCTGCTTTTGCAAGTATGCATCAAAATTGGAATTTAACTAATTATGCAATCCTAATTTTGCTGATATTCCTCAAAGGAAAGTAAATACTAAAACATAAACCTTTTTTATTTCTTCACTAAATTCACCAAAGCCCAACAACATATAACTCTGCCCATAGTAGGTATTAAACAAACATTTACAGAAGTTGTACTCCTTCCAGATCTTGGCTCATTTTGCATTCAGCCTACCTCAGAAATTTTGTTTTTAAACTGATGTAGTTCTCCCATTTGGTCACCAGAAATGTCCCCCCATCTCATCGTCCTAAGCCCAGCACAGAGCATACTCTGACAAAGCCTGTGTCCAGACTCTTCCCTTAGCTGTGAATGTTTTACTCAAAACCTTTCAAAGCCTTTCTTAAAATCTGATGAATTGAACTAAACATAAGACTCTTGGTTACCCCTGTTAAATTATCCCAAGCCCAGTTAAATTTTATTTTGATCCAGTGATTTAGCCTATCATGAAAATTCTTCATCTTGATTTTATCCTTACTCCCAGATGTGTGCCATACGCAGAACTGAAAATCAGTCCTTTGCTGATGTTTTTCAAGTGATTGATCAACTATTTAGCTAAGCAAGCTTGTTTATTAATTGTAATAAAAATAGTTAAGAGTATCCAGCAGGTAGGTACTTTCTTGAATGCTTTTATATATATGAATTCATTTAATCTTCAAAATAATTTTATCAGATAGATACAATTATCATCACTATTTTACAGGTGAGGAAACTGAAGCACAGTATAACTTGCTCAAGGTCATACAGCTTCTAAATTGTATAGCTAGAAGATGAGCCCAGACAGTATGTCTCAAGAATTGAGCTTCTTACCACTCCACCCTTATTACTAAACAGTGTATTCTCCTATACAGAGAGAGCTCATTGTTAGAGAAAAACAATACAGTACCAATTCTCCTGTCAACTCTGTCATAAAGATGACATTTCACCATCTTATTCCCAGATATCCTAAAACCTGAGTCATGGTTTTATGCAAACAGAAATAAACTTTCCCAAAGAAGTAGGTCCCACAGTAAATGAATGATATACTGAATATACTGAATCTGATGGGATCTCACAGCCAGTCATAAATCTGCCTTTCTGTTCAGCAAGTTAATTTAGGCCAACAATTTAATAAAGAGTTCACTGCAAATATAGACAAAACAGAAACCTTTAAGACAAATATGTAATAAAAGAGGTCAATGGGTGTCTAATTTACACTTGATATAATGTGCACTGTTACTTTAAAAAAAACTATAGGAACTACACATTAGATTTAGAAGACATATAATAACCCATAAGACTCTTAAAGGAGCCACAAAATCATGGTGCAGATGGTTCCCACCACCATTGTAGCTTCTTCTGTACATCTTTACCCCTAAGTGTTTTCTGAGAAGTAATCTGATATTTTCTTTTAACTTAGGCCTCCATACATTATGTCTTCTCTAACTGAAACACCCTATTCATCTGCTTCTTTAAATGTCAGCTAAGTTACACTACCCCTTCAAAACTTCTTTGACAGTATAAATCTAGGTTCAATGCATGACCCGCCTGTAAAGCTCTCTTGATCTCCCACAGCATACGTTTTTCCCTACATCTCACACCAATGAAAAATTATCTACGTGTGTATTTATCTTCTATGAGAAGGATAATGTCCTTTTTCATTACAAACTAGTTTGAACAGCTCCATAATGGAAGCTCAATTATTATTAGTTACATTGGTGAATGAATATTTATCTGTATGTAAGTCTAACCTCAATACTCAGCAATCAGCTGTATAGAAGATGCATTCATGTAGTATTTAACTACTGGCATCCTCCTGAAGCCAAGGATATTTTAGAGTAATAGGTCAGCCCTCCTTATATTTCCTGCAGATATTTCTTCCCAGATTAATCCACAATTTAAAATTTAAAATTTGTCTAGGTGATATGATAAACACAATAGTGGGATAGGTATAGAAAAAGAACATTATAAAGTTCAAATTAATTTGTAAATCATCTGATCAATATCATTCCTTTTAAAGTTGAGAAATCTAAACTTCAAAGAAGTTTAGCAAAATGTGTAAGATATACAACCAACCACTGCTTAAAAAAGCAAAACTAGGACTAGACCATGGATTTCTGACTCCTCCTATGACAATGACCTCTCAGCAGTATTATGAATACAATGTAGATATCTCAGGAGGTGTAATATCATATTATTTTAAACAAGAATAACCAACCAAATTCTTTCATCATTCTGATATAAGCAACTGAAGGTAACTGTTATTGTTTTTAATTTTATAATAAGGCTATATAAGTCCTGTCCTTTTCAGATATTTATCTTTCTGGGACTTAATCATTTTTGGCCAAAACATATCTAGTGTTGTTGACCAGGAGATTTTGACTTGCAGAGAATATGGTACAATCCCTATAGGTTTAAGTGGGCTAGAAAGCTTTGAGAGGAGGGAGGGAACTGGGTAGGGAACATCCTCGTTTATTAAGTAACCAATAGGTATGGTAAACCAAAGGCTGCATTAGAGAACAATTCTCTCTTCTAAAAATTTTCTTTTCAGATCATGATCATTAAAGAGGAAAAGTTTTAAAATGTAACATGTGAGAGGCAGTCAAAACATGGCAGAGTAGGACCGCAAGGGGAAAACCTTATCCCATGTACACACTAAGGAAGCAACTACAACAAATACAACTAACTCCGAAATTACCTGAAGACTGCACAGCAGACTCTCTACACCGGGTACAGGAGAGGCCCACATTGACAAGGATAAAGTGGCAGAGCCGTGATGGATCAGAACCAAAGCCCTTCCCACATTCTAGCCCACAAGCAGGATGAAGAGGACCAGAGTGGGGTGGGGCGATAAGCTCTCAGGAGCTCTGCACACCCAGCCCTGGAGATCTGCTCTGGGAACACAAGTTCACATTGCTTTGGGCTTTGGTGATTAACAGGAATGGACACCAGGGATAGTTGGAGCACTCGGGGGGGCTCAGACTCCTATTGCTTATAGAGGACAGGCATGTTTTGTCAGTCCTACTGAGACCCAACAGAGAGGCAGCAGTTTGAAAGATTAACAAGCAGTGGGAAAGGTGTGAGAGAGACAGGTTGGAGGGAGCTCTCTCCACACGGAAAAGGGCAGGGAGACAATGCTTTCCCAGCCCTTCCTCAGTCCAACTGGTTAGGTACTTGCAGGAGCCAGGTCCAAAACGCTCCATCCCCCTTGCTGGTGGCTCACACCCATGTCAGCACTTTCCTGCACACTTACCCCACCTACAGCCCAGCAGCAGTCTGACTTTGCTGCCTGTTAGGGGGAGAGTGGATGACACTTCTTAGATTTCCCAGACCTCACTCAGACTAGCTGGTCAAGGGCCTACAAGAGCCAGCTCCAAAATGCTCCATTTCCCTCACTGGCAGCTAACCCTGTGCCAGCACAAGCAGCAGTTCGATTTTGGTGACTGGCAGGCAGAAGGCTATCTACATTTTTCCAGCTCTCTAAGCCCTTCCTCAGCTCAACAGACCAGGTGCTTGCAGGAGCCAGCTATAAATTCTACACCTGCCCAACTGGCTCAACCCCAGAGCCTCACAGTGCGCCCACCCCACCCAGCACACTGGACCCATCAGTGGTCTGCATTGCTGACCAGCAGGCAGAAGATGGCCTCACCCACAATAAATCTCAGCAGAAGTGCCTCGCATTACAAAAGGGCACAAAGAGGCAAGTGATGGGGATCATCCATTGCCTGTAGATAAGCAGAAAGTTGTCCCTCCCACCAACAGCAACAGTGCCTCAGCCAAAAAAATAGAACCAGGTACTGATGAGCAAAGAATCTTCAGCTTCTGGGCACCACAGGCCAAGCACTTCATAAAGTCATTACTTTCAAGACCAGGAAGCATAGCAGATCCATCTAAAACAAGGGAAGAAATACAGAAATGCAGACAAACTGAGGGGACAGAGGAATATGTTCCAAACAAAGCAATAAGATAAACACCAGAAAAAGCACTAACTAAAACAGATATTAGCTCTTCTTGATAAAGAATTCAAAGTAACAATCAGAACAATGCTCACTGAACTGGGGAAAATAACTGATGATCTAAGTGAGAACTTCAACAAAGGGATAGAAAACATTAAAAAGTGCCATTCAGACCTGAAGAATACAATGACTGAAATGAAAGAATGACTAGCAGACTGCTGGAATTAGCAGAAAGAATCAGTGTGATGAAAGAGAACAGCAGAGTATCCAAGTTGAGGAACAGAGAGAAAAAAGAATTTCTAAAAATGAGAAGATGTTAAGAGAGCTGTGTGACAACTCCAAATGAAACAATATACACATAATAGGGGTCCCAAAAGGAGAAGAGACAGACAAAGGACTAGAAAGTCTATTTGAAGAAATAATAGAACAAAAATTTCCCTAATCAGGGGAAGTAAATAGACATCCAGGTACTGGAAGTGCAGAGAGCACATAACAAAAGGAACCCCAGAAGGATGACACCAAGACATATAGTAATTAAAATGGCAAATATTAAAGATAAAGAGAGAATCTTAAAAACAGCAAGAGAGAAACAGACAGTTACCTAAATGGACACTGCATAAGGCTATCAGCAGTTCTGTCAGCAGAAAATTTACAGGCTAGAATAGAATGGAATGAAATATTTAATGTATTGAAAGGGAAGAACCTACAACCAAGAAGCCTCTACCCAGCAAGGTTATAATTCAGAGAAAAATGAAGGTTAAAAGAATTCACTATCATTAAACTGGCCTTACAAGATATGTTAAAAGGACTTCTTCAGATGAAAATGGTCTTAAGTCTAAATATTTTTCATCAGTGCAAATAAACCTACAGTAAAGGTAGTAGACCAATTAGACCAATTACTTACAAAGCAAGTATGAGGGTAAAAAAAAGTATTAAAATTCACTACACATAAAATCAATCAAGTGATACACAAAAGTTGTAGATTATGATATCTTATACATAAAATGTAGAAGAGGAAGAATAATAAAAACGTAGGAATTTTAGACTGTTCCAAATTGAGCAACCATTAACTTAATATAGACTGTTATATATTTAGTAAACTACCTAAGAACCTTATGGTAACCACAAACCTAAAGCCTATAACAGATACACAAAAAACAAAAACAAAGAAACCCAAGCATAACACTAAAGAAAATCATCAAATAACAAGAATATAAGAGGAAAAAAGGATCAGAGAGGAACTACAAAAACAATCAGAAAACAATAAAATGGCAATAAGTACATACCTATCAATAATTACCTTAAATGTAAATGTATTAAATGAACCAATCAAACAACAAAAGGTGGCATAATGAATAAAGAAAAAAGACCCATCTATATGCTGCCTACAAGAAACTCATTTCACACCTAAAGACATGCACAGACCAAAAGTGAAGGAATGAAAAAAGATATTTCATGCAAATAAAAGGGAGAAAAAAGCAGGAGTAGCAGTACTTAGACAAAATAGACTTGAAAACAAAGTAAAAGACAAAGAAGGACATTACATAATGATAAAGGGGTCAGTCCAACAAGACGATATAAGAATTATAAATATCTATGCGCCCAACACAGGACAAGATAGACATAAAGGGAGAAATAGACAGCAATGAAATAATCTACTGGTTTTAACACTCACTTACATCGATGGATAGATCACCCAGACAAAAAATAAATAAGGAAGTAGTGGCATTGAATGACACATTAGACCCCAGATGGATTTAACAGATATCTACAGAATATTCCACCCAAAAGAAGCTGGATACACATTTTTTCTCAAGTGCACATAGAACCTTCTCCAGAATAGATCACATATTAGGACACAAAAAGACCTTCAATAAATTCAAAAAGACTGAAATTTTATCAGGCATCTTTTCAGACCACAATTGTATGAAACTAGAAATCAATTACATGAATGAAACCAAAAAAATCCCACAAACACACGAGGTTAAACAACATGCTTCTAATTAATCAATGACTCATTGAACAAATCAAATAGAAAATCAAACAATACCTGGAGACAAATGAAAACAGAAACACATTTCAAAGTATGTGAAATGCAGCAAAAGCAGGTCTAAGAGGAAACTACATAGCAAGACAGGCATAACTTGAGAAATAAGAACAATCCCAAGTAAACAATCTAACCTCACTACTAAAGGACCTAGAAACACAAGAACAAAGCCCAAAGTTAGTAGAAGGAGGAACATAATAAATATCCGAGAAGAGGAGTTGAAAAAAAACAAAAGAAAAACATCAAAACCAAGAGCTAGATCTTTGAGAAGATAAATAAAATAGACAAACCCATATGCAGATGTATCAAGAAAAAAGCAGAGAGGACACAAAATCAGAAATGAAAAAGGAGAAGTTACAACCAATACCACAGAACCTGAAGGAATCATAAGAGAATTCTGTGGAAAAATATATGCCAATAAACTGGACAATCTAAAAGAAATGGACAAATTCCCAGAAATGTACAGAATAATGGTTCCAGGAAGAAACAGAAAATCTGAACAAACCAATTACCAGTAACAAAATTAAATTGGTAATCAAAAAAACATAACAAAATTCCAATACCAGATGCCTTCACAGCTGAATTCTATCAGACATTCAAAGAAGAGCTAATACCCATCCTTCTTAAAGCATTCCAAAAGAGAAGAGGCAAAAATTCCAAACTCATTCTATGATGCTAGCATCACTGTAATACCAATCCAAACAAAGACAATATAGCAAAGAAGATAATAGACCAATATCAATGACAAACATAGATGTAAAATCCTCAACAAAATATTGGAAAACTGAAGTCAAAAATACATCAAAGCATCATCCATCACAAGTGGGATTACTCCAGGGATGCAAGGATGGTACAATATTCATAAATGAGTTGATGTGACACACATTAACAAAAGGAAGGATAAAAATCATATGATAATCTCAATAGATGCTGAAAAGCATTTGACAAAATTCAACATCCATTCATGATAAAAACTCTCAACAAAATGGGTATATGGGAACATATCTCGACATAATAAAGGCCATATATGTCAAACCCACAACTAACTTCATACTTGATGGTGAGAAGCTGAAAGCTTTTCCTCAAACCTTAGAAATAAGACAAGGATGTTCACTCTCACCACTTTTATTCAACATAATACTGTAGGTCCTAGCCATGGCAATCAGAGAAGATAAAGAGATAAAAGGTATCGAATTTGGCAAGGAAGAAGTAAATATGTCACTAATTGCAGATGACATACTATAGATAGAAAACTCTAAAGACTCAAACAAGAAACTATCAGAACTAATCACTACATTCAGAAAATTTGCAGCATACAAAGTCAGTATATAGAAATCTGTTGTATTCCTATATATTAACAATAAACTAGCAGAAAGAGAAATCAGGAAAATAATTCCATTTACAATTGCATCCAAAAGAATAAAATACCTAGGAATAAACCTAAGAAAGTAGGTAAAAGTAAGGTACTCTAAAAATCATAAGACACTGATGAAAGAAATTGAAGACACGAATAAATGGAAATCTATCCAATGCTCATGGAAAGTAAGAATTAATATAGTCAAAATGGCCATCCTTCCCAAAGGAATTTAGATTCAATGAATCCCTATCAAAATACCAATACGATTTTCAATGAACTAGAGAAAATAATCCTAAAATTCATATGGAACCATAAAAGACCCTTTATAGCCAAAGAAATCTTGAGAAAGAATAAAGCTAGAGTATCACACTCCCTGACTTCAAGCTATATACTACAAAGCTACTGTAATCAAAAAGCATGGTACTGACAGAATAACACTCCCATACTTCAGTGGACCAGAATAGAGAGCCCAGAAATAAACCCACACATATATGGTCATTTAATATATGACAAAGGTGGCAAGAATACACAACAGGGAAAAGACAATCTCTTCAATAAATGGTGTTGGGAAATCTGGGCAGCTGCCTGCAATAGAATGAAACTGCATTATTTCCTAACATCATAAACAAAAGTAAACTCAAAATGAACTAAAGACCTAAATATAAGACATGAAACCATAAAACTCTTAGAAAAAAAACATAGTAAAAAATCTCTTGAACATAAGCGTTAGTATTTTTTTTTGGATATATCTACTCAGGCAAGGGAAACAAAAGCAAAAATAGATAAGTGGGACTACCTCAAACTAAAAGGCTTCTTTACAGCAAAAGACCTCATCAACAAAACAAAAAGGCAACTTACAGTATGGGAAAATGTATTTGAAAATGATACATCCAATAAGAGGTTAATATCCAAAATATATAAACAACTCATATCACTGAACACCAAAGAAAAATAAATAAATAACCCAATTAAAAAATGAGCAATAGACCTGAATAGACATTTTTCCAAAGAAGACATGCACATGGCCAACAGGCACATGAAAAGATGCTCATCATCACTAATCATCAGGGAAATGTAAATCAAAACCACAATGAGATACTATCTCACACCAGTCACAATGGCCACTATCCAGAAGATAAGAAATAACAAGTTTTGGCAAGGATATGGAGAAAAGAGAACCCTCATATACTGTTGGGGGGAATGTAAATTTTGTGACCATCATGGAAAGCAGCATGGAGGTTCCTCCAAAAAACTAAAAATAGAGATACCATACAACTCAGTAATTTCACTTCTAGGAATTTACCCAGAAAAACACAAAATCTTTGATTCAAAAAGATATATGCATCCCTATGTTAAATGCTGCATTATTTACAGTAGTCAAGATATGGAAACAACCAAGTGTCCATCAATAAATGAATAGCTAAAGAAGAGGTCATATTTATACACAATGGAATATCATTCAGCTATAAAAAATAAAGAAATCCTGTCATTTGTGACAACATGGATGGACTTAGAGGGTATTTCACTAAGTGAATTAAGCCAGTAGTGGAAAGACAAATACCACATGATTTTACTTACATGTGAAATCTGAAAACAAACTGAAATGAACAAAACAGCAGTAGACTCATAGACACTGAGAATTGACTGGTGGTTACCATGGTGGAATGGTTGGAGGTGGGTGGATGAAATAGGTGAAGCAGATAAAGGGGCAGAAAACCACAATCATAATATAAATTAGTCACATGGATGAAAGTACAGCATAGAGAATATACTTAATAGTTCTGTAACGTTTTTCTGTGTTGACACATAGTAGCTACGCTAGTTGGGATTAACATTTAATAATGCAGATAACTGTTGAATTACTGTATTATATACTTGAAACTAATATAATATTGTCTATCAACTTCAATAGAAAAAATCCAAACACAACAAGCACAGTAATATGTGCTCTTTAATGAGAAATAAATGTTTTATAACACAATGACACCAGCATATTCCTAGTTATTTATTAATTTAAAAAATTATTAAATAATATGTAATAATTTGATTGCTAAGTATAAAATATTTATTTAAATAGCCCTATAAAGAACTGTGGTTTGAATGTAATGACATGTTCTTGTCCTTAGCACTATACTCTCTATGTAGTACTAGCTCCTTAATGAAAAATCTAAGTTGGGAAGTGAGCAAGAAAATGCTGTATATTTAAAGGCAGAGGTAGTACAAATAAGTTAGTTACAGAGGGAAACAGGATGTGAGTTATACTTTTGCTACAGTAACTGCTCCATTAGAGCAAGCTAATTAATTTTTCTTCATGCACTGTAATCTGCAAGCTTAATTTAGGGAAAAGAAGAATGCAATTGTTACTGTAAATTATAAAGGTCTTACTACCTATCATTCAGTTGCAATAACTTAAGAAAGTCCAATAGCTTATTAATGTTCTATGGCTAATGGCTGTTTTTCATGTGATACATTTTTTTAAGCAGTGCTAAGTGCATAAATTAAATTGTAGTAACATTTTCATATTAAGTAACTATTATTAAATTCCATTTGTTCCACAGAGTTATCTTACTACATTGGCTCAACAAGAAACTCAATCCTAGTCAGAAAGGTTTTAAAATATTTCATAAACATTAACCTAAACTTTTCATAGTAGAAACAAAACTAAGAACATCATATTTCAGCAGTGTCAACACTTGTTTTCATATTAAATCACATTTTTCATTAGTTTATACTTGCTTCTACAATGACAAAGTGCACAAAGCTAAATGTGAAATGTCTAGTAGGTCAGAAGGAGAAAAGTATATAGTTGAATATGATTTTTGATGACAGTGAAATCATTAAAAGCCAAAAACATACAAAGACTATAAGAGACCAACAAAAGTCTTCAAATATTCAAATAATCCTATGGGCAAGTTGATGTGATATCAATATTATGTCTTATTCATTTAGTTTAAAAAGGTAAGCAGGAAAAATATATGTGTGTGTGTGTGTGTATAATATTAATCCCCTTGTCAATTAAGTTGGGAGATAAATGAATAAATCCACAGATCTACGGATAGATAGAAGGATATTTCAAGGATAATTGTTAACTCAGCATACAGTCTGGATAACTGGAGAAAGCCTAGACAGAAAGCACTCTAAGATACCTATAAAAAAGCAGGTGCTGTACCTATAGGTACAATCAAGCATATATCAAAACATGTGTTGTTCCTTGCCCCATCTACATTTTCCCAACTTTATATTTATGGTTAAATGACCCAAAGTATTCATGGGAGAAAATCTGATGGAAAGCAAAGTGCCGTATATCACTAACCAGATGTTCACTGGGTTTGAATTCAGGCAATAAATTCTTGGTCACACTGAACCATCTTCAGGACCAATCGAATCCTCATTAACAGGAAAATCCCTATAATTCACATTTTCTAACCTTACCATGCAGAGGTAAACCCCATTCTTAACAAGTCGTATGATTCAGGAAGCAAAGGAGAAAATGATGAGGTATCCGCATTCCACACACTTTCAGCCCAGCTTTCAAGGCTCCCCAGATATGTTCTGATCCTACTTTCTTATCATCTGCCTTTTGATTCATTTTTTTTTTTTGAATAGCAGATGCTTTGTATCTTGCACCACATCCCCTCAACCCATCTCTAATAGTAGCTGAAGCTCCTGTTTTGTGCTTCTGGGCCAGGAAGCAAAAGTTCTAATGTCCAGGAAGTGACTCTCAGTTGACAGCAGGAGAGAAAGATAAATTGTCCTTCAGAGGCCCATTTCCAAGGGGAATTCAAGGGTTGAGATTCAGTTTACAGAAATCCACTCAATAATGTTCTCTTCATTAGCTTTTCCTCCTTCCGTGTCTCACTTAAACAGCTCTCTCTTGTTCCTGAGTTTGCTTTCAAATAAACTGCCAATAATTAAGGCTTTGTATCAGGCTTTGTTTTTGAGGAAACTGTAACTGAGACTTCTAGCTAGCAATCACTTAAACTGTGAGCTCCTACAGGGCAGTGGCTATAACTTTAACTCTTTAGCTTTAGGAACCAGTGTGGTGTGTGATGAAAAACTAAGTTACACAGGTCCTGTAATCATATCTATATAAATTATATGTTATGTAGTTCCTATAATCCCATCCATGATGCAGATGGGGAAACATGTCCAGAGAGGTGAGGTGATGCAGCTTCCCTGAGCTCACACACAGCACCAGACAGCAGAGAGAACGTTTAAACTCAGGTCTGCCTGCTCCTTGTAGGTTGCTACATGCCATTCTCTGTGTATTCCATTCCAGCTCCTACAGGCTTATCTTCCATGACCTTTGAGAATTCAGTATTCTCCAACTCATCCAAATGAATACAGAAACTATGGTATACCCTATATATATGTGACAAAATACATTTTCATATTATAACACTTGACGCATTATTTAATGACCTAGCTCTTTGACTTCCTGTAATTATATAACAGCCTCGTTAAGTATCAGGGCATAAAAACAAGGATCTCACACTTGGTAATCAGACAAACTCCCCATTTGCTATTCTGCACCCTGCCCTCACACAGCTATTGCAATGATTACATGAGATAATAAATAAAGGCTCAGCACAGTGCCTGAAACACAGTATTGTCTCAATTAGGGGTGGTTATCATTATTTTCAACAGAAGCAAAATTATCAAGAATAAGTGCCATGAGATCTGTACCCACTTTGTATCTCCCAGCTTCTCAAGCCAGAACAATAGACCCAAACAGGTGTCGATAAATAAAACAGACATAAAAAACTGAAAAGCTGAATAAATTGTCCTCCTTTACTCACTTAACCTGTATGTTTTCGTAGGTCCATCTCTCTTTTCCCCACTTCTAAATATCCTGCCATCTTCTTGCAGCCAGGAATACTCTCCCCACTCATACCCCACCCTTCATTTCGTCCTATTCTAAACATCTTTAAGTTTCAGCTCAACTCCTACATCTGGCTTAGTTTCCTATTTTCCATTGCAGCCTTTGTTGATTTCTCTCATAGATTTCTATAGCACTCATACACTATAAAATGAAATTTACTACTTCATATCCAGTTTTATTTCAGGCCTATTGCTCCGTTTTGGTTAGTCCTGACTCCCAACTTACACTCAAAGTTGCCTGAAGGCAAGGATCATTTTTAATTTTTCTCTGGGCTCCCCTGGCACAATACTAAACATATAATCAGTCACTGAATGCTTAATATTTTACACAGAATGTGCAACTATGAAAGAAAGGACTTAAGAGTTACTGTTCTCTTTCATATTGCCTCTTTTTCAGGTAAATGCATTCTTATATTCAATGTTTATTCTGATGTCATATAACATTCCCCCCGCCCCCTTTCCTTTCTCTGTCAATCCTTCCACTGGCAACCAGTGTAGGGCATACCTTACAACACAGAGGGGATGGTTACTGCAAAATTATTTGTTCTGTTTATTCTTACATCAATTTCTCTACAGCAAGCAGGGTACCATCTACATTAGAGGAATTCAACTGATCAGTTCATCATTCCTCAAACTGATTCTTTAGGACTTTATTTTTTATACATTTGTAGGTTCAGATATTCAAAATTTCAAATTCCTTTTTCAGTTTCAGGGAGCTACAACTGCAGAAAACAGAAGCTTGAGCTTGATGAATTTCATGCTAATTACTGGATCTTATGTTTAAGTCGGATGGCAAGGTTTCCAAAAAAAAAAAAAAAGACTCAGGCAGGCCAGTGTGATTTATTTCTTACGGATTCTAATAGGTTGCCACTCAAAGTAGTCCATGGGAAGCTTAAGATATAGATTATGAAAAAAATCTGGAATAGGAAAATATATGTATTTAGAAGTAAAGAAACTGAATACTACTACATTTTTTAAAGTGTGTTTGTATTATGCTTTTTCACTCTACTGATTATTTCTCCTAATTCTTATAAAAATCCTTCAAGGTAACTATTCTTATCCCCTTGATATATATGTACAGATGTAGAAACCCAGATATTAGTTTACCTAAGATTAGGTAAAAAGGAAAAGAAATATTACTGTTACCAAGGAACTTTTCCTCCTAAAATGACTTCTATTAAAAATAACATACATGCTCTACTTGATAAGTGAAATGAAATCAGTAAATCACAGTGTTTAACAGAATTATTCAGTTGTCAGATTGGTTAATATTTCACTATCCTCTGGAAAAATCTGACACAGGAGGCTTTCTCTGAACTTCACCTCTGTGTGTGAACATTTCCCCTACTGAGTTGCCACAGAGAGTAAGTTTCTCAGAACTACAAGCTTTGTGGAAGATAGAAGACAGATAGAAAGGTCCAGATTTGTGTGGAACTATGTATCTTTCCCATTATCCTATACATTCCATAAAAAATTAAACAGTCTATTTGGTTTCCTGGTGCCAATCAGTCTTGACGCACAGTAAGTACTCAATAAATATTTGGTGAATAATTTAATTGCTGAAAATAACTTACAAATTATGACTATGGGAAGAAGGGACAGAATGGTATCCTGTGAAATATATTGAAGGTTATTTGAAAGGGTTGAGAACTGGATACTTTATTTACTGATGTTGGGGACAAGGATGACTATAATCATTTTGGAAAATAATTTGGCAGAATCTATTATATTTTTAAATACATACCTTTTGATCTAGATATCCACAATTCCTAGCATGACACCTCATACACAAACACGCATTTGATACTACTATTTCTTTGGACCTTACCACCAAATTAGATGATTTTCTACACCTTCAATGTGTATTGCTCTTGTTTCTTCCCTTATTGGTGCCTTGCCCTACTATTTTATCTAGAATTCCATTTTCCCTTTTTCTGCCTATCAAGGCCATTCTCCAAAATGTAGTATAAATGTCATGCTCTACAGGCATTATTTCTGTCACCCAACTGATTGCAATGACTTTTTCTTTGAACTCTTTCTTTGGACTACACTTATGTCCTCAAGTTATATCAGAGTTATTTACAAGTCTCATTCTTTCTGTGACTTTTACAATGTTGCTTTTTTTGCAGAGTCTGTTTAATTCCATCTCTTACCATAAAGGGGCTTGGTCTCTTTGAAGACTTCTTAAAGACACATACTACTGAATGGTAGGCTGGACTAAAACCCTGGTATATAATCTGCTCATCTAGATATATCCATTATACTCTTCACAGAAGTTTGAAGAAAAGAGGCACACAGAAGTCTCAGAATTACTGACTTCTAGAATAGAAAGAAATTCTACAACCGTCTAGTCTGAGAACTTCTTTTATTGGAATATGGTTGATATACAATATTATGTTGGTTTGACATATACAACATAGTGATTTGATAATTATATACATTACTAAATGCTCACCATGGCTAAGTGTAGCTGCCCTGTTACTATACCAAGATATTACAATATTATTCATTATATCCTCTATGCTGCACTTCCATTCTTGCGACTAATCTATTTTGTAATTTGAAGTATGTGGAATCTAAAAAGTAACACAAACAAAAAAAAGAAACAAAGCCATGCATACTGACAACAGACTGCAGACTACCACAAGGGAGAGAAGTGGGGGGATGGATGAAATAGGTGAAGGGGACAGAAATACAAACTTCAAATTATAAAATAGTCTGAGGACTTTTAATATTTACTATTTTCATGGATTCCTTTGAGATACTGATAGATTCACTTCCCAGAAAACACCCAAGGTAGTTTACAACTACATATCCACCATGATCATGACAGTTTTAAATGTGGCTGGTTCACCAAGTAGAGTGAGGTATACGTAGATTTCTATGTGAGATCACAAAACCAGATTCCATTATTACTGGAGTGACAGGGTCTGTAAGGGGAGTTATATGAAAGATGTGAATGCCGAGGACTGCTTCAAACTGGACAGCATGTGCCCTAGCACTATTCAGCACTAGCAGGATGATGCCACTGCAGAATATGGTCCCAGGACTGCCATATCTGCTGAGAAAGAACATAAACCCAGATTTGTAATGAAGTGTAGGCCATATGACACGTACCTCCTGGGCTCCTTCCAGACTTCACATTAAAAGTTGTATAATGTCTTTTATACCATCTGCTCACATGCCCAACCTGCTCACATATCCTGCAAGAGTTTGTCATTGGCTTCACCAAGCAGGTGAAATGAGACCCTAACCATCAATCTACAATTACATATTGACAAATAACTGCCATAATGTGTATCATTGCTATTCATTTATTTATCAGTTCCACAAATATTTATTGTTGATCATGTGCTAGGCATGGTCCTAGTTACTGACTATATAGTAGTGAAGCCATTGGACAAAGTCTCTAGCATCAAAGGTTATGGTGGGGGAAACAAACAACAACAAAAATTAGACAACTAAACAAGATAATTTCAGATGACGATTGTGAAGAAAACAAGCAAGGTGAACAGGACAGAGAACAACTGGAGGGGTAATCAGGAGATCTGCTTTAGAGAGGGTGGTCTGAGAAGGATCCTTCTGAAGATGACACCTGTCAGCTGAGACTGAATGGCATGAAGGAGTCATCCGTATAAACAAAAGAATGTTCCAGCTCATAGGAAGGACAAGTAAAAAGGACTGAGGCAGAACACGCATGACTGGAGCGTAATGAAGTAAGAGCACTGGCATGGTGAGGTCATGAAGTAGGCAGGGAACAGGTCATATAGGGCCTTGGCTGTATTCAATGTTCAGACTTTTTCCCAAGTAAAATGTGTCTTCAGAAGGTAATAAGTAGGGAAGACACGACCTAATTAATGTGGTAAAAAGATCACTATGTGTAATGTGGTGAACTGAGAGATTGCTTAGGCAGTTAGACTATGGAATATGATGGAATGTCAGCAGTACTCCCTTTGAATAAAAGCAGCTTTTATTTTTCAATTAAAATGTAACATAATTGACTTCAGTAAAAATGTCTCTCTTGACCTTATTTCTCCTGCATTAATGGGGTCATTTATATGATATGTCAGAAGTGCTACCTCCTTACACAATGAACAGCTTTTGTTTTTCAATTACAATGTAACAAAATTGGCTTGAACCAGAAATGATCTCTTGACATTATTTCCCTTGTATTAAAAGGACTGTTTATATAATGATTATGCAAATTAATCCTCTTCATTCAAAAATATTGGTTATTTTAGATTACTAAATATAATGCATAATACATATTTTTGAAACCTATTATAATATTCAACTTATAATATGCTCTTGATACTTTGAATATAAAATCTACAGGATTATTACACTATTAAAGCAAAATAATATATCATAATAAACTGTAGATAGTTTCAGAGATGAAAATAGTGTTTGTCTGCTTTAGTAGATACATATGTGAAGATGAATTTTGGCACTTGTCAGGCTATGATAAATTGCTACCAGGCTAATACTTGTCAGTACAGTAATAACTGATCATGCTCTAAAAAGCACTAAGGGAGAAAGGTGATGAACAACCTACAAAGTAAAAAATTTTCACAATCACAATTACAACTCTACTTCAAACCACAGTAATTATCTACCAACCTCCTTATTGTCAAATCCACATTTCAAGTGACTACCTTGATATCTCTTAGAATCAATTTTTACCTCCAATTCTAATTAACAACATAGAAAACAACCAACAGTGATAACAATGTATCTCTACTGAGTCTTTCCAAAAACACTCCTAAGTCTTTCTTGGAAGAAGATTTCCAATCTTTCTACAACATTCAAAAATCCTCTCCAACACCACTCCCTGTTCAGTGTTACAAAAGTAAGGCAAAATACTAAGGGTATTTATTATGTGGCATAAGGAAAATAACAGTTGTTGCTGATAATTTCCTTAAGTGATCCAAAGTTCAAAAGACTAAACGATGTTCAGTACTACTTATACATAACACCTGCACACCATGGAATTAGAAAGTTATCAAACTCACAAGTTAATATTTTAAAAATGGATAAAGTGTTTGCTACTAGTATGTCTTACAGTAAGCACAGAAAAATATATATAATTCATTTTTGGGGTAAATTAAGCATTTCTTTTTTAATCAGATGGCTAAAAACACTGTAAGTATATTAGAGGATAATCTGAGGCATATGCACATATTGACAATAAATATACAAATAACAAATAAAAACAATTGCTTTTAGATTTATATTATGAAACTCCTACACCCAACATTGATACATCCAACATTTTCTAAAACTTTACATGGTAGTTTATAGGAATATTTTCTTGTGGAAAAACATGCACAATATAAAATTTACCATTTTAACCTATTTTAAGTGTACAATTCAGTGGCATTAAGTACATTTACACTGTAGTACAACCATTACCTCCATCCATCTCCAGAAATTTTCATCTTCTTAAGATGAAATGCTGTACCCATTAAACAGTAAGTGTCCATTCCCTCCTCCTCCAGCCCCTGGTAACCACTGCTCTACTTTCTGTCTCTATGCATTCAACTGTTCCAGGTAATTCATGTAAGTGGAATCATAACATTGTCTTTTTGTGCCTGGCTTATTTAGCATAATGTCTTCAAGGTTCATAGATGTTGTAGCATGTATCACAGTTTCCTTCCTTTTTAAGATTGAGAACTATTCCATTGTGTGTGCATATTGTGTGTGTGTATGTGTGTGTGCATGTATATATACACATACTTCACTTCGTTTATCCGTTCATCTGCCAAAAGACATATGGATTGTTTCTACCTTTTGATAGAGTGAATGATACTGCTTAGAACATGAGTGTACAAATATCTGTTGTAGTTCCTTCTTACAATTCTTTCACGCATATACCAAGTAGTAGAATTACTGAATCACATGGTAATTCTAAGCTTAATCTTTTTAACAACTGCCATGCTGCTTTCCACAGAGGCTGCACCATTTAGCATTTCTAATGCACAGGAGTTCCAATATCTTCACACCCTCACCAAAACTTAATTTCTTTGTTTCTTAAAGAAGTAATAGCCATCCTAAAAGTGTGGAGTGGTATCTGATTTGGATTTAATTTGCATTTCCCTGATAATTAACGGTGTTGAGCATCTTTTCATGGGCTTATTGGCCATCTGTATATCTGCTTTGATGAAATATCTATCCAAAGATCTTTGCTCATTTTTGAATTGGGTTGTCTGTTGTTTGTTGTTGAGTTGAGTTCTTTACATATCCCAGACATTAATTTCTTATCAGTTGTGTAATTTACAAATAGTTTCTCCCATTCCATGGATTCTCTTTTTACTGTGATAGTCTCCTTTCATGCACAAAAGTTTGTACTTTTGATGTAGTCCAATTGATCTAGTTTTTCTTTTGACAACTGTGCTTTTGGTGTCATATCCAAGAAATTTCATTTCTAAATCCAATATCATGAAGTTTTATCCCTACATTGTTAAGTTTTATCCCTGTGCTTTCTTCTAAGATTTTTATAGTTTTGGCTTTTAAATTTAGTTTTTTTATCCATTTTATGTTAACATTTGCATATTATTATGTGATATAAGGTCTAACTTCATTCTTTTGTATATAGATATCCAGTTTTCCCAACACCATTTGTCACATTGCCATTGAATGATCTTGAAAGCCTTATCAAAAATTATTTGACCACATATGCTAGAGATTATTTCTGGGATCTCTGTTCTATTCTATTTGCTTACATCTCTGCCTTTATTTCAGTATCACACTGTTTGACTACTGTAGCTTTGTAGTAACTTGAAATCAGGGAAAAGTGATTCTTCCAACCTTGTTTTTTTGTCAAGAAAGTTTGATATCTTGATCTGGTTGATGGTTACATAAGTGCATATACATGTAAAAATTCATTGAGCTGTATGCCAAGATTTGTGCATTTTATGTACAATGAAAGAATACAAAAATAAAAACTACTTTCAAAGAACAAAAATATTGGACTATTCTGGGTCCCCTGAGCTTTCATATGAATTTTGGGATCGATTTTTATATTTCTGCAAAAAATGCCATTTGAATCTTTGTAAGGATTGCACTGAATCTGAAAATCACTTTGAGTAGTATTGAAATTTTAGTAATATTAGTCTTCCAATTCATGAACACAGGATGCCTTTCCATTTACTTATGTCTTCTTTAATTTCTTTCAGCAGCGTTTGGTAGTTTCAGCATATAAATCTTTCACTTTCTTGGTTAACTCCTAAGCATTTTCTTCTTTTTTGATGCTACTTGAAATGGACTTTTATTAATTTCCTTTTTGGATTGTCCACTGTTAGTGTACAGAAACACAACTTTTTGCATATTGACTTTATATCATGCAATTTTGCTTAATTTTGATTAGTTCTAATAGTTTTTTGGTGGAATGTTTAGGATTTTCTACACATAAGATCATGTCATCTGTGAAGATTATATAATTTTTGCATACATTCTTTAAATAGTGATTTTCAGGAAGATAATTTTGAATGCTAATTTAAAAAGGCATATAAAAGTTTGAGTTCTCTTAAGTCTTCAGTACTTGCCAATAGTCATTTCTGTGACTCAATTCAAGCTGTCCAATGCCACATGAATACATATCATTAAACAAAACCATTCCACATTATAGGCATAGTAATAGCATTAAATTCACCTGGCTCCCAACCAAAAGTAACACCACTAACATTAAAATATCTTCATCATGAATTAGTAATGTCATGTTAATGGAAGCTAAATACATCTGGAAGGTGTTTTTTGGCTCATTTGCATACACACACATACTCAGACATCTCTCCCCAAAAAAGTAGCCATTTAAAGGGAACCCTTATATACAATTTAGAAAAGAGATATAGAAGAGAAATAAAATATCCAGCTTATAGCAAGTTGGCACAAGATTTTTCCATGCTATCTTATTTATGTTATATTTTCTTTACCTCATTTTATGAATTTAATTCTTCACAAAAAAATACAGGGCAATTCTTCATGCTACGGAGGATCACATCCCAAACTTTGGCTGATCAAACTTAATTTGTTCAGATTCTGAATTCTAGTCAGAGTCATCACACATATTTACTTTTTTTCTAATCTTGGATTCTCAATTTTGATGCCTATATTCAATTTGGAGTATCAGACTATTTCTTATCCATTATTTTTAAGAGGCAGCCTGATATAGTTGAGTAAGAAAACTTTTCAGCAAGCTGAGTTTAATTTCACATGGTCTTTAATCAGAAACAAAGTATTTAATTAATTGGAGCCCAAGTTTTCTAATCTGAAATATGAAGCTAATGCTATTTTACCAACAGGACTTTTCTGAGGATTACAGTAAGTATTTTATAAAGTATAATGCAAATATTAGTTGTTATTGTCACAGGAAGAGATGCTATTTAAAAAAATAATTCAGACATTGACATATTTATACATACATACATATTATTATATATATGTGTATGTGTGGTGCTTACAGACACACACATACAACTATGTGTCTGTAAAATGTGTCTGTAAATCTTTTGTGCATGTTTTGCAGTGCCTGCAAAATGCCATGCTAAAGAATAAATTATTTTTATACATGCTTAAATGTTGACAGAAGACATAGATATACTGCTATTTGAGTATCTGATGAGAACTGCATACGAAAATAATCTTATTCCATTTCTAACAATGAACCAACTTATAAAATATTACATTAAAATCAAATTTATATAATAGTAATGTTAAAATAAAACTAAGAGGTAAGTCAGTGCATACTAATAGAACATCTTTTGAAGACATTATATTAATTTTATTTATAGCATATGAAAGAAAAGTAAGTTTTAAAAATGAATATTCTATCTTATAAATACTTCCTACTATGGCAGATACTCAGAAAACTTGTTCAATAATAAGAATACTGATTAGATTTCCTTCAGAATTTCAGGAAAAGAGCTAGCTATTCACCCCTGGAAGTGTTTTGGAAGAAGTGCAATATCATGACAATGAAAAACAAAATTGATTTATGCCATTACATATTTGTTATCTAATCTTTGCTCATTCTTGAGCTGCATAAAGTTTTGTTCCAATCTTGTCATCAAGTATATTTAATCTCCCTGACTCAAATAAAACACTTGTCAGCAAACATTGTTAGCATTTAGTTCTCCATTTACATAATGTGAAAGGAACCAGCATGGCTATCACAATAATTAAAAAATCAATAATTCATCATAAGAATTCAGCATATTTTGCTCTTATTGTATACTTATGGCTCTATGACATTTACTGACCTTGATTCACCTTTAGAATTGCAACCCCATTATAACCTTATTTTTCTTAATATAAAATTGGCTTTGATACATTTTTTCCTTCTAGCAAAGTAATTAAGCCTTATCTCTCTACTTTTAGACCACTAGATAGTTTTACCTTTTAAGCTAGTAGTTCCTAACTATGGTAGAAACAGGTAGTCAGACAACTAAACATGCTCTCCACCTCTCAGAGTATGGGACTTTCCCTTGAAGCAGCCATTCAGTCAGGCACTACATTTTCCTTGTACTTAGATGTGGCCATATGTCTGTTTTGTCCATTGCAAAGCGAAGGGAGCTGATTCGCATCACTTCTACAACAAAGCTTTTAAGAACCCACTGTGGCTTCTCTGTCTTCTTTAAACTGCCTAGATGCAAAAGAAAGTGATGATATGTCCCTTGTAGAAGGTGGAACCACAATAAAGGGAGTTATGTCCCTGGATCATCCCTGGAAAAATATTACTCACCAACAAGGAACAGATGCATTGGACTTATACCTGGGCTATATACAAACTATTGTTTTAAGCCACTGATACATATCAATATGTGTTTACGTTTTACAGCAGCCGTGTTACCCTCGCTAATACAATGCCATAAGATCACACTTTGTAACTTTTGATTTAAATGAAAATAATAAAATTTGATTATATCAGACCATTGAGTATAAAGCATGTCCTTTGGGAGAGACAGAGCAGGTGAATAAACAGTTTGTGTCACCTCAAAGTCTGTGGAAATATAGCATGTCAGACAGGTGATATATTCTAGTTCTACTAATAAATAGAGAAAATATTTCTATCTAATCAAAAGTAGAAAACAAATTAGGAGGTTTATCATAAATGTGGCATTTTACATTGGAAATCTAAAACAGTTTCATGGAAAGGCCATCTTTAGAGTCTAGGACAGTGGGAAAGCTGAAAAAAATTGTTGAATATATAGACATTACCAATAAACTCTTAGTACAATCTATGTATAACATACCAAGCCAAGTGACTTTTGTGGTATACAAAAATTAAGTAAACCATTTTGTGGTTCAGGAAAATGTGTTGCCAAGGTCAGTATATCAGAAGTTAGTTTGATAATGGGTAGATAACACATTTTGGAAAGCAATAAAGGCTAGTCATAGAAAGCCAGGCTTTATTTAGTAGGAAAATGGGATTTTATGAGCAGGAGAATGACACGCTCAGATCTAACATTTCCAAACACTAATTATGGTAGCATATGGACAATGGTTTGAAACAGAAAGAAATTAGAGACTGAGAGATGAGCTAAGAGACCACTGCAATAGTCCAGGCAGCAATTTTCCTGGATCATCTGGAAGAAAGTCTAAAATTTAAAGCCACTCCCTCTAGTATTGTTATTTTGAATGTGAAACTTTATATTTACAATGATTTACTAAAGTATGATAGGTTCTTAGGTATGAAAAGGAGGTTTACTTCTTGGAATTGGAATTTTCTGCTTGATGATCAGTTGATGTATTATTTCTATCTTTTCTAACCTAAATGTATTAGAGGTACTATTCTCTAAAGCAATAAAAACATATCAGTTAAATAATGAATTGCATGAAATAAAATGCATTTGTGCAATGCAAAATACACATTTGGGAGAGTACAGTAACATTAATTCATTTGTTCATTTATTTACTTGTTCATTAAATATTTATTCAGTAACTACAATTATAGGCCTTGTAAATACAACAGTGAAGAAATATACAAGTTCTTGCCTTATGAAGCTTAAATTTGGAGATTGGACATAAAAATAAGCAGAGACAAATAAATATATAAACTCAGCTCATGGCAAGTGCTGTGAAGAAAAACAGCAGGCTAAACAGACAGAATGAAAGGGATGGAACACTTGGTTCTATTTTAGAGTATTTACAGGGAAGTCCTTTCAAAAAAAGTGGTATTTAATAATAAAGTTGAATTAAATGAGTAGTGGAGTCTATGATGACTCTCTGGAGAAAAATAATTTCTCTACTGAAGGATCAGCAAGTACAAAGGCCCTGAGGCAGGACCTCAGCCTGGCACTTGGCTCCCAGTGAGGCTGGATCTAAGTATGAAGTGAAGTCATAGACAGTATATCATTAGTTCATGCAATATTCATTCGGATAAAGGTCACTTTAATGTAAATTGAATTAGCTTTATCTCCAGTGAAACACTTTTCAGAGACCAGAAACCCTTTGCCCTACATGTAAGCATTCTTTGGAAGGATTCGTATTCCTGTAACTGTGAAGCTGTATGGAAATAGAAATGAAGCCATTTCCATTTAGTGAATGTACCAGCCTTTAGCAAGACTAAAACAGATTGAGTAAATGAGAGTTTGTCACACATAAGGTCTGACTGCTACAGATAAAAAAAAAGTCACTGTAAGACTACCAACCTAAGTAAAGTAGATTTCTAAAGTTCTTAGCTAATGACACCATAAATGTTATTTCATCTATGAAGAATTCTCTAATTCTTATTGCCCATCTCACACACACACACACACACACACACTCCTAAACCAACCACCACTCCTTCTATGTTCCCATAGGGCTTTGTTCATATTACTATTATATCAAGGGTTGCAGTTGTATCTTCCCAATATTTTCAAAATTCCTAGCTCCTAGAAATGCATAATAGCAGTTTGTTGAATGGGACCAAATAACATTCCCTGTATGACTTTCCAATCTATATGATTTTCTGCATTACATTTGCTATTTTGGTAGTTGTCTATTTTATCACTAGAGAAAGGTACAGTAAACCAACCAACAAGCTCATATTAAAAGGATTAGTTAGCTTATCAGGAATGAGAGGCTTTCATTTCATCACTAAGGTTGATGATACATTATTCTTAAGGATTAGCTCAAGACCTAAATACAGCCAAGTTAAATAAAACAATTCCAGGTCTAATGGATAAGAGGACACATAGTCATTACCAATAAACCAATGTATTTATCTAAAGTCCTAGTAGGGCGTAAATAAGCCAGTAGCTCTCTGATACTCCAACTGGTTATATCATACCCAGTTCGGAAGTTAGTAGGAAAAAAAATGGTGAAACTGGCCTGAAAAAGACAGAACTTGAAGACAGGAATAGAAAAGGGGGCAGTCAGAGCCTAACTGATGAGGGCATTGGTTGGCCACTCATAACTTGCTATGGTAAATCACCAACCAGTTCTTCCCTAAAGCAGATACTGCTGCAAAAAGTTTCTGATTTCTCCCTGACATCATTTAAATAGGTCTTTGCTTCATTCTTTAATGCCATTATTAATTGATGGCATATTGTACTATATGTACTTCTTATATCTCACAAGATAGATTTCCTTTTTATGGCCTATTGGGTCAACTACTAATTTAATATGTCATTAATAATAGAAATAAATTATACATCTCTATTTCCTAACCTTTTCTCCCAGCTTTTACAAGGGGGAAAACAGAAATTTAATTAAAAGAAATATAAACACCATTTAAAAAATCAATTAAGAGCATGAATAATAATAGCCCATACTGAGAACCATACTATTTCACATACATTAGCCCCTTGGTTATTACTGACCACATTTTGCAAATGAGGAAACTGAGGCACAAATTGGTTATGTAAATTGTTCAAGGTCATACAGCTGGTAAGTAGCAGAGCAATGATCCAAAGAAACACAGTGTGGCTTTAAAGCCCACGCTTAGCTCCTGCATATACACTGCTACTAAAGTAGGCATTTTAAATGGATAGGTTGAGAATTGTTTACTTATATGAACTAAGTTATCACTCTCTAACCCATCTCTGTAGCCTGAAAGTTAATGCAGAATCATCCAAGAACAGAGACCCAATTAGAGAACCCTGCATCAAAGCAGTACTGTGACCTAGTATAATTTCCCACGATGGCAAACATAATCGTCTTGGGAAGGGAAACCCCACACTTGCAGTACAGCCTAATTGTTCCAGTTCAAACCCATACGTTCCAAGGTAACACCAGACTGTCACAGCAACTCCCCTCGGTAATCAATTCTGAGCCTTCTCTGTTCAAAACAGTCTTAGAACCATCAAGCGCAACCTGTAAAATTCTCTAAGTATCCTTCCCCGATGCTCCTCTCTTGAGAGGCTATGAAAAGCCTGTGAAAGTGGTGTTTGCCTTTACTCAATAAGTTTAACAAGCTTGGGCAATAATCACATTTCCCTGGAGGATTCTAGGTGTGTTTCTACAGCATTCCTTCATAAACTAAAACTAGAACTGACTGGAAGTTTGGTGTTGGTACTAACCAAGAGAAATACCCAATTATTATATGGGATCCATTTCCTTTTCTATTCTTTTCTTTTTTAACTCCTTGTGAGTGATGTTTATTAGTTTTCAATGTTATATATTTTTAATAACTTGACTTTTAAAAAGTCTGCATCTGGTCCATTATCATAATTTATTTATATCCCCATATCTGACCTACATTTCTATTTATAGTTTAATTCCATCCTAATTACCTCTGGGCTACAGTCTATACTTGTAATATATGATATTATGATACCTGACCTATCCTGGAACAAAGGAAATATATGATTATCAATGGAAAAACACACGAAATGGCTAGAAACATAGCAAGGTCATCTTAAGAAGTGGCCATCAGAAAGAGATACAAAGATTAAGGATGCCTGAAATTTCTTAGCAGAAGAAATGATCTGCTTGTAGGCAAGGTTTCCAGGATTGTGACCAAAAACAATTATATACTCCATCATTTTATTAATATAAGCCATTTAAATAATTTTAATAACGTAATCAACATGTACTGAGTACCCCTTCATGCAAGTCATGGGACTAAGCCCTGAGGGAAAGAGAACAATTCATTCGACACAACTTCTCCTTTAAAGCTGTTTAAGTCCATAGCAAATTACACTAAACCACTAATTCCAAGCACATTTTAAGTTAATCTGCATTTATTCTTCCAGAGGAGTTCTTTGAGATAGTATACTGATTAATAAAGAATAAATTGTTTCAAGTACAATGAGGAATTGTTCCCCAAGCTTTCCGATTTATGAAACCTCAAAGCTAAACCACTGATCTTCTGAAATGCTTATCTAAACAAAGTAAATAAACTCATTGAACCAAAAATACGCTTGTGCATGAAGCTGATGATTCGTTGTTATAAAAAGTTAGATGAAAGTAGTATGAAATTAGAAACACATTATATTGAATTTTATTCACTGATAAAATGAATGAAGCTAAATAGGTCATAAAAATGTATATTCAGTTTTATAAGGCATGAGGCATATATAATAGCATAAATTTCTCCTTTCATTTATTTTATTCTTACAGTAACTAAAAGTAAGCAACAAGCCCCACAATTATCAGAGTAATTAGACTTTCTCAATTAAAAAAGAATGCTGGTAAGATTAGCTAAATTTCTAGGTCACTTTATTTTGCATCATTATTAATTTATCCAGGTCAGAATCTTACAGCCAGGAATACTAACTAGACAGTAAGTCCCTATTAAGTTTGAATTTTTTTTTTAGGGAGAAAATTCTACCAAGCTTGGTAATTAATGGGAGGATGCATTTAAAATAATTAGGTCAATGACTAATGTGTAGTAAATATTCAATAAATATCAACAATTATTATTTTATCAAAATACTTTAAGTAAGCATGGAATCTCAGAAAACTTACTCTCAAAGAGGAATCTTTAAGATTGTTTATAGTAAGAACTAAATGCTCTTTTTCATGTATTCTTACTCTTCTTGTTAATCTTATTATTCCTTCAATCATTTGGGCGAAATGACATTTCCTTTCATATGGGGAGAGTGAAATAAAAAAAAATACAAGAACTCTGAATGTAGGACTTTAGTAAAGCAATACTCCAAAAGAAATGGGGAAATTATTTAAACTTTGGGACAGACTGTCCCTTTTTATTCGGCAACACTTTATCTTTCCAATCAGCATTTGGATATATAAATACAAAGCAAAGACACTTTTTTGCAAAGGAGAAACTTCAGATGCTTCTCTGAGGAGCCAGATTGTTTTGCATACTCATGTAAAGGTCTTCCAAAGGATGGGAGCAGTTACTTTCTGCAGATGAGCTTGATTTTAGAAAGCCTTTTTTTTCCAGTATGAAATTTGATGTTCTTATGCCCTGTACATATTGTTGCTCAATTTTGGATGTTGAAGTGTGTGCATATGTGTGTGTGTGTGCGTGCACGCACATAACTATACTCACATGTGTGTGTGCACACCTGTAGTAAGTATATGAGTAGTAATTCCAGTAAGAATACTGGAAGGACATATGCATCCAATCGTTACTGGAAAAGAGACTTCAAATGAAACCTGGGTTTGATGTAGTTCAACATGAAATTGTCAACTGATACTGTCAATAGGAATTGAATAATCCAGAATACATGGATATATTAACTATTGCATGTGGGTATAATTGTCCTATGACATTACCAGCTCAGATATGCAGAATCGTTTCCATGAAGACAATAGGAATGTCAACTGTCAATCATCCTTCAAAATAGCAAGTTCTGGCAAAAGAAATAAAGATTTGTGCCTAGGATGAGGGGACAAGTTTTTCTCTTCAACTCTCCTGTGACTCAAGTCCTACACAGATGAGCACTGCTGTACTTCTCCTGCTGAGGGGAGTTCAGCTGGCCACAAAATTAAATAGGTAGCACAATAGATCAGCTAAGCCAAGACTTGGACAGCAGAAAACCCTATGAAAGCTATATTTTCAATTGCTGCTGTAGCAAATTCCCCAAAACTTAGAGGGTTAAAACAACAGTTATTATCTTACAGGTAAGTAGGTCAGTCTGGCATGGATCTCATTAGGCTAAAGTCAAGTGTCAGCAGGACTGTGTTCCTCTCTGGAATGCTCTAGGACAGAATCAGTTTCCTTGACGTTTCCAGCATTTAGAGGCCTCCTGTATCCCTTGGCTCATGGTCCTCTTCCTCCATCTCCAAAGCTAGCAACAAAGGGTATGGACTTTCTCAAATTGCATCACTCTAACCAACTCTTCTGCCTCTCTCTTCCACTTTTAAGTACCCATGTGACTGCATAGGACCCACTCAGATAAACCAGGATAATCACCCTATTTTAAGGTCAGCTAATTAACAACCTTAATTCTTTGTTGTCATGTAACAACATATTCACAGATTCCAGTGACTGGGATGTGGACTTCTTTGAACCATTATTCTATCTACCACAGAAGGGTTTTAACTTGGAGACATGAAAATAAAAGTCTTATCTAGTACCCACTTGTCACTTGAGCTATGACGTTGTTCTGTTCTGGTAACCCCAAACTTTCACTATCTTTATGGCCACAAGTTATTTTTGTGAGATGGCTACTGTAGTAAATTAGACAGAATCAAAATGGATATTTTAAGACAATCAGTGATCTACGAATTATTTCATTATTGGCTCACAAAGTTCCAAGAAACAGAGTTTCAAATGAAAGTCATCATTTTCTTCTGCATTTGTTATTGATTTAACTCCACACAAGGAAATCACTACTGGTTTGGAAACATGAAAAATATTCCTCAGAAATAGTAACATGTTATATTTGTATTCATTTGCTAGTGCTTTCTTTCCATACACATTTTTTGATAGCTGCAAAGTATTCTTTATTGCACATTTCCTTTTTATGAAAAACTATAACAAATTATCTACATGTTCAAGTACTTATGTTAGCATGAGGGTTCAGACATTTTTGGAGTTATTTTTTGAAGTAAACTTATTCACAGATTTTATAGATTATTTATCCCCCATTCAAAAATAGTTTTGAGAAAACATTTATAATTATATATCCCAATTTGTATTTCAATTTAAATATGCGGTCAATTAACATTTTATCTAAAAAATCACTTTTAATATTCTTCCTTTAAAAGCATCACACAATTTTTCCACTTAAATCATGATCTGTACATTTATATAGCTCTCTCCTCTTGGGCATGCACTTACCTCAAAAATAAAACTGTGTGTATTGTTTAAGTGTGCACAGCAATACTAAAATCCATTGAGACAAGATGTTTTTCACGTTTCTAATTGGTACAGTCATTTTCACCATAGAAACTACCAAAAGGATTTTTATTAAATTATATGATCCACATAGAAAGTACTTCAGTAGCACTCATTCTCATTCTCTCTCTCTCTCATCTCTATTTCCGTTTCTCTATCAACTTTTCTATCATCTATGGAACTCCCAACTACAATCTAGCATTCTTCTGTACAAAAGAACCATTTAATCCCTTTAATGAGATGGGCTATTACTTTTCAGATAAAGTTTGATACTTTTTAATAGCCTATTCCATAATGATGCATATGATTATCATCTAGCTTAGGGAAAAATCGTTTAGGTTGTTAAGTCAAACCTAAGGTCTAGAATTTAGCATACTTAATATTTTAATTTTTAAAATCACCTTCACCTATATTATTTTATTTAAATGAGGTAAAATAATGAGGAAGACCTTTTCCAGCTTACACAGACAACAAAATATCCAATAAGCAGCAGGAAAATATGAGGTAGAACCCAAATAACAATTCCAACACTAGGATATTGACCACTTAGTTGCTTCTTAATATTATAAAGTCCTTAATAAAAAAATTTTTTAAAAAGAAAAGAAATGCAAGGAAAATATCAAAAATAAGTTCAGAAATTAATGAAATGGAAAAATTTCCATTAATAGAAGAATGGTGATATATTTGTGCAATTGTATACTACTGTTGGAGAGAAAAAAAATTTTCCTCTACCCTTCAAGGTTCTCCTATTTGGTCTAAGAATCAAACTGATGTGAGACAGATTACCAGGAAAAAAATCAAGTTTAATTATGTAAAAATATTATATATATATATATATATATATATATATATATATATATTATTAAGTCCTGTATTAATCAGTGAATTTAACCCATCAGTCTGATGATAGCCTAAATGATCAATTATATTTAGAAATTTAAAATCCTGAATTGGTCTTTGGACATATTGCTATCCCTCCCTATATCAGGTAATCTACTACTAATTTAAAACCCATACCTTCAACAAACATTTACTGTGAACTAATTAAAAATCTGGCACTTTTTTGGGCTCTTCGTTTCACCTATGAACAAAATAAGTCCTGTACATGAGGAAGTCATCAACTATTATATGACTAACAGGCTACCACTACCAATAGCATTGTGATTAATCACCAGTATTATGGTAGGAACAAACTCTACTGGGATATAAATCAGAAATAATTCTTCCCTGGGAGCTGATGAGTTTTATATTGCATTGTGTATCACTGATACCATCAGTTAAACATAAGAAGACCAATATCCCTGTGTACTCCATTAATATTGTACTAAAAATTAAATAAAAAGTCATCAATAACAACAGAATAAGTTTTGGAGACAAAAATCATTGGACATTGCATACCATACTTGAATGCAGTCATGTCTTATGTTTGTATCCTCATATGTAACTGAAATATATCTGCAACATTATAGGTACCAATAAGTATTCATTATGTGATTAAAATGAAGACAGTAAATTGTGGTACCAACTTCCCCACTACTTGACACCAGTAGTCTCCTTGCCTTCCTAGGGATTTAAAATGTGTCAGTCCTCTATTTTGTAATCAAATCTCTGGCCCTATCTGCTTCATCTCTCTTACTTTCTCTCTCAATGCATTGATAAGATCTCCTCATTAGTGTAATCACACATACACACACACACACACAGAAAATAAGGCAATACAGCTAACTTTCTCTATCTCAGAGCTCAAACTAGCTTAAATTTAGGGAAAAAAAAACCAAAAAATTTCAGAAATGGGTAAAGAAAATGCCAACCAGAGAAGAAGGCAGCGTGAGAAGTAAGGCAGAAACCTCCCAAAACCACATGTAACATGAATGTACAGCAAATACAACTAATCAAAAAAGAGGGACCAGAAAGAAGACTCTGACAGATGGCCTATATCTGGGGAAAAGAGAAGACCTCACAGAAAACAGTAAAGTAGAAAAGCCATAATCTGGTGGGACCCAAGCCCTCCCCTCACCCCAGCTCACCAGTGGGAGGAAGAGAAACAGAGCAGAAAGTGAGGAGAAGCCCAGGATTGCTAAACACCCAACCCTGGAGATCTTCTCCAGGAGAATGAACCCACATTCCATGGTGCTCTGGAGATTAGGGGACTTGGAAAGCAAAGATAGGGAGAATACTGAGAGAGACTGAGAGTCCAGATGCTTGTGGATAACAGGTAACCACAACCAGACACTCGAGGATAAAAGAAAGGTGGGAACTTTGAAAGACTTTGCAATAGTGAGAGGGGTGCTAAAGAGGCAAGGATTACAAAGAGCTTGCTTCTCAGGAGAAAGTACAGGTGGATAAAATCGTCCCAGCACACACAGCACAGCAGGTTGGGAACTTTCAGGAGCTTCAGGCAATCCATCCCCATGGTTGGCGACGTGTGCTAAGACCCCGGACTGTAATACACAGCCTGCCACTCCTTCCTCCCAGAAGGTGCTGGTGTGAAAACCTGCTGCACCCACCATTGCATCAGGCCAGCTGGAGGGTGTCCCCACTGACAGCAGCTACAGGGGTGTAAGGCAAGGGCTCCTCACTGTGTACTTGTCCCACTGACACAGGCAATGGAAGCAGGCAGTGCAGCTGGGAGGTAGGAAATAGCTCTTTTCTCCCAGAAAGCACTGGTGCCACTCCCATGTGATCCCCACTATGGTTCCAGGTGCTGGGAAACTCCAGAGAGTAGAGCTTCAGGGCACTAGAGGGTGCTATCTACACAAAATTATAATTCCAGAGTAATCACTAGAAATATGAAATGGCAAAAACATCTGGCACAAACCAAAATCCCTCAAACACAAGAAAGAGGGCTAACTGAAACTGAAATCACCAATGTTCTTGAAAAGATTTCAAAATAGAGTCATAAACATGCTCACAGAGATATAGAAAAATATTCAAGATCTCACAGAGAAATTCAAGGAAGAGATAGAAACTTTGAAAAATACAGTATCTGGAATGAAACATACACTTGAGGGATTTAAAAGCAGATTAGATGAGGTAGAGGAGATGGTAAATGCAATAGAAATTGGAGAACAGGAATACAAAGAAACTGAGGAACAGAGAGAAAAAAAGGACCTCTAGGAATGAAAAAATAATAAGAGAACAATGTGACCAATCCAAACAGAACAATATCTGCATTATAGGGGTACTGGAAAAGAAGAGAGAAAAAAAGGGATAGAAAGTCTCTTTGAGGAAATAGTAGCTGAAAACTTCCCCAATCTGGGGAAGGAAATAGTCTTTTAGGCCATGGAAGTACTCAGACACCCAACACAAGGGATTCAAGGAAGACAACACCAAGGCATATAGTAATTAAAATGACAAAGATCAAGGACAAGGACAGAGTATTAAAAGCAACCAGAGAGAGAAAAAAGATCACATACAAAGGAAAGCCCACCAGGCTATCATCAGACTTCTCAGCAGAAACCTTACAGGCCAGAAGGAAGTGGCGTGACATATTTAATGCAATGAAACAGAAGGGCCTCAAACCAAGAATACTATACCTATCAAGATTATCATTTAAATTTGAAGCAGGGATTAAAAAAATACCAGATAAGCAAAAGTTGAGGGAATTTACCTCCGACAAACCATCTCTACAATGTATTTTGGAGTGTCTGTTATAGACAGAAGTGCTCCTAATGCTAAATAGCTCTCACCAGAGAAAATAAAACCACAGTAAAGGAAGAAGACCAATTAATTACTATACAAAGGTAAAATTAAATGAACTACCCACAAAGTCAGTCAAGGGATACACAAAGAGTACAGAATATGACACCTAATATACAAAGAGTGGAGGAGAAAGAAGAAAAACAAGGGGGAAAAGAACTGTAATAAGTGAGTTAAGATAGATTGTTAGAAAGTAAGGAATCTGCCCTCGAACCTTTGTTAACCATAAATCTAAAGCTGGCAAAGGTAATAAGTACATATCTATCAATAATCACCCTAAATGTAAATGGATTGAATGCACCAATCAAAAGACATAGAGTTACATAATGGATAAAAAACCAAGACCCATCTTTATGCTGCCTACAAGAGACTCACTTCAAACTCAAAGACATACACAGACTAAAAGTGAAGGGATGGAAAAAGATATTTCATGCAAACAATAGGGAGAAAAATGCAGGAGTAGCACTACTTATATCAGACAAAATAGATTTCAAAACAAAGAAAGTAACAAGAGACAAAGAAGGACATTACATAATGATAAAGGGGTCAGTCCAACAAGAGGATATAACCATTATAAATATCTATGCATCCAATATAGGGGCGCCTAAATATGTGAAACAAATACCAACAGAATTAAAGAGGGTCATACAATGCATTACATTCATTTTAGAGGACATCAACACAGCAGTCACACCAAAATACATTATCAATCAGACAGAAAATAAAATATACAGAGGCAATAAACAATGGATTAGAACAGATGGACCTAACAGATATCTATCTACAGAACACTCCATCCAAAAGCAGTGGGATACACACTCTTCTCAAGTATATATGGAACATTTTCCAGAATAGATCACATACTAGGACAAAAAGAGAGCCTCAGTAAATTCAAAAGTATTGAAATTGATCAACCAGCTTCTCAGACCACAAAGCTATGAAACTAGAAATAAATTATGCAAAGGAAACAAAAAAGCCCAGAAAAACATGGAGGCTTAACAACATGCTCCTAAATGACCATTGGATCAATTACCAAATAAAAACAGAGGTCAAGCAATATATGGAGACAAAAGAAAACAATAACTAAACACCACAAAACCTGTGGGACACTGAAAAGGCCATTCTGAGAGGGAAGTATATAGCAATACATGTTACCTCAAGAAAGAAGAACAAACCCAAATGAGCAGTCTAAACACACAATTAATGAAAATAGAAAGAGAAGAATAAATGAGGCCTAAAATAAGTAGAAGGACAGACATAAAAAAGATCAGAGCAAGGAGGGACTACTTCCAATCTCATTCTATGAATACAGTGTCACTCTAATACCAAAACCAGGCAAAGACACCACAAAAACAGAAAATTACAGACCAATATCCCTGATGATCATAGATGCAAAAATACTCAACAAAACATTAGCAAACTGAATTCAAATATAGATCCAAAATATCAGACATCATAATCAAGTGGGATTTATTCCAGGGATGCAAGGATGGCACAATATTTGAAAATCCATGAACATGATACACTACAACAAAAAGGACAAAACTCACATGATCATCACCATAGATGCTGAAAAAGCATTTGACACAATTCAACATCCATTCATGCTGAAAACTCTCAATAAAATGGGCACAGAGAGCAAGTACCTCAGCATAATAAAGACCATATATGACAAACCCACACCCAACATCATACTTAACAGTAAAAGCTGAAAGTTTTTCCTCTTACATCAGGAACAAGACAAGGATGTCTACTCTCACCATTTTTATTCAACATAGTACTGGAGGTCCTATCCATGGAAATCAGAAAACACAAAGAAATAAAATGCATCCAGATTGGTAAGGAAGAAGTTAAACTGTCACTATTTGCAGATGACATGATGTCATACATAAAAAAACCCTAAAGAATCCACCCAAAAACTATTAGAACTAATAACTGAATTCAGCAAAGTTGCAGGATACAAAATCAATACACATAAATCTGTTGCATTCCTACATACTAATGATGAACTAGCAAAAAGGGAAATCAGGAAAACAACTTCATTCACAATTGCATCAAAAAGAATAAAATACCTAGGAATAAACCTCACCAAGGAAGTGAAAGACCTATACCCAGAAAACTACAAGACACTCATGAAAGAAATTAAAGAGGACACTAATAAATGGAAATACATCCCATGTTCTTGGATAGGAAGAATTAATATGGTCAAAGTAGCCATCCTGCCTAAAGCACCTACAGATTCAACACAATACTTATAAAAATACTGACAGCATTCTTCAATGAACTAGAACAAATAGTTCAAAAATTCATATGGAATCACAAAAGACCCTGAAGAGCCAAAGAAATCCTGAGAAGGAAGAATAAAGCTGGGGAGATTATGCTCCCCAACTTCAAGCTCTACTACAAAGCCACAGTAATCAACACAATTTGGTACTGGCACAAGAACAAACACATAGACCAATGGAACAGAATAGAGAGCCCAGATATAAACCCAAGCATATATGGCCAGGTAATATATGATAAAGGAGCCATGGACATACAATGGGGAAATGATAGCCTCTTCAACAGCTAGTGTCAAAACTGGACAGCTACATGTAAGAGAATGAAACTGGATTACTGTCTAACCCCATACACAAAAGTAAACTCAAAATGAATCAAAGACCTGAATGTAAGTCATGAAACCACAAAACTCTTTGAAGACAACATAGGCAAAACTCTCTTGACTATAAACATGAGCAACATTTTCATGAACATGTCTCCTCGGGCAAGAGAAACAAAAGCAAAAATGAACAAGTGGGATTATATCAAACTAAAAAGCTTCTTTACAGCAAAGGACACCATCAGTAGAACAAAAAGGCACCCTACAGTATAGGAGAATATATTCATTAATGACATATCTGATAAGGGGTTGACATCCAAAATATACAAAGAGCTTATGCACCTCAACAAACAAAAAGCAAATAATCCAATTAAAAAATGGGCAGAGGATCTGAACAGACACTTCTCCAAAGAAGAAATTCAGATGGCCAACAGGCACATGAAAAGATGCTCCACATCACTAATCATCAGAGAAATGCAAATTAAAACCACAATGAGATATCACCTCACACCAGTTAGGATGGTCAACATCCAAAAGATAAACAACAACATATGCTGGTGAGGATGCAGAAAAAGAGGAACCTACACTGCTGGTGGGAATGTATATTATATCAACAATTGTGGAAAGCAGTATGGAGGTTCCTCAAAAAACTAAAAATAGAAATACCATTTGACCCAGGAATTCCACTCCTAGGAATTTACCCAGAGAAAACAACGTCACAGATTCAAAGAGAAATATGCACCCCTATGTTTATCGCAGCACTATTTACAGTAGCCAAGATATGTAAGCAACCTAAGTGTCCATCAATTGATGAATAAAGAAGAGGTTGTACATATACACAATAGAATATTATTCAGCCATTACAAGAAAAAAAATCCTACAATTTGCAACAACATGGATGGAGCTTAGAAGATATTATATTCAGCGAAATAAGCCAGGCGGAGAAAGACAAGTACCAAATGATTTCACTCATCTGTGAGGTATAACAACAAAGCAAAAACTGAAGGAACAAAACAGCAGCAGACTCACAGAACCCAAGAAAGAACTAACAGTTACCAAAGGGAAGGGGACTGGTGAGGGTGGGTGGGAAGGGAGGAAGAAGGGGAATAAGGGGCATTATGATTAGCACATATAATGTAGGGGTGGGCACAGGGAAGGCAGTATAGCACAGAGACGACAAGTAGCAACTCTATAGCATCTTACTATGCTGATGGACAGTGACTGTAATGGTGTGTTTGGGGGACTCTGTAATATGGGTGAATGTAGTAACTACAATGTTGCTCATGTGAAACCTTCATAAGATTGTATATCAATGATACCTTAAAAAAAAGAAAATCCAAACGACTTCTGAGAGAAATAAAATTACATTTGCTTGCTCTGCTTTCTCTCTATTCCATAAATATATGGTATTCTCCTCAGATGAGAGCAAGATATCTTAATTGATATCTAAATATTCTCAGTATTCATGTGAGCTCCCAGAAAAGAAAGAAAGTTATTATTGTCATTTGCCTAATCCTGGTTTAATTTATATATTACAGAGCAACAAGGTAATTTTTAAGAATAAAAACCAATTTTGAATATATTCTCATGAAAACTACAAAAATGACCATTTTCTAAGGTAGGTTAAATACACAAAAGATAATTTCACAGGCTATGCCCTCCATTAACAATTATTAATGAAAAATACTTATTTTCTCATATATGCATTGGCTATTATTAGAAACCAATACATATCAAATAAAAATGCTGACCTCCAATACAGTGTGCATATGAATAACCTAAGTACAAATTTAAAATAAAAGACTAAGAATGGCTTGAACACTGTATCTAGTAACATAAAAACTTGCTATTCTGTCACGGGTTAAACTAACAAAGTGAATAATCTTTCTGGGGTCAGCTGTGAAATTGAGTCAAAGAAGAGCATTGCAGAAAGTTGGAACAGCAAGCAATGATGCCCGGAATTGTGTAATATAACTCAATGCTGAATAAAAGGGACTAGAGGCAGGGCTGGAACGGAGGACCAACAGTTAGCAAGGTCTTTCTGTGGTCAAGGAAGCAGATGAGAGTGACTTGAATTAGGGTGGTGGCTGTAAAGGTAGAGAGGTATCAGAGACTTACTCTGAGAGTATAACCATGGGGCATCATAATGGATTGAAATTTAGGGATTACAGGGGTTGGGGAATCAAGTATGATTTGCAGGTTTTGCTTTGAGCAACTCATTGAATAGATGATGGCATCACTTATTGGTCTAAGGAAAACTGGAGGAGTCTGTCTCTATGATACTTGTTCAAGTGATCATTCTTGAGGAAGATAATGATACAGAACATTGCATAAGAATGTCAGATACAGTTTACATTAAAATTATATTTGAGACCACCTTTAATTTTAAGGCAATAAAGTAGTGAAACATTTTATTACAAATAGTTTCAATAGTTCATTTAATTCATGTTTAAAGCTGTTTAAATTACCACGTAAGTAATTTAAAAGACTGATTTATTATTACAAAGATTCTTGATCTATGCCTCTACTGTCAGTGCAGGCCTGGTTGATTCATGGGAAAAAAGGAAACACCCTGAACTCATCCATGTGTTTAGAGGACAAATTAAATCATTTTTAAATAGCCCCAGGATGGTCTCAGTCATTAAAGAGCAGAAGGCTAATAAAACTGTTCCTACTAAATCGTTTTCTGAGTTTTATAAGTAGATGTCCTCCCTTATATATTTTACCAGCAATATATGTTACCTTTATAGAGAAGCAGCTTTTCTATAGCTCTCAAAAAGGTTAAGAACCTAGGGTGTATTATAGGCCAATTTCTCTTGTAAATGTTGGTGTAAAATAGTTTAAAAAGCTTTTTCTCCTGTTAGAGGTGATTGATTACACTGGTTCAACTTCTCAAAATGCACTGCTCCAACCTATGTGTGTCTGTGTGTGTGCACATGCGTAGATTTACAATGACTTTTGCCCAAGTTAGTTTGTGTGTCAGTACAAATGAACAGCTTTAGACATAAGAGAAAAAATCCAAAACTTTTTGTTAAAATCACTTATGTTAAAGAGAAAACAATGACTACTAAACCTTATTCAAAATGGTGAAGGATGTTATTAAGAAATCAATGGACTTTGAAAGAAATAAGGAAATAAAAAAGCAGGTTAGGTTCCTGCTCCAAAATCACCTTTACTAGTTATAGATTTAGGCACTGAAGTCTGGTGAATAAAATCAGAGAAGCCAAGTAAGGACAATTGTATAGATCCAGTAGGTTTTGTTTTATTTAACACCCCAAGTAAAAGATTATAACATTTTCACTTGACATAAACATTTGGTCATTTATTAGAAGGGAAGGCCACTCCCAAACATGTTTCATACTTTTTAAACCTATTCTACTACATGTTAATTCATTTGTGGGAATTAGGTCACATTCTGTCATGTATAATAATTATCTGTGTACTAGCTTGTTGGCTCATACAGAATTGTCAATTACTTGGAAGATTCTTTTTCTTTTTGATGGATTTGAAGTCTAGAACATTCTCACATAAGACTGTCAATCAATAGTTGTTTGATGAATTAGAATTAAAATGCATTTCTACTTGCTAAAATAATGACCCTAAGGCAAATAAATTTAAAAAGCTCCTTTAGTGGAACAAATTACCATGTCAGAATTAGATATATGGGATCCAAATTTTCTAATTTTTTAGTGGTGTGGTTAAATCCATCCACTGGGCCCAAAATTGAATAGTATCATTTGTTGTTTTTATACTAATCCATATACATTCAATGCAGTAAAAGACATTCACTAAAATAATATTGCCCTATAATAACAATGGAATTGGCTTATATAAGTAACCAATGTTTAAGTTCGGATAATAAATTCTAATAAAAAGTTTCCATTCTTCCTGTAAGATTAGAGTTCACAGAATTATTACAGATATTTGTGCCTCCTGGTCAATCTGAATAAAGATTAAACAAACAAGAACCTTCTTTCAAGCGCTGGTTACCTTCAACTACTACTTTTCTCACCAGTTTATATATTAAGATTAAAGTGAAGAAGAATGGGAAAGTCACCATTTTTTCCTTTTGTAATATTTATTTTGCTTAAAATATGTTCCCACTTACTGTGAATACAAAGATACTATCACTTAATAGAAAATGTATATTATATATTATTGAAATCTTATGACTAATAAACAAGCAGATTTACTTGCATTATGAAAATTTAAAGATGAATTTCTTATCTCATAGTTCCTTAATTTATATTTTGTACTTTATTTTTTCTCATTTTTCACATGCATTGTTTCTATGTTTTGGTGGAAGAAACATTAGAAATATAATAGTACAGAGTAAATTATACACAGCTATTTAATTTTTGTCCAGAAGCTTGTATCTTTTTCATTTTTATATTTACTTACTGTATTTTAAAATGGGTAGGGATTTGTCCTTATTTTTAGCCTTTTTTAACCTGGTTCCTGCACCAAGTTCTCCCAGATACCCAGGCGCTCAGTGATTCTTCCTGTTCTAGACTACTCTTTCCCCACTTCCTGCTACCTATGCTCAGACTCCCTTTGATTAACAATGACAACAATATCACAGTCTACTGTTAGGTTTTAGGCTACAAGTGCATTTATCAAGGGCTTCACCATGTACTTTTGCCCACTGAATAGTATTAATTTTAAATAAATCAGAATAGTTCTCAAGAGATCTCAAAAGATCCACTCCTTTCCCTGAGACATGTGTGTGTATTCATTCTACTTTAAATGCTTTCACCTACAGTGTCTGTACTGCTAGAACATTAGTCAAACAGTTCTTAAAACACTTTTCCAAGGTGTTCACATGCCCAACTGATACTATACAGACTCAAGTTCTCAACTGGCTCAAATAATAAATCCATGCAAAGAAATGTGCCCTACAGAGATACTTAGATATTCATGCCTAGATAAAATGCACATTTTTACTTAGTTCTTCTTAGAATAATAACCCTGTCTCTCTCTTTTTTATGCTAATCCGTATTTTAGAGATTCCAATCTAGATAAGAGATGCTCCCATCACAAGCTGGTTGAACTATTTGAGACAGTGAAATGCTTTGGCATCCCTTAAATGAAGCCTTTGCCATCTCTTTCTGTTTCTAGAGATAACTGAGAGAGTAGAAGGGAGTCTATTCATAACTGGATAGTATTTCCCTTTGGTAACTTTAGTGTGGCTTGGATAGGATCCCAAACTTGTGAGATTTGTACCACTTTAATGAATTATTTATTCTCTGAGAGAAACATCATAGTTTAGAAAGTCAGAATCCAATCTCTCTGGCTCCAGTTACTGTGATATTTGCATTTATTTCTGGCAAATCTGGTATCAACTGACTGATGTCCCTCCCTTTTAAAATACAATCAATTAGCCCTGTAATAAAGAGAGTAACATTTTATCAATGCAAAGGAAAAAATTCAGGGAAGAGGAGAGAAATATTCTGCGCTGCAATTATTTTCTGGAGTGGCTAGAAGCAGGGAGTCTCAACTCCAACTCACTAGCTGACTTACGTGGGCAACTTACTTAAACTCTTCAGTTGTAAATGGTTATAACAGTGTCTTCCTTCCAGAGTGGGTGTGTGAATCAAATGAAATTATACCTATAAAATGTTAATTACTGTGCCCAACACTTAAAAATGTTCAGTAAATATTACATCAGATCACATCAACATTTCTGTACAAATGCTACTCCTGGTTTCAAAAGACAAGAATTTTTCTGAGATGTTTTGGAACCAGTTCGACCACCCACACACTGTTAAATAAAGTTATGGATGCAGAGAGAAAACTCCTTATATTTTCACAGGTTTGTTAATTGGGGTCTTACAAATACTATGACAATTACAGGAATATGGTATTATAAATATGAACCAGCCTTCAGAAAACCTGTTAGAAATCTTCAGTGTAACTGTGACTGTGTGTATGTTTGTGTGATGTCACCACTAAGGAATTCAAGATGTAATTCAAGTCTATTGTGAGTATTAAATTATACTCTGGAGCTCAACAATAACAAGGAGTACCATTCAGAAATCCATCTGTGAACCAGCAATAACCCTCAGATCAGGAAACTGGAATGAGTGGGAAGGCTACAAGGGATAACAGTAAGATTTAAAAGGGTAATTCTTAAATTGGGGAGAGTCAGCATTCATCCTAGAGGCAGGCAAAATAATTAGGAAAATCAGCAATCCCTAATTAAGACAGTTTCTAGGAATAGAAAGGAAAGTAACATTTATTCTCTGCAATATTCCAGTCACTAGACATATGTTTCAGCTGTTTCTAATGCATATTACAGGCAAAATATATTACAGGTAGTAATTATTTAACTTAATCCTTACCGTAACTATATGAGGTAGATATTATTGATTCTACTTTGCATATGGGCAAAACTGCAGCTCAGAAAGTTTCCCAATGCTATATAACTAATTAAAGGGAAAAACAGTATTTCAACCCAAGGTGATTTGGCTTTATGAATAAAAGGTTAAATACAGGCCTCAGCTAATCTAAGCTTGCCTGGGAAAATGACCGGAGAATCTTATTTTCTTAGAAGTATGGAGTTAAGACAACTGCGGAACACTGTCTCTTTTGTTTGCCAGGTAGAACTACTCTTAGGCTAGTGGGGGAGGGGCTGCTGTGAAGTGACATGCAGGCCTTTATCCTCTGTGATTAGAATGTTATTAAATATTAGTAAGAAATTGAGGCTGCAGCTTCTTTTTGTCAAGTGGCACACACTGACCTCAGCTCTTCTCCTCATCTGCTTCTCACTTGGATCAGGGGCAAACGTGTGTATTTTGGTTGCTCTTGGACCATCCAAAGACAAAGATTTCATGCCAAGAATTTCCCGCCTTGTAGCCTCCTATATAGCTAAGTAAAGCAGTATTAGATTAAATTCTATTGCATCTGTAAGTATAATTGTCAGTTTGCTCCCCTCACAAATACAGTGACATTGCAGACTCCAATGATCATTATATCCTGCCACTAAAAGTCACGTATGTGTCTGAAATACAGATTGTTTAGCAAAGCTAATCCTAGATAAATGTCTTTTGATTAAAGCCAACCTGTTTATGGAATTAGTATCAGAGATCATTTGCTTCTTTCAAATGGATTTATAGGATCACAAACATGAAAAATTAGTGCCCCCTTAATTTTTTTTTACTTTTATTACCACTTAGTTTTTATTTAAAAATTCCTCTGGTATCAGCTGTGCCAATGAAAGAGATATTTACTGGCTGAAAAAAGGGATCATCAAACCCTTATGACAGGGCTCAGTGATATTACTTAGAATCAAAGTGAAAAAAGTAGAGAAAAGAGGAAAACTATATAAAAGGACAGGGACTCAGGGACCACCTCTGCACACAGGTTGTCCTAGACAATGCATTGTTGGAATCGGTGCTTGAGTGAGAGCACCATTCTATCACAAACACGTCTGTGAAGTAATAAACGGAAGGATGAAGAGAGAGAGAGAGAGAAAGCTGTGTAGACAGGAGATAAGGCAAGTCCCTTAATCCTAAAGAGAAGGTTTTGGTAGCCAGCCTTACGTGACAGTTTATTTCTATTTCGTCTGGTAGGGGAACGGTTTCTCATTAAAGGCAGGACTGTTAGCAGTAAGCAAGGCTCCTGTAACTGAAGATTTGAACAGCAGGCTTAGTCACCTCTTGAGTAAGAAAATGCTAGAGGTCTGAACAATCCCTGGGACAACAGATTCTGGGTTTTATCCCCTGAAAAGGCATTATCTCATGGAAACAATTGTTCTATTACAGCTATTTTTACTTGGCTATAAGATAATCTCACCTGATGAGCTTTTAAAAATTGCTCAGTTGTCAGGGCCCCACCTCAGACCAATGAAATCAGGATATCTGCTCCATCCCCAGTGTTTTCCTAAACTTCCCTGTGATTTTACTGGGTAGTCCTGTTGGAAGTGACATGGACTCTGAGAAGTGATAACCTGGATTTGATTCCAGCTCATCTGTTAATTGGCTGTATAATCTCCGTTTTAGTAAAGCTCCCTACATCTCAGTTTTTCCATCTATAAAATGAGGATTAACAGCCCAGAAATTATTATGTTAAAGAAATAGGATATAGTATGTGAGATTCCTAGAACATGTTGACCTACTTAAATCTTAGCTATAGTTTACCAAAGGAAACTGCGTAGTTTTGAGTTTATATCATGGGTGATAAATTAGAAAAATATTCTTAGGGGAAAACTGTGCTTCAAATTGAGGTAGAAGTTTATGCAGCAATAATGAAAAAATACCTCACAACAATGATACCTGCAAAACAATTAACTATAAAAAGCAAAAACACCTCAGTTTCAACAGCCTTATTAAATTTTAACACCTAACATCCCTAAGCATGCAATAGCTGTCATAGTCTTCTCATCCCTCAAGTGGACAGCATATGACCCACTGACTCCACTCGTTTACCATAAGACAATAAATCTAACTGTATAGCTTATTATTTTTTAAATATAATTACAACTACTATAAAGCTTCTAGTCTCTCTTTAAGGATTAAATCCCATTTTTGTTAAAATTAAACTATCCTGTTATAAGAATTAAATGGCATCAACCAAGACCCCAATTCATTATTATTCTACCCAATATTATTGTAAACTAATACATTTTCATCATATAGTTCATATTTTAGCTGTTAAATGGCTCTTGCATTCTTATATGGACAAATTATCTAACTGAAAAACACATGTACCAACTTGGTATCTCTCTTCCTAGTACTCAGTTTTAATATTTTCAGATATTCATTTGAAAATTCTGTGATATCTCTTATAACTTTTTTATCAGTTAATTTCATTTTGAAGACAGTGAAATGAAAAGTGTCCACTATAAGCAACATATGCTCTACTTTCAAACATTATTTTAATTAAAAGCTCATAGAAATTTCAAAACTATTTATGTCATTTTGTTATCATTTTTCTATTACTTAAATATTTAAAATGATTTTGATAAGGCTATACCCTTCTGTGATTAATGGGAAACAGATAACAACTATGGAGTACTTTACTCAAATTTACTAATATCTCATTTATTACTTCATAGCTGAATTTTATTAAAATCAATGACAAAGAAGCAACAAATTTGTTTATACTTTAGCAGGCCAAAGGACTCCTAGTGATGATATGCTTAGGAGTAACATCCACAAAATATCCGTAATATGTTATTCAGCACTGGAACATGGTAGATGAATTCCTCAAAGATTTAAACAATTTACAGATGTCAGTCACTCACTATGATTTATTGCGACTATATAGACCTAGGATGTTATGTTTCCCCTATTTAAATAATAGTTTTAAAAAATAGTTGCAAAAAAACAGCCTGGTAAAGTAAATGAAAAGAGATTCCAGTTATCTAGGCAAGGATTATACTCAAATTCTTTTGAGCAAATTTGGTATAGAACTTCATCCACAATGCAAATCTTAAATCAAATGTTTAGATTATATTTCATTATTTAAATTCTACAATCAAGTAATGAACTACATTACTTTACTATAGTAATGAATAATATTCATTTTATTTTAAAAATCAACTCCTAGGAGAAATAAAATAATATAAATTAGCTGATTGTTTTCCATCAAGTCAAAATTGTGAAAACTATAAAAAAGCATGAAAGATGACCAGAAAATGATAAATTATTGTATAAAGGGTAAATTCAGCCCATGTACACACATACATTTCATTGTTAATGTTTTGCCAGTCTCCTTGCATAAATGCATGAATTTGGGACATTTACATCCAACTATTTCCGTCATCCAAACAACTGAAATGGATCAGTAGAACAAAAATTGCTTCAGTTTATTAGTGATTGGTTCAAAATATTCAGTTTTGTTGTCATATGACCTAAGGATAATTTAGAAGACAGGATATCAAAAAGAGACACTAAATTTCAATCTCTCTCTCTCTCTCTCTCTCTGTCTTATATTCTTTTGTTAGCTTTTCAGGCTACTGGGAAGTATGTGTTAATACATTTATCTGTTTTGAATTTCTGTTGTGACAAGCAATTTAAAAGTTCTCCAGAGGCAGACAGGATATTGCAACAATAACAGCTTAATGTTACTGTACCTGTATATAATCACCTGTATCATAATACTAATATAACATCTTTATCTTCATTTTTATGTTGTATAATATTTGTATATTATTATTGGTAACCTTTTACCTATATAGAAAGTTTTCATTTGTTTTGCTATGTATTATTTTCATGTACAAAGTACTGCCTCACCATGTCTTAAAGACTTTTTTTGTAATAACAGTGATAAATCTGAGGATGTTTCCAGATACTATATAGTAAAGTCATCTTTAACTCAAATGCATTAAAGTACACTAAAGTGTCAGTGAATAGTCAAGGCTAGTTAGGCAATGTGTCTGCCTGTGGAAAAGAGAAATGTAAAAATGTAAAGTCCAGGATAAAACCTAAAAATAGACAGTGTCTAATAAGTATCCTTACTCTAATGATAAGCAGGCCAGGAATATGTTAATCACATTTCTCTGGACTTCTACATCAGCCATCAGTTTTCCTAATGCCTCATTATGTATCAGTGCTAGTCTCTGTTCTAAGCAATGCCAAGAAAAGTATATATTTAAATTATTTAACACAGTGTTTCTCAAATTCCTTTGCTAAAAGGTTGGGCTGAACACACATTAAGCAAATGAGACGGCAACACTAAATCTACTAATGGACCCCATTCCTTTGCTAATACAATGCCATCTCTAATTTGCTCATTTCAACTGCAATCCACTGAAGTTCAAAATTAAAGAAATATTTTCATTATTATTCCTTTTAACACTATTAAATGATATAATTTGGTTTTAATGATGAAATTTTAATGTTTCTTTAAAAAAGAAACCCTGGAAAAAGTAGTCTCCTGCTAATATAATAGGGGCACTATTTTGCTATTATCGTATCTGCATAAGCAGATGATGGTACTTTCCCTTTTCCATAGCAGAATAACTAGACTAAGAACTGCTCTTCCAAGAAACTCAGGATTTAGTTTAAGATAATAACTTGTAATATCTCTAAAGACTCTCTGTCAGACATAATGACATAAATCAATAATAAGAAACAGTACAAAAGAATATATATTTTGTACGGGTTATCATCAAAAAGGCAATGGACATTTTTATTCAGATGTACTATTAAAATAGTTTTTAGATATATGGGAAAAAGAACATTTTGGACTGCAGAGAGTTTGGCTCTAACAAGTCCGAGATATTTAAAATAATGATTTCTAGTTAAAATGTCATATACATAAGGAACACCAATATATTCCAATCTCATTACATTTTCTGAAAACAAAGGTATTCTACAATGGGTTCTCAAAACAAAATCAATCTAAATGATATGAAATGAGTGTGCATGCCCATAAAATGTTCTACTTACTGAAGTTTACATCCTTCCGAGCTGATATGATTTTATTCTTTCCATTTTAACTTAGTGTAAACTACTTAACTAACATTTCTTGTTGTTAGTGTATCAAAATGTGATAGTTGGAACAAAGATGGAATGGAAAAAAAACTTGTTCAAACAACTGATATCAAACCCAAAAAGAAGGCTTTAACAGGCATTCTTCTCTTACAGCAAACGCTATATACTTTCTCTTGAATTTTTTTTCAAGACCAATAAATTACAGGCATGCAAAGTTAAATCTGAGACCATTCATTTCAGAAGTAAAACTTTCCAGAAGGCAGAGCTAATTCTTGAAAAAGTAGACTAAAAACAAATAGAGAGTGATGCACGGATCAGTCAAGCAGAAAATAGAATCTGTGTCACCATCCTCATGAAGCTAAAACGGATTAAAAGCAAACTAATTGGTATGTAAATGTCACTTTGAGGTTACAAATACTTCTTGCAAGTCCTAGTGTTCATCAAACTTCACTCTCATCATTCATTTTTAATTCTAATGTTATTCTGGTAAATAAGTGAGGGCCTTTCCACATCATATTGCATATCCCAAATGGAAATGACTTACTAGAGTAATATGCAAAAGACATAAAGAATCAGCACAATTTTTATCCCCCATTTTTTTTATTCCTTTATAAAGAACATCTTAAGTTTTTTATTCACAAGGAAAAGCTGACAAAGCATTCTTTTAATGCTGTAAGTATTGTATGGATTGGCAAACAAACCAATTTGCTTGAAACTCAAGGAAGAAAATGAGGTGTGGGTATATGAAACCACACTGCACATACAATGCATACCTTATAGGGAAATCACAACAGAGAGTGAATAGTCTGATTCACAATAGAATATATTTTGAAGCAGATAAAAACTTTTATATTTATGAACATAAAGATGCATAAATTATTAAATAATTTCACCCTAGAACTTGACTTTTGCATATGTTAACACAAGCACCCCAGAAACAGCTCATGAAATTGCTTATTTTAATACCTACTGCCACTCATTTTAAAAGGCAATTCCTCTTAAAACCGAACCACAGGCCTCAGAACACCAGTTAAAGCCAAAGAAAGCATTTTAAAACCAATATATACAAAATATGAAAACCCCCAAATTATATTTCAATGACTTTTTAATTTATAAATAAACCCAATAAACAAAGCATATGCTTAAAATTCTAAAGACATTTTTTGGCAGGTTATTTCTTAAGCCAAATATAAAGTCCACCCCAATAATAAAGATCTCCCCATACTTTTTTATTTTCAATAATAAAGATGTCCCCAAAAAGCAAAATGTTTCATAAACCTCCTAAGAGGCATATTACACATGAAATGAAAATTGCTTTACAGAATAGCTGACATCGTCATGCATAAGCTAAAGAACCAATATCTGGATAAATAAAAGTATAAACTTCTCAAAGGTAATTACCATACAGAGAATGAAAGAAGCCATGAATCTCCCCTCTTAGATACATCAAAGAGTGTTCTAAATCTTAGATTCTTTTTTTTTTGTCTAAATCTTAGATTCTTAAGAGATGCTATCCTGTCTTTCTTGACTGACAAATGAGTAAATAAAAATCCTTATGATTTAGTTAATATTTTGTCTTTCATTATCATTGATTATGATCTCTTTAAAAGACTACCAGTAACTATGGGTGGGGGGGAATAAGTGAACTAGGAGAAGGGGATAGATACAAACTTCAAATTATAAAATAATTTAGTCAGAGGAATGGAAGTACAGCATAGAATATATAACCAATAATACTGTAATATCTTGTTGTGATAATAGGGTGAACTACACTTACATGGTGAACATTTAGTAATGTATACAATTATTGAGTCACTATGCTGTACATCTGAAACCAATATTGTATATCAACTATAGTCCAATAAAAAGTACTGAGCAAAAAATTTTGAATGCATATTTGGGTATTTCCCCAACACAATGGCAGGAACTGAGAGAGAACTAAAAATAGAAGATTTATGCTGAACCCTCATCCTACTGACAGCCATACACAAATTTTAATAAGCCCCTTTAGGAGACAGAATGATCTTTGAATTGGAAAGGAGTCCATAAATAGAAAGGATTTTAAGATTGAAGAGTTTAATGGCAAAATGAAACCATAAAGAGTGGTTCGATCTCTATTAATCAGCTTGTATTTCAAATTATATTTGGTTGGCTTTAAATTGTCACGTGTGAGATATTATAGTGGTATTCCTGTAGCCTATACAATGTGCATTTCAACATACAGTTCCCATTTAGGAGAACATTTGGAATTGGGTGTATCAAGCTATTTTATGCTATAAAATGCATAATTTATATAGCTGTCCTTTTTTTATTACAGGCTCATCAGTCTACTTTCTGATTATGATTTGGATGCCTACCTAGGTACCCTTACTTCACTGAATCAAAGGAGGACATAGAGATCAAAAGCTACTTCATCACTTAACAAGAAAAAGATCTATTTTAAACCTACTCTTACTATTTTATGAAAAGATAGGGCACACACAAGAGGAAGTAGAGCACGTATCCAGATAACAGAAACCGACTACCATACGTGGATTTAATGAAAAACAAAATTGTAACAGGCTTATCCTTCAAACTCATATACTATAGCTTTTTATCCTAAGGGGTAAGAGCTCATATTTGCATTACATCTACCCTCTCCACTCACTTTAGTATGAAAAACCATGTAAATCAGTACTATGGGTCAATAGTGAGGTGACTCGCCCCCATCCTGCAAAACAAGGAAATAAAATTGATACAATTTCTCCCTTAGAGCTTAACTGGGGCAGGAAGGATGTTGGTCATCTATTGAAGCAACACAAAGGTTACAGGAATCACTCACTGTTCAGCTATGCATTATCTAGAGAAGAAACATTTCTAATAAACCTACCTAATTCCAACCTCACAAACACATTTGTGCTGTTTTAATTTTCCCTCCCAAGGGAAAATGTGTTTACCAAGAGCAATATATTGATCAATTAGATAGGAGTATTCTGGTTCTTGTGATAGTTAAATATCTCATTTAAAATGACTGTATTTCCAGTTTGTGGATGTCTTTTTTTGAGCTTGTTAAAAATTTACTCCTCGTTCCCACCCCAACCATGTTACAGATCTGCTATCTATAAAATGAGGCAATCAGGTTTCTGGGACTGCGACACTGAGGATTGGATTCTAGTTGATGATAAATTCACCAGCGAAAGGCTATTCTGAGTTATTGCTAAGCTTTTACCTGGTGGAATATCACCACCTCTTGAGGATCTCCTCACTTGGAAATGATTCAATGTTCCAAAGACCACTGAATCATATAACCCTACCCAAATGTCAGCTTCTATTATATCACAGATACCAATCTCAATGATACTGCTTCTCCAGCTTCTGATTTTAGAGCATGGTAAAGGCTCAAGGAAGTGAGAAGAAGAGTGCGATTTCAAAGAAGTTAGCAAACAAAAAAGTGCCCCGTAAGCTAGGAGTAAAGCAGAGGTCAGCAATCATTCTCTCTCTAATCCATGTGTCTGGGAGGTATGACTATGTAGCACCAGAGATGAAAATGAGACGTACTAAGGTGTAATACAATAAAAATATAAACACAGTGCTGCCAATTTAACTAAAAGAAGCAGAAAATGAGTAACCATCCAATGGAGGACTTTCCCCAATGACAAATTATAGAAGCAGTGCCAGGAACAGATTTCAATGGTTTTAAATAGTTGCCATGTTGCCTTTTATAAAGTATATGAATGAAACTGGCAAGAGTAGCTAATTAATTATAGCTGATTAGTCTGTCAAATATCTTGTTAGAATAAGCAAAACATGAACTTTCTATAATTATTTGGAATCAACATACTCTAAATGTAGTATGCTTCATCCATGAGGCATATACACCTTAAAGGCTTAGAGTTTTTTCTAAAGTTTTACACTTTAGTTTTAGATATTGGTATTTTGAGAATTAAAATCATACAAGACAATTCCTAATGTATTGCAAGGACAGCTCATTTTACATATACCTGGAATACAGAAAAATATACAAAGCACAGTTTCTATTTCATGCTCTGTTTGGGGAAATATATTAAGTCTGAGATGGTAAACATTAAACTATACTAAAAACAGTAGTAGTCCAGAAATGTACCAACCTTCAGGATCAAGCAGTTTCTCTATGCCTAAATGATGTTTGGCGATGTTAAATGCATGTTCCAGTCGTTGTGTGGCTGACTGCTGGCAAACCACACTATTCCAATCAAACAGGTCTGGCCTGCAACACACACACGCAAATATAAATCAGTTTAGAATATTTCATGAGATTCACGTCAATTCTGATTTTTAATTGACAACCCATGCTCATAGTCCTTAACAAGTTGAGTGTTACTCTGTTATCCTTGAATGTTTCTCATTTAAACAAGTCACAGTTTTAACTGAAAATCCTGAAGAAAACAAAGGATAATTTATTCTACTTTATCAAAGCAATAGAAATATGTTAATCTCATCCAATCTCACGGATTTGAATGTCAGCCCTTTGCCAGTAACTTCCAATTTCATAAGCCTCACCCAGACCTCTTCCTTGAACTCAGACTCTAGATTTGTCTGTTTTACTCAGTGTCTCCACTTAGAGTCATTACAGGTCCAAACCAACTTGTGATATTTATCCTCACGGCACTCCCCCTAAACCACCTACTTCTCCTGTAGTTTTCCCTTTCTCTGTAATCAATGACAAGTTCAAACTTACCTTTGTTCAGAAAAGAAACCATGGAGTCAACTTTGATCACTCCATTCTCATATAACACTTCATTGGAAATATATCCAGAATTTGACCACTCCTCACTATCCTCCTGCCATTACCTTCATCTAAACTCCATTTTTACTGTGCATGGATTATGGCATTAGCTTTCTAACTGATCCTCTTGTTAATCTATTCTCAGCAGAGCCGCCAGAGTAATCTGTGAAAATGTTTCATCGTAACCTTCTTCTCAAATCCCTACTACAGGGGGAGAGAAATGCACTGTTTTAACCATGACCTACAAAGTTTGGCTCCCTATTAATTCCCTGATATTAATTCTTGCCTCTCTCTTCTTATTCATCAAACAGGCTAGGCAGGTGTCTGCATTTGTATTTGCTGTTCCCCCTACCTAGAAGTGTCTTCCCACATACAAAGAATATGGCACACTACTCCACTTGTTTTGGGTCTTTACTCAAAAGCCACATTACTGATGAGGCCTTCCTGGACCTGTCTCATCTAAAATTACACATTCCAAATCAAACTTTCACATACTCATTTCATATTTCTTTTAATTACTTTATATTTTTCTCCTTAGCACTTACTACTATTTAACATGTTATTTTAATTAATCCTGTCTATTTATCTGCCTCCACCACTGGAATGTAGAATATAAAATTTTTTGGCCAGTTTTGTTCACTTCTAGAAACCCAACCTGACACATAGGAAGTGCTCAATAAATATTTGTTGACTACCAGAGAATGGAATGGAACATCCTGTATGAATATCATTTTTACTTGAAAATAGAGAAAACACAAAGGCGTGTAAAAGGCAGTTCTTACCCTATAAGAATTTTAAACCTCATGAGGAAAAAAATACATACATAATAAGTTAAATTACAAATGTAAAAAATACAGATAATAAGATATAAGGTTTTCTAAAATCTGAAGAGGTCAATAATGTTTTTTGAGGCTTAAGGGAGTCTTAAACATTGGTTTAGGTTTAGATTTAAGAAAACTGTTTGAGAACAGAATTCTAAGTTATGTGGCTGGCTATTAGAGAATCAAAGTTCTTAGAGAAGGAAAAAGCAGAATGTGCTTAGTTAGGCAAGACCACATAGGCCTAGCTCCACTGGGAGATTTCTAGTATCAAGTGGTGGGAGATGGGCTTAGGATGGAGAACTGGGATGAGTGCAAAAGACCTTGGCTGTGAAGGAATTACAGCTTACCCGCAAAACACTGCAAACAATTAGTTAAGTGGTTCTTCACCTTTTCTGAATCACATATGCTTCTGAGAATCTGATGAGTGCCATGAAACTTCCACCCAAATACCTGTCCATATCTTTAAACATAATTTACACACAATTTTAGGACATTTGGGTCCGTCAGTGGATTCCTGCTTAAGAAGTCATGCTCTTCAAGGGAAGAAGTTACAAGGATAGGCTGTTATTTTCTAAAACCATTTCTCATTGACTCTCATTTCCTTTTCTTTACATGCTCCTACCCCTATTAACTCATCAGAATTTTGTGCACTTCTTAGGAAATCTTATCTCCCCAATATGGTCCAAGTTACCCAAAACAGCTAATGATATTTTAGAACCTAAAATGTGTAAAGTAGAAGCTGCCTCTAGCAGTGGAAAGACTGTAAGAAACAAAAATTAAATGCTAGACTATTTGGGCAAGTTTTAACTTCTCTATGCAACCTCTGCCCCATCTTCTTTTCTTCATCTCTCAGCAACAGGAGTGAAAAGAACAGAGGTGGGAAAGTAAGCTAGTTTTCTCACCTGCAGTCCAGTAACCAGGTTAATGAATATGATGAAGAAGAACAGAATGGCTTCCACACTGTAACACTTTTCCTTTCATCCCCTTCCCCTCTCTTTGTCCACTGATTAATCACCTCGTAAGGAGTTATCTAGGTTATGTAATCTATTCGAGCTTTAGTGTTTTCATTTTTAAAATACAGAATTTTACTGAATGTCTTGAGGTCTCTTCTAGCATTAAAATTGATCTAATTATTTTAAATCATTAATAGTCATCATTAACATTTTAAATAATTATGATTTTCAAATACATAAAGAACTGTAAAACTAACCAACTGTGGAGGAAAGCCACATACCTTCCCATACTAACCTAGACCACATCTCATAAATAAGAATGTGCATCCAAGGATCACCAGTCTTTTGAGGAAAGTGACATAATGAATGAGACAATACAGACTAGTAGATAAGCAGAGTCGTCCATAAATTCAAATCCTGCTCTACCATATATTAGCCAGATAGTATTAGGTAAATCCCATAACCTCTCTGTGCCTCAGTTTGTCAATATGTGAAGTGGGGATAGTAATAGTATCTACATCATGAGAAACAGGTGGGGTATTTCACTTAGAACAGTTCCTACAAAAGAATAATTGCTTAAAAAACATTAACTTCTATCACTTTGTTCTAAGGTTGATTCTATTCATGAAATAAGAGTAATGCATTTCCAATTTACAGACTCAAGCCAAGAACACCTATACATACAGAACAGATGTTACCAACATTGTTGATGCAAGAATAACAGTATGATTAAATGGAAGGTGGGGAAGAAAGAAGGGAAGTCTAAGTGTTGATAATATCTTCTTCCTCCATATCAGATAATCAACAGATCTTGTCTAAACTTGACAATAAAAGGCACACCACTATCATGTAAATATGGGCAACAATTATAAGAATAAAATGATTATAATAATCAAATTAGGAAATAGATGAGAAGGAGAGGTAATACTTGTGACCTTCATATTAAGGAGTAAATCCATCTACTGTCAAAAATCAATTAATGAAATAAATATATGTAATTATGACAACCATCAGAAAGAATAAAAGTTTCTGACAGTGACTCCTTCCAGGAAGTGGAGTGTGATGAGTGGGGTTGGGGTCAGGATCGTGAAAACACATTATGTTTCATTTTTTGCCTTTACCCTTGTCTTGCCAATGGGTTTCAGCCCCTGGCAAGTTCTCTATGGATTCAGTGTGACCAAAGAAATGACAGTAGAACGTTTCTTTGGGGTGAAAAGGCTTATTACCCAGCTTGTTCTCCCGGCAGTAGGTCAAGCACTGGCGTCTCTGCCTCTGCCCAGAGCTCTCTGTACAGCGCAATAATAGCTTATTGCCTAAAGGTGTGGAAACAGTAGCCTAGCAACAGGCCAGTTACATCATCAGGTCGTTTAAGTTCAGTGAGGAGCCTGGCCCTAGGAACCCCAACTTCCCCACAGCCCCCAACTCTCTGACTTTGTTTTTAAACTAGGTGCTACATTACTTCTATGGTAAGAAATTAAAATAAGGAATTAGAAAGAAAATTTAATTGCAATTTTATACTGATGGCAACTTATCTGCATATTTTGAGCATGTTTCTCATCAATTATCATTTGAGTTTCCCACAAAACTAAAATCTGGCTTCCTTCTAACTGCATTGTAGTGGACTTTGTGTTTTAATATAATACTTTTAATTTCTTACCTAGTAAGATAAAATTTAGCCTTCAATATACATGAAGCCTCCTAACCTTTGGCAAGGCTTTGTCAATCCCTGTGCTCTGTATTAAGTGCATGCCTTTGTTCTATATAGCTTAGTCACTCAATTATTGAAATGAGGACACTTCATGACATTCCTAAGTGTACCAATGACAATGACCTTGGAACAGAAAGTTCAACCATTTTTGTTTTCTTTAGATAAACAATATGAACATCTGTCAGAAACAAAAAGAAAAGGGAGATGATTCATGAAAGAGCATTATCAGCTGTGAGAAACCTCTTGAAAAGTAACTGTTATATATAAAAGGGCAGCTACTGATGATTCATTCGATATGACAAGAGAGAATATATAAATGTAGATACTTTGAGAGAGAAAGAGTGGGTCAGGGACAGATGCAGCAGGGAAATCTGGATATATTTACTGTATTACAAATATACTCAGAAATCATAAAATAGAACATTAACAAATACAGTGTGTGAATATGCTGGCAGGAATGAAGTCTTCCACTTGAAAAGAAAATGTTAAAGAGACAACAAGTACTGCAAAACCTGATCCTCGATATTTCTGTTCATCTGCAAATGTGTAACATGAACAGCAAGATCAATATGCTCAGGCCCTTACTGTGAATCATGCGGCTGCATAAATGAGCAATGACTTATAATACAGAATGACTGTCTGTATCCCTTCTCATCTGGCTGTGTTGAAGCTGTGGAATATTTTTCTTCATGTTATACTTATGAAAAACAACACATTAACAGTGCTTAACATGCTGCTTGGAGTGTGAGCCTGCCTCCTTTTGAAAATCAGGTTGCTGAGTCATTCACCTGGAAACTCAGTCTCGATGGGGTTAATTAAACCCAGCTGGAGCAGAACACCTGCCAAAGATGCTCATTTAGAGAGCATTTGCTCTTTGCTTGAGCTTTACCATGAAAAACAAATTTATATTCTGCACGTTTCTAGAAGCAAGACTGGCATAGGAAAATGGTAGTCAAGAAAAGAAAGACCAAAGTGAGAAAAAATAAGCTGCATTGAAAATCAGGAGAGATGCAGTCCAGAGGCAAACACAGTTTATAAGTCAATGCATGTGCTCCCGGGAATTGGGCTGAGTAAGAGATGGGTAATAGGAAAGCCAAAGGAGAATTTCTTAGAGTACATGTATTACATAATGTACCTCTATATAAATTATATGAATTATTATATATTATATGTGTATTTACCATGTTGCTTCTCTTTTTCTTGAACAGTTATTAATTCATTTACTGAGTTTCTTTATACAAGAATAAGCAAGCAAATATTTGTTATCTTAGAAAATATACAGTATATGGAATATACTTAAGGACTGTGGGTAAAGTGAAGATTCCTATGGCCAGGATTCTCACCTGGCCCTGGTTGGCTAGCTCACTACACATGTGTGGGCAACAGGTTGTTACTGACTCTATATAAAGAGCTCTGTCCAGTGCTCTGCATGACACGGTGGCACGGCTGCACAAGAGCAGAGATGAGAGTGGAGTGGTGGCAGTGCCAAGGACAGAGACTGAGATGGCTGTGGGGGCAGAGAGGCCCAGAGGCAGAGACCAACTTGCTGCATGCAGACTCACTCTGAGTGGACAGGGTTCTAGTGATTGACCTGCCACCATGGGAATAAAGTTGGGTATAAACCCTTTCACCCCAAGAAAGTTCCACTCTCATTTATTTGGTCTCATTGAATCCATAATGAACTTGTCTGGGGCTGAAACCCATCAGCAAGACAAGGACATTTGGCTCACTATGTAACACTGAGATTTTTTCATGGACATCCACAGAAATCTCTCGTGCTTTATTGCAATTGCTTTGCTGTTCCAGAGCAATTGTTTCGTTTGATACTCTGAACACTGAGTCATAGAATTAATTGTGGTCTGCTCTTTGCCTTGGTTGCTAAGATGCTGTGCCTTTTAACCCAAAATATTTTTAAAATATTGGCAGGGCCTTATGGTAATTTGTTATCTAAGTATGTAACTGACAAGAGAAATGTTTCTTTTTCACAGTATTAATCTGATGACGGTAATTAACTTTACTACAGCCACTCACATGAGATTTGGAACCATTTTTAACTCTGTAGTTTGGGCTCATACTAACATTATTTGTATAGAAAGTCCATTTCCATTCTTAGCAAAGTTAAAATATACCCTTGACTCTCCGGCAGAGTCCCATTTTTAAAGTATGTTGATCCCCTCCCCCCCCAACATAACCACCTTCATGCTCTGATAATATTTCAACAACTAAATGATACATCACATAAAAATAAGATAAATACTCTTATTCAGTGCACTCCAATGGATGGTTAGAGCAATATGGTCAACACACATAACTTGTTGCATAGAGGGAAATGATCTGGAACCACACAGGAGAAAAATATTTCAGCCTCCACATCAATACTTCTAAAAATTATTCAGTGTCTCAGCAGTCTCCTTACCTATGACTGTGGATGAGAGCATTCAAAGCCAGACCATCAGACCAGCTGGTGGTGAAGTTAACGACATTAACCTGTGGATAATTACGAGTTGACTGTCGGACCCAGCTCAGGAGAATCTTTTCACTGTTAGTTTGTTGCAGTCCAGCCATGATCTTTTTCATTACATTTTTGACCTATGTGTGGAAATAAATTTTCATAAGAAAATGCATTCCCTGAACAAGAACCACACAAACTTAAATTTGAATGTCCTTATCTTTGGTAATAAATAATGAGAACTTCAGGGTCAATTAGTTATGAGAACTAGTATGTTCTACCAGGACTGAGTCCATTCTAATTAGTTAGGAATCTATTTTGATTGGTTGGTGTTTGTGATATACCATTTATTAAATATGTTTAATATCACTCCTGGAGTCTGTAGTGTTAAACTATTAATTTTGTGTTTTTACAATTGCTCCTCGTCTAATTATAATGGGTACACTAGAGAAGAGAGTGTGCAAAACATAAGGCTTGTTAATCAAAGTTAATATATACTAGTGGTTTCAGGGTAGGAAGGATGGCACAGTGGCTAGGAGAATAGGCTTACTTTTTAAAGCCTAGTTTCAAATTTTGCCTTTACTATTAACAAACTGTGTAAACTGGGCAATTTAAGCATTTTTAGGCTTCTTTCCTTAAGTATACATACAAGGTTGTTATAAGAATCAAAGGACAAACTACAGTGAGCTAAAACCCCCAAGTGTCAACTGTCACTCAAAATAATGCAAATTATGTTTACTGACTAAAATGAAAAAGAGTATTTATCCCTAAAAGCGGTGGATATGTTGCCTTGGGTTTTTTGGTTTTATTAGGTTTTTTTTGGTAGTCCATCTCGTTTAACTCATTATGGCTATGAAATTCACATGCAAGAGAAAAACAAAGGTTAAAAATGTCCAAATCATGGATTCAAAACTCTGGATCATTTATGAGGCCGCTTGGGTCACAAGAAATGCCATTTAAGAAGCTGCTTTTGTATAAAAAAAATTATATAAAGTTACAAAATCCCACTGAAGTTAAGTACACATCACAGGTCCTTAGGCGAACACAGCACATCTCCCCTCTCCTGTGTCAAGATGTGTCAAGGGGACCTGCTCTTTTGTCTAGAAGCATAATGTCCTGAGTGGCTAAAGGACTTCTTGCCAAGTGGTGGGCCTCCAAGGAAAAAGAGGGTTTGGCTGGACCTGCCCAGCTCCCCAGGACACTGTTACTCTTATTTCAGTTTGGTACCCTCAATCTTTTGGACCTGGTAATTTAGTCTAATAGCTTTCCTTTGAAATAATCTTAGACCCAAGACAGTCATGTCACCTGAAGAAGACATCGCTGAGGGTGTGAGATGTCAGTTATGGGGACTGAGACCCACTGTCTCTTAGATGATAGGACAAAGGTAAGTTTTCTCCCTCCCTTAAAAATGAAGAGAGAGCTGGTGCTCCTTAAACAAAAGAATATTAGCTCATTCTCGACAAAGTGCCTGGCATAAGCAGGCGCACCAATTGCAGACCAAAAACCACTGGAGCCTGATAAGGTGTCTTACTTGTTGCCCTCCCTCAGCCCTCCCCATGCAGCATGAAACGCTCCCTGTGATGAGGGTGACAAGGCTCTAACTGCTTTGTTCCCTTGTGCTCGTTTCCACAGAGAGGCTAAAGGGCTTAAGGTCTGTGGGACAGAGATGAGGAGAAGGGGCAGAACAGTCAAGATGCGCCCTCGTTTGGAGTGGTTAGATAGTGCTAAGCCAAGGGGTGTCATCTTGTGGGCTGGGCTCAGGAGCATCACCTCGGGGCTGTGAGGAGGCCCACTCCATCAGCGACTCCCCCTGCTGCTCCTTGAGAAGTCACTACCTCCCTCCCAACACTCACAGTTCCCTGGCCACGCTAGGCCGGCCAGCCAGCCTGTTCCGAGGGTGCAGGAGTGAAGGCCTGGTGGCCTGGCTTGCCAGGGCACTGGCAGGCGGCCTTAAGTCCGAGTCGGTGTCAGGATTCTTTCCTTCTGCTTTGTCGGCAGTGGTATCATCTGCGGAGTCCCCTTGTCTGAGGAATTTGGACACGTCATGAAAGACAGGTAAAAGTCAACTGCAAATACGATGATGGCAAAGAAGTCAAACATGCCGGCTGCTTTGGAAGCCCCGTCGGATTATTTCGCTACAGCTGTTGTGGAGATGAAGTAGATGAGCAGTCACGGGCCAGCACAAGCTCCACTCGTCGTTCAGCTGCGTGATATCAGCCAAGAGGAAGTCGAGAGCCAGCAGGAGGTCCAGCAGCCAGCACATGGAAGGCAGCTGCTGAAAGTGCCACGTAGTGGACAAAGGTGACGGAGGAGAGACCGAGTGGGCCAGGCGGAAGTGGCTTCTGAGGGTGCGGAGGAAGGCGAGCGCATGGGCAGGAGGGTGCAGCGCCGGGGGGCGGGTCCAGCCTGGGGGTCCAATGGGGTTGGCGCAGTGGCCGAGACTCTGCCTCCTTCCCTCTCCCGACCATGCCCAGCAGAAACCCAGATGGTGGAGAAAGAGGAAAAGGCCAGGCACTCGGCTTTATTTATGTTAATTGGTTTCTGTATGTCTGATGTTCTCCTATGCTCAGTGCATGTGCAAGTGCCATTCAGCCGGTTGCTATATAAGGAAGTTTCATTCTTTTAACTGATGTGATGCAGAAATCCATTCTAAACATTTTTTTCTAGGTTTGAAGAATGCAGCAATACCTCATTATAAAACAAACTGTCTACAACTTCTGTAAATGGAATAATTACCAGACCACTTCTTTAAGTCAGATGCCTTATCATACTTGAAAGAAGCACGTAAGTTAATGTGATTAGTTTTTACCCCCAAGGGCTTTCTTTCTGGGAAATATAAGGTCTATATACTACTGACACGGGATCAGAGGATGAATATTTATTGTGCATCCTAAATATGACATTATATTTTGCTTCTTCATCCATGTAGGAGTTAACAAATGCCTCTGGGGAAAATACATATTTTAACATCTCCAATGTTAGTAATCTTTTAATGAAAGATTCAATGCAAATTTCAGGAGACTATTAAATCTAATTTTAAAATACTTGAAAAGGATTTGAGATTATGCTTTGTAAATGCAGTAATGATTTGAAGATATGAAATCTTGGCATATATTTATCACCATTCCTTGACAGTGAAATCTATTAGGGGTGGATTGTCGAGCTTTCATAATTTCTTCCTGACCTGCTTATTTAGGCAATTACTCAGTGAATAAATAGGTCAAACAGTTATGTGAGATATATAATTTTTCTCATATTCTAAAGTTATAAAGTACACAACCTCCATATGTAGATTGTGTACTTTGTGTACTGTGCTGAACCAAGGTTGGAATCAGCAGACTGCTCAGTGGTAGTGATTTGCATTGATCAGGCAACCCTCCCATGATGAAGGTCATTCATTTGTGAAATTCTTGGCCAGGCTGCCCTCTATGTGCATAATGTTAAAGGACAACACAGTATTCAGTGCAAAACTCCTTTAGCATCACTATGTCATTAATTCAGCTTATCAGCCCTAGTCTCATTGGTATTGCTTCAGTGTGCATGCAAATATTGCTGAGAAAATAAATAAATAAATAAATAAATAAAGGCTAACAGGAGATAATCAGTTCTTCTTTTTCTACATAAAAGACAGTTACCAAGAAGTCTTTATTAAGGCTCAACCTTCGGTCAGACACTGGGCTGATACGAAGGTGGATCTTTAAGCAGAAAAATTTCCTACTCTCTGATCTTCCTGTCCCTAAGAGAGAAAGATCAATTTAAACAAACGTGTGTGTGCATGTGTGTGCATACAGCTATATACATCTGTCTTTAAAAGGAAAAACAAATGAAATGTCTTTGAGCAGTGATTTAACAAAATGGCTGGGAGTTAACTGGTCAAGGAAGGTATGATGGACATGGAGATGCACCACCAAGATTCTCCTTCAAGGAAGAGCTTGTTGCTCCAGGTGTTATCGGGCAGCTTTCAGCTGTGAGTCCTGTCAGGGATGACCTGAGTTGCAGAGTTGCATCACCTAAGTTGTGTCACCAGCGCTTCCTAGGGCAACCCATGTCTAGTAACTGATTAAGTGAAATGGTATAAAGACAGCCATTTTGGCCCTACTCAGGACAATTCTAAAATGTTCCTCTAGCTCCCAATTCCCCATGGGGCTAAATAAGGCTGTTGATGGGTATGTATCACAGCTCTGCTTCTCACTTGGCTTGCCCTCCCTTCCACTGGTGTTGGTCCCAAAGGCCTGCCTTAATTAACGTCCAGCCTGCTAAATGCACAGTCTACTTCACAGAATCCATCCTGAGACTAAAGGAGTTGCAGTGGAGGGGTAGGAGCAAAGAAGGGTAGGAACAGTCTTCTATAGGGAAAAGAGACTGTGTGTGTGTGAATTGCCTATAGAAAACTGGAGCAAGAACTGCCTTGCACAGAAGGCACTAGGAAGGCAAGAATTTATAGTAAGGGCTTTCACCAGAGCAAAACCCATCTGTCTTTTGTATGCTGTGCACATAATAAATAATATAAGCATTTCAATGTGAAGTAGCCCTGAAATTGAGTTTTCCCTTTGAGTTAGCCAGAAAAGGTGGGGACCTGACCTCTGATAGCACACCACAGTTAGCAGAAAATGTTTTTATGTCCAGCTGGTTATCAGAGCCGAGTTGACCACCTTCAAAAAGATGGTTTGCACTTAAGAAAGAAGGAAGAAAAATATGGCAAACCTGTACTGTCTACTTCACAATTTTGTTCAAAGCTGCTCAGTCCTCGGTGTAGGAATAATTTTTCAGACTAAAAATTTTAGTTAAGTGGAAACTGGAAAAAACAATGACAGGGCAAACGAGGTTGGCATTCCTGAGTTCTCAAAAGTTGAAAGAGAAATCCTCCACTGCACTATTAATAACATGGTACGTGGCACTGGAACAAAAAATTCACATATTTCCATCTCCTAATGCTATTCTTAATCTGATAGATCTGGAAAGTACATTAGGCTGGCCAGAGTGTCCTTTAATCTTCGCTGAGATTCAAGGGTTTCTTTGACTATTTAATAGGAAGGCAAATATGTACTCTTGGTGAAAATATCTTTAGGGATTCCTTGGGTTATGATGAGGAGTATTGATCAGGAGGAAACTTTTTTTTAACTGTGTTTAGTAGTCTTAGGAGCACATGGTGTGTGACAGAAGAGAGAGACAAGATAAGGAGACAGAGGTTGGGAAGATCTACATCTTTGCAATCACAAGAATATGGGGAATCAAGGACATAAATGGAAAACAACAGACTATAATATCAGAGAGGTCTCAGACCAAGAAAGACCACAAAGCATTCTTTTTGGTATGCCTGAGTGTGAAAGCCCCTCCACATGCAAATAATAAAATACGAGAAATCTCATAAGCAAATGAAGAAAATTACAGGGTAGTTTTGAAACTCTATATTGCAGTGAGTTGACATGTAGTTGGAAAGGGTTTTGAGGAGATATGAAAGGGTGAGATCATATAAGAGATAATCTAGATGATAAATACAATTAAAATAGCCTTTTGGAGCTCTGTGCACACCCAAGTTCTCCTGCTGGCTTTGTCACGACCACCATCTGCACAATGCAAAGTGTTTTCTGCATGCTGGGGTCCCTCCATAAACCATTTGTTACTGGGCCGTAAGATAAATACAACAACTGATAATCCACTAGAAGCTTCTGTAACAGTATTACAAAGACCTGCTTCATGTGTTGAGTTTAATAATAAAAAAGAGGTTTGCAGTTTACATGTCATTTATTTCCTTCTTGTAATGCTTCAGTTTTATTGTCCTTTATATACTATGGAAAAGAGGAAAAACTGTTCTTTCCTCAAGCTAGTTTGAGAAGTACTTAGCAACTAAAGTAAACCAGCTGGAGGGGGGGTGTGCTTTCTTTGCCTTGCTGGTTCTATTTGTCACCATCACTATATGAAAAAGGCCCAGAACTGGAAATCTTGGGCTCATTTGGGCTCTTATGAGCTATTTTCTGTTGCCGGACACTATGGTCTCACTCTTCCCGTATTGCTGTGAAACAGGATTGAGCCTGTTCTGAGTGTTTAGAATAAAACATATGGAGGTCATTTAGGAGAATAATATGGCTGTTGAGTTGAGTAGGCATACCTCTGGTCTACATGTTGTCTGACTCTAAGCAGGATCAATCTCCAGTTCAAGTTACAAGTCAACCCTACTAAATGAAGTAGTGATACCTGCTCCAATAGGGATAAACCTCAAAGAGTATGTTCAGAGAAAGAACCAAGTATAAAATAACACATATTGTATGATTCCATTTATAGGAAATGTCCAAAAAGGCAGGGATATAGAGCCAGAAAATAGATTAATGGTTGCCTAGGGGAGTGATTGCAAATGGACATGAGATTTATTTTTAGGTTGGTGGAAATGTGCTAAAACTAGACTGTTGTTATGGCTGTACAACACTGTAAGTAACCTAAAATCTTGACAAACTGGGGAGAAAAACTGTTCCTTCCTCAAAATAGTTTGAGAAGTATACAGCATGCTGGAACTAAATCAGTTTGATATACTTTGTATTTTCTACTTAGAATGGTGAAATTTATGACATATGGGTTAGATCTCGAAACAACATGTTTTATAAAAAAAAATCTCTGCTAGTAAAAAGAGCAGACATCTCACTTATCCTCCAAATTCTTAAAATATAAGTGGGAGACTCCAAGTAATCAAAGCTATTCATACTATGCACCTCTGATAAAAATGGTGTTTTGTACTGTTTTATGGATATTCTCTCAATCCTGAGGAGAAATATACATGTTAATTATTATTTTTTTCTATTTTGACAGTGAGGGAATTAGAGCCCATGCAGGGATGGCATCACACCCATTGACACTGAGATGGTAAAAGGGAGAGTCGAAATGTAAGCTCATGTTGGTCTGATTGAAAAAATGCGTACGGTTTTCTCTAAACTAAATGACCTTGGATCTGTTTTTAAGAAGTCCAATTAATATGAGCATTCAAAAGCTCCTATGCTGAGGTGGTTCAGAAAAAAAACGCAATTGCCAAATAGGATTATGAAGTCAGTCTGTATATATAACACATATACAGATAATCATATCCCACTAATCTTTTATTGGCACTAGTTATATTAACAATACACAAGATTCATAAAGTCTTATACATTTGGTAGTGATTAACAGGAAAAATACCTTTTTCTAATAAGAGTGGATGGATTCACGTATGAGTGAGAGATGACACATATTTCTGAAAAATATTTTTATTAACCTATTGACGAAACATGTATTTTTAGCCTCATTTCTACCCAGAGAAATAAACTTTAGAAAAATGTTCCTGCAAATGTGCTAGAACTTGTTTTATAATCTGCTGATCCTTCACATCGCAAATGACATTAGTTGTGCCACTTTGAAATGCAGCACTCTGGTGATGGGCTTTGTACTGTTACATATATACGTGTTTGTTTTGCACATCAAGGGTAAAAATGAAAGGAAGGAACAGCCATATGTTACCCAAAAAGGAAACATTCATCAGGATTCTTACCTGCCAGTGGAGGATTATATTCCAAATCAAACCAAGAGTCAGTTTATGATTTCCATCTACTATATCAGAGCTTCCAATATTCACTAAATCAACCTGTTAAAGATAAAAGGAAAGCATTTGAAGGAAGGAGACAATATGTCTATCTGTAAAGAAAACAAAAGTGAAGGTAATTGCGTTTAGCTGTTTTCAGAGCCTAAGCATCATTAAAACTTTTTAAAAAGTAATCTGAAAATGAAACAAAATGCATTTGTAAATGCACTTTCTGTAACAAGTGCCCCCAAACACATTTACAAAGAGATAGAAAATGAATGTACTACTTTTCTTATATAAATAGATTATTACAAATTAAGGAGGCCAATCAGAGCATTTCCAAATAAAATGTTTAACAATGATAACTTATAAAGGATGCCTAAAATTCAGAGGTGCTTCCTAATACACAATTGAAATTCAAAAAGAAAATAAATTTTGTCAGACCTTTGATCTCATTCAGAGAAGTGCTATTATAATTAGGGGTGACTGCATTTGACTAAAATCTCTAGCTTTAGAAACACATATTAGAACTATAATAAATAATGGTGCTATGGTCAGCACCAACCTTTTCTTTATACAAGACTAGGTTTGGGAATCTAATCTGGCAGGTAAATCCTGTCTTCTGTCCTTCATGCTCCTGACCTTTTTAGGTGGAGTCAGGTGAAACATAAGCATCAGACAAATGAGCACGTGAAAAAATGTTCAACACTATTAGCCATTAGGAAAATGTAAATTATAGCCACAATGAGTTAGCGCTACACACTCATCATAATGACTAAAAATGAAAAATAGTGACATCAGATGCTGATGAGGATATGCTTTGCTAATGTAAATGTAACAAATACAGCCACTCATTTTGGCAGTTTCTTAGAAAACTGAATATGTGTTTACCATACAACCCAGCAATTGGACCCTTGGACATTTATCCCAACGCAATGAAAACTTATGTTTATACAAAACCCTATACATAAGTGTTCATATCAGCTTTATTCATAACAGCTCAAAACTTGGAACAGCCCAGATGCCTTTAAAGGGTGAGTGGTTAAACAAACGGTGGTACATCCATACATGGAATCCTACTTTGCAAAGAAAAAGAACAAACTTGATACACACAACAACCTGGATGAACCTCATGGGAATTATGCCAAGTAAAAAAGCAGCCAATCTAAAAGGGTTACATACAGTATGATTCTATTTATTACAACAGTTTTGAAAAGACAAAATGAAGAAATAGCCAACAGAGTAACAGTTACCAGAGATTAGAGACCAGGGCTGATGGAAAGGGTAAGTGGATGTGGTTATAAAAGAGCAGCACAAGGCATCTTTGTGGTGATGTTCTGATGTGCATCTTGAATCTGATGGTGGATACACAAACGTACACATATGTTGATGTACAGAACTAAAAACAAACGTGCATGCACACACATGCAGACACATACACAAAAACAAATACAAGTAAAAGTAGGGAAATATAAATACTATTGCATCAGTGTTGATGTCTGTGGTGATATCACAGTAGTTTCACAGTATGTTACCATTGGGGGAAAGCTAGGTTAAAGGCACACAGGATCTCTCTGTATATTGCTTACAACTACATGTGAATTTACAATTATCTCAAAATAAAAGGTTAACTAAAAATGAGCAGCCAGAGATACTTTAAAAGGAGAACATATCACAATAAAACAACTAAGCAACTTTAGATTAAGGGTCTATGCAGTGGGTGAAACTGTCAGAGGAGGGATTGAGGGTTGAGAAGTAATGCATGTTTTTTTCCCCTATTTCCTACATTTGGCTGAATGATACCTTTGCTTGGATTTTCTTTTGGCTGCATCCAGGATCCTGCCATTTTATCTTGTACTGAGGGTAATAACTGAGAGAACTCCCCATTCACCCTCCTACCTAGATATCTTCACTAAATAGCCAAGACTCATTTTGGTGAAACCTTTCTCTCTCAGGCTCTAAGCCCTTACTGGACTAGGTTTTTTACTCTGATGCCTTTCCTACTTGTTCTTCCTCCAGTAAGATGGGCTCACCATTCTCTCATTCAGTGCTAAAATATATTCCTTATCATTCATCTTAATTTTTAATTGTATTAATTATAACCTGAAAATTTAAGCTATCTGGGAAATCCAGGTAAAAACAATAAAAAGGCTCCCCTTCAGTTTAATTGTAAAATCACTTCCAATTACTCCCCACATAAATTTTTTTGCAGGTTCAATGGATAATCAAATACCTAAATCTACTTCTGTATCCCAATTATATAAAAATTATTGATGAGGTGGCTTAAAATAAATATGGTACATGGTACAGAAAAAATGTAGAATCATTTGAATAAGGATAAAAGATCAAGATATAACTCTGCAGTTTAATTCCACCTATAATTTATAGTAGAGGATATTATTGAGCTTATGCAATAAATTAGACATGAGGATGGTAGGTATCATGGATTTTACAGAGAAGTCAGGCCGAAGTAGCATGTAAATGGACATTTCAGTAAGGCTCTGTTGAGGAGCAGATAAGCAGAAGTCCTAAAAGCTGGTTAACGTGAAAGACTGACTTTCTTGGGTATAGGAAAATCAAGAAGATACTGCCTTTGTAAGACACTACATGTCTACTTATTTGTGCACTGCAGATGCTTTTCGCTGGATGGCTAAATTTCAGGAGTATGCCATGCAAATTCGAATTCAGTAGGCTACAGTTAATTTGAATATTTCAAATTACTGGGCATTCACATAAATTTGTCCTACATGGGCAGATGATAATTTGCTATAATATTTTCATTTTAATTACACAATATAGAGTACAATAAGTTTCTAAAATTTATTAAGGAAGGAAAAATAGAGATCCCAGGGGAGATGAATAACCCAAGAACAAGAAAAGTACCATGATGTACATTTCACTTGGGAATTCCTCATGTGGCAGTAGAAGGAAGAGTTCTTCCATATGGAAAAGCTACTATAAATTCATCAATTTATTCACTGAGTCATTCATTCAATAAATATATTTTGGCTGCCCATCGGGCACTGCTGTGTTTAGAGATCAAAAGGGAAAAATGTTCCTGCTTTCTAGGACTTAATTGTAGTGAAAGTAATAAGCAGACCATACATTGTTGAAAGTTCAATTATTCAAATGAAAAAAATGTGATTTTTCGGAAATTGACTTATCCTGGGGGAATCATTGCTGGCAATTGTGTTTGGGCTTGCCATAGAGATTATCCTGTGGAGACTAATAGCAACCTACAGGCACTTAAATACCAGCATCCCCTCTCCACTCTCACAAGCTTTCTCACTGTGTGTGTAGGAAGGTGGTTCCTCCATTTTCTCATCCTCGTAAAAACCCTCTTAAGATCCAATCTATTACATTCGGGTACTGTGCCCAGCTCTGCATAAAGAAGAGTGAAGTAGAACCCATAATGTCAAAACGTTCATAATTTAATAGCAGGCCACATAATGAAAACTAATTAAAGTTAGGTAGGATCCAGAAATCCCACTTCTAGGTATGTACCCCAGAGAATTGAAAGCAGGGACTCATACAGATATTTGTATACCTGTATTCATAGCAGCATTTTCCACAAGAGCCACAAGGTGAAAACAACCCAAATGTCTCTGATAGATAAATGGATAAACAAAGTGTATGTACAAACAATGGATTTTTTTCAGTTTTAGAAAAGGAATTCTGATAACATGCTATAATATGAACTTTGAAAACATTATGCTAAGTGAAATTAGTCAGACATGAAATTACATATATTATATGATTCCACTTGCATCAAGTACCTAGAATAGTCAAATTTATAGAGAAGGAAAGTGGACTAGAAGTCATTAAGGGCTGGGGAGAGGAGCATAGGGAGTTATTGATTAATGGGTAAGAGTTTCAGTTTGAAATGATAAAAAAAACTTCTGGAGATGGACAGTGGTGATGGTTGTATACTAATAGGAATGTACTTACTGCCACTGAACTGTACATCACTGAAGTGTAAATGTAACCACTGAAGTGGTTAATTTACATAGTAAATTTTATGTGTATTTTATCAAAATAAAAATGAATAATAAAAAGAAACCACTGGAGCACACACACACATACGCACACAAGTCATAGACAATATCTAAAGAAATGTGCATGAATGTATTCCAATACAAATTATTTCTTTATAACACAAGGAAAAATTAGGTAGGCAACTGTGTCTTATCAAGCTCAGTAAAGAAAAAAAATACTGTGCTAGGGTAAGCAGAAGAAAGAGGAGACATTAAGTATTGATTGAACCTGTGAAAAAGGATTACAAAGAGTGGAAGAAAGTGGCAAGTGGGGAACATTGTGCCAAGAGCTCGCATGACTAAAGATATGGGACAAGGATGAAGGATATTTCCTGATTGCGAATTAGAAGTGCTATTCTCAGGGACAATGTGGCACAGGGTGAAGTTGGTAAACAATCTGAGGCAGGATTATTCAAAGTCTTTAAATAAAAGGAACTGAGGTGTGGAGAGGGGTAAGGGCATTATAAAGTAGAGAGACAAGAGTACCAGAAAAGTTGAACAGATCTTGGCCAACTCTTATAGGCCCTGAAAAAAAGAAGATGAATTATAGATGTCTGATAAACTAATACAAAGAAGCTTAAATTTTTGACAGGGACAAAAAACTTTCACAATTTTGAATCTTAAGAAATGTGCATTTTAAGATGGCATACTGCATCTTTAATTACAACTTTCCAAGTGAAGCAGTAATAACCATATGGCTATTTCCTTTGTCAACCTTCAATGAACAACAAGAGCAAAGTATTAAATCTCAGTTTTATAGCAATAGTAGATAGTTACAATAATGCAATCCAACTCACATCACTTTCTGTTGATTTGAAACTATATTTTCTTAGTTTACTTTTTTTGCCAGCATTCCTCACTATATAATCAGATCTAATGGGACAGGGACCACTTCTGACTGATTGGTGATCCTTGCCCTAGAGCACAATGAGTAAATAGCATGATTGATAACTGTAGTGTCACTCATATTCTCTATTGTGGGTACCTTAGGAGTTACTCTTACAACACTGCAATTAGTACCCATTATCATTCCTTGCTAAAGGTCCAAACCTGATCAAGTTATACTGCTATAAGTGGGTATTTTGTCATTCTGAAGTTGGGTTGTAAGAAACACAACCATAACCATTTTTTCAGTAGTAAACTACATGCTAATTTTTGTGCTGTTTTCTAAGTATATGTGCATATGTAATCTCATTTTTTTTCTTTTTAGAAATATTTTGTTTTCATGCATATGGCCACATATTTTTTTTACACAAATGCATGTGTTAGATACATACATACATGGCCTGTCTCCTACCCTTCTTGAGGCAAATTTTCTTTTCCATTTTGCTTGCTCCATTTTCTTCCCAACTTCTTTCCTAATCTTACCTAAAAAAAAATTCTGTTCATATTTTCTTCCCTGTTCATATGATCATTTTATGTGTTAATGTGCATGTGATATTATATAGACACAAATCTGTGGGGTTTTATATTCTTTCAGAAATGGCACATTATTCAAAATCTATTGAATATTGCTTTTATCAAACTAATCCCTTTCATTCATTCATTTCAATAGCTGCATAATACTTCATGGTTTAGATGTATCACAGAATATTTGCTAGTCCCCTATTAGTAGACATCCACTTTGTTTCTAGGGTTGTGATATTTGTTTTGTTTTGCCATGTTATGCAGTCCTGGAGTGGACATCTCGCATTTATATCCTCAGATACAGATACTCCCATTGCTATAATAGCTATACCCAGGAATGCATTTATTAGATCAAAGGGCATAGCATACATATTTTGAATTTTAGTAGGTGTTTCTTTATGAAAAGGACTTAGCATTTAATGTTTTAACCAGCAATATATAAGAGTGGGCTCGAGAGGATTAAAGATGGCAGCGTGAGAGGTGAGACAGAGGCCTCCTCCTAAAACTGCATACAATAGGAAAATATAACTAATACAACTACTCCTGAAAGAGCAACAGGAAATAGGGCTGCACCAAACTGCATACACCTGGAGTAAAGAATAAACCTCACAAAACAGGGTAATGTACCAAAGCTGGGGCCAGGCGGGATCCAAGCCCTTCCCCCACCCCAGCACACTGGTGGGAGGAAGAGGAATGGAGCAGGGAGGTAGTGGAGATCTTGAACTGCTGAATACCTAACTCCGGAGATCTTCTCTGGGAGCACAAACCTACATTTCATGGTACTTGCATGATACTCTTGTAATTAGGGGGTTGGAAAGCTAAGACAGGCAGAATTCCTGGAGAGACTGAGATTCCAGCTGCTTGTGGAAAGCAGGGATCCATATCCAACTGCTCTGGGATAAAAGAAAGGCAGGCACTCTGAGAGACTTCCTACCAAACAAGGAAGCCCTCAGCAAGAGGGCTGCTAAAGGGGCAAGAATTGCACAGAGCTCACTGCTAAGGAGAAAGGACAGGTAGACAAAATTGTCCAGGTGCACTTTGCCCGGAAGATTGGGAGTTTTCACGATCTTCAGGTGCGCCAGCTCCCTGGCTGCCTACACAGCTCCAAGAACCCCTTCTGTGACAGCCAGACTAGTGCGCCTTTCTCCGGACCATCCCCAACAGGCTTGCAAACCAGGAAACCTTTCCCGGGCATTATGCCAGCCAGAGGGAAGATCTGTCTACAGCAACTAAAAACGCAAAGCACAGAGGCTCATACCTGTGTGCTCAGCCCACTGGTTCAGGCAGTGGAGAGGGGCATAGCAGCCAGGAACTAGGAAACAGCCCTTTCCCTCCCCGGAGGCACCAATACCACTCCCCTACAATCCCCGACATGGATTCAGGGGCTGAGCAGCTCCAGAGAGTGGAGCTTTTGGGCACTAGAGGTCGCCATACACAAATATGAAACCCCAAAGGAACCTGGTCCAGAGTAAAATTATTAATACAACTCCTGAGAAAGATTTAAATGATATCGACCTCATGACTCTCCCTGAAAGGGAGTTAAAAATAAAAATCATTAACATGCTCATGGAGGTACGGAAAGATATTCAAGAACTCAAGAATGAACTCCAGTCGGAGATCCAATCATTGAAGAGCACAATGGATGGTATTAAAAGCATATTGGATACAGTGGAGGAGACGATAAATGAAATAGAAACTAGAGAAGATGAAAACAAAGAAGCTGAGGCACAGAGAGAAAAAAGGATCTCTAAGAATAAGAAAATTGAGAGAACTGTGTGACCAATCCAAACGGAACAGTATTCGCATTATAGGGGTACCAGAAGAAGAAGAGAGAGAAAAAGGGATAGAAAGTGTCTTTGAGGAGGTGATTGCTGAAAAATTCCCCAATCTGGGGAAGGAGATAGTATCTCAGGCATTGGAAGTGCACAGATCTCCCAACACAAGAGACCCAAAGAAGACAACATCAAGACATATAGTAATTAAAATGGCAAAGATCAAGGATAATGACAGACTATTAAAAGCAGCCAGAGAGAGAAATAAGATCACATACAAAGGAAAGCCCATCAGGCTATCATCAGACTTCTCAACACAAACCTTACAGGCCAGAAGGGAGTGGCATGATGTATTTAATGCGATGAAGCAGAAGGGCCTTGAACCAAGATTACTTTATCTGGCAAGGTTATCATTTACATTTGAAGGAGGGATTAAACAATTCCCAGATAAGCCAAAGCTGAGAGAATTTACCTCCCACAAACCATTTCTACAGTGTATTTTGGACGGACTGCTATAGATGGAAGTGTTCCTACAGTTTAATAGCTGTCACCAGAGGTACTAAAACCACAGTAAATAAAGTAGAACAGCTAATTGCTAAGCAAATGCACAATTAAATTAACTATCCCCAAAGTCAATCAAGGGATAGACAAACAGTACAGAATCTGATACCTAATAAATAAAGAATGGAGGAGGAAAAAAAAAGAACCTTTAGATTGTGTTTGTAATAGCATATTAAGTGAGTTAAGTTAGACTCTTAGATAGTAAGGAAGTTAACCCTGAACCTTTAGTAACCATGAATCTGAATCTGCAATGGCAACAAGTACATACCTATCCATAATCACCCTAAATGTAAATGGACTGAATGCACCAATCAAAAGACATAGAGTCACTGAATGGATAAAAAAACAAGACCCATCTATATGCTGCCTACAAGAGACTCACTTTAAACCCAAAGACATACAAAGACTAAAAGGGAAGGGATGGAAAAAGACATTTCATGCAACTAATAGGGAGAAAAAAGCAGGAGTTGCAGTACTTATATCAGACAAAATAGACTACAAAACAAAGAAAGTCACAAGAGACAAAGAAGGACATTATATAATGATAAAGGGGTCAATCCAACAAGAAGATATAACCATTATAAATATCTATGTGCCGAACACAGGAGCACCTACATATGTGAAACAAATACTAACAGAATTAAAGGGAGAAATAGAATGCAATGGGGTATTATGTTTGGTACACATCGTGGGGTATCACGGGGAAAACAGGGTAGCATAGAGAAGGCAAACAGTGAATCTGTGGCATCTTACTACACTGATGGACAGTGACTGCATTGTGGTATGAGTGGGGGCTTGATAATGTGGGCGAATGTAGTAACCACATTGTTTTTTCATGTGAAACCTTCATAAGAGTGTATATCAAGAATACCTTAATAAAAAAAAAAGGATCAGGCAGACCTTCAAAATAAAATCAGGCAAATAGAACTTTTAGAAAGGAAAAATATAGCAATAAGAAGCTTAAACTCATTGGAGGTGAAAATATTTGCATATCACATATACAACAAGGGACCTATTATCTGGATTATATAAAGAACTCTCTAAAAACCATTGATACACAGGGTAATTTGGATCCATCTTAAAGGCATTATAGTGAGTGGATCTCAGTATACAGCCAATCTCAAAAGATTGCAAACTGTAGTTCCAATTATATAAAATACTTAAAATGACAAAATTATAGAGATGGGAAACAGATCAGTGGTTGTCCAGAGTTAAGAGAAGGTGGAAGGAGGGTGTGACTTTAAAAAAAGGCAACGTGAGAGTGTTTCTTTGTGGTAATAGAACAATTCTATGTTAATTGTGGTGGTGGTTATATGAATCTACACTTGTTATAAAATGTCATAGTTACACATAAAGACATTAAAATATAAGTACAGGCAAAAAAAAAAAAAAGAGTAGGCTCTTCCCTTACCAGCAATAGGAGTTTCTGCTTTTTCATTTTGCCTGTCTGATGAGTAAAAAGATTTTGCATTGTTAATTTATTTCCATGATTCCTAGTGCATTTGGAATATCTTTTTGTATGACTGACCATTACAATTTCATCTGTGAATTGTCTGTTAATATGCTTTGTTCATTTTTCTATAAGGTAGTTTTCTTTCCTTTCTTAATTTTAAGAGTGTTTTGCAACAAACAGCTAACATTTTTTGAGTAGTTATCACATGTGAGATACAGTTACAATCAATTTCATACATAGTTCAACATAATGTAACTGTTGCATTTATATTTAAAAGTGAGACTGTCTCATACATTTATTATTTATTTTTTGTTTATTAACTGTTGTTAGTAAGGATATTCTGACATCACAAAAGGAATTGCAGTGTTTTATCTTTTTATGTGCTTTGGAATACCTTAAAATATAGAAATTACTTATTCTTTAAGGATTAGTTTAAATTCATATGTGAAGAATCCTGGCACATTTTTCAATGGTAGATCTCTAATAACTTACCAGTGTTTTCTGAAGTAATTAGTCTAGTTTCATTTTGTTATTCTTGTGTCAATTTTAGTAATTTGCACTGTGCCAGGAAATCATCCATGCCATGGAGTTTTCACAATTAATTTTACAGAATTGCTTGTCCTGTTCTCTCAGTTTCCTCTGTATCTGCGGTTACACATCCTTTCTCATTACTAATCTTGTCTATTTTTCATTCTTATTTTCTTTGGGTAGGATTAGAAGAGGCTTAACTCTTTTGTTGATCTATTCAAAGAGTTGGCTTTTGAATGGATTCAATCAATTTTTTTTTTTTAGTTTTCAATTTTGAATTCACTTTTAATTACTGTTTTTCTTTTTATAATCTCTTAAGATATATACCTTGTTTCTACCTTTAAAAAATATTAAAGGCTATAATATTCTCCCTGAATACAGCTTTCACTGTACCCTTATCATCATCAGAGTAAAAGTTTAAAACAGTTATTAGTTTAACTATACTTTACATAGAAGGAAACAAAGCACCAAAGATACATGAAATTTCCACAAGGTCAGATTTAAAACCATTGTGGATATGAGGGAGAATTCCTTAATTAAATCTAGGGAATTCTTCATGAATCATCTTAATAGGCAATCTCTAAATTAGTAAATATTGCACACCAACATGGAGACAAAGAATACTATTTGTTTTGGTTTTGTGTTGTCTCTTGCTGTACATATCTTCTTCAAATTACCAAGGACTATAAGAAATACCAATAATTAATAATCACTAAAACTCTAGAAGAAGGGGATATTTTGTTATACCTGAAAGGTATTGTTCAAGGTCTTTATATTACTGTTGGATGCCACATGTCAACAGTCTAGCGCACTTGGACTCTATATTTTTATATGATTGGTATTGGACTAATGTCATATTTCTTATCATGCAGCTATGAATGATATTTTCTTTAAATAATTATTGACTACTCTTAAATAATCATGCTGCCCAATAAAACTCTTAATCATTTCTCTTTTTTGTTTTACATATATTTTCTAATGTGTCTGGAATTATATCTTTCAGGAATTCTCAATCTAATTTCTAAATAACTGGAAAGGGAAAATAAAAACTAAACTATGTTAAAATCTGTGTTAAATGAATAATTCTTTATAGTAAGCAAAATAAATAAAATATTTATATGACATAGATGTTAATATACAGACCCACTGTGTGTGTGTGTGTGTGTGTGTGTGTGTATCAGTGTGTGAAAAACACTAAATAGCAAGAAGTTCAATACTGAGGACACTAAAGACGCCCAAAATTATGTTTTCCTTTTCTGCAGAATGAAAGTATTTGATACAAAATGAATAAGTGTGAAAATTGATATTGTATGTGAAAATTAAATAGCATGCATTGAATTTTGCAGACACAAGTTCACCTACACATAAAGATTGGCTGTAGAAGTTCGTGGAAACAGACCTAGGACTTTCCTCATTAAGTAACATTATATTCTGGCTCCAAGTTTTGTCATGCTCTCTGTGGAAGATGCTTTATTCAAATGTAATTTTGGAGCACAGAAAATTCTCACCATTTGCTTTGACATAATGGAACCTTATTATGGTTCCAGCAGAATACTTTTTTACCCCAACAGAATATTTAAATGTGAACATGTAGGAAAACATCCATTGAGTCAGGATGAGCAAGCTGCAAAAAACGCACCTAGGAATCCGAGTGAATTAGCTTTTGGAATGAGATCGTCTATGGTTATCCATTATGAAAGTGTGAGAACACAAATTGGAGGGAATTCTTTTTCTGTCACTGCACTACCACTTTGACTAAAACATAGGATTTTATACAAAAATATATATTTAGTCATTCTAAAATTAATATACAAGTATTTCAGAGAGCACTGTTACTTCCTGGTGCTCTACCTCCTCAATGAATTTGCTAACCACGGGGCAATGAAGAACAATTCTCTTCCATTGTTTATTCAAGAGCAATGTTTGTTTTAGCCCAGGTCTTGATTTATGCCAAGTTCCTTCAGTACATGAATGCAGTCTAGCATTGTCAATGATATTTTCTATAAGCTAAATTTATATATCCTGTGGCAGTTATAGTAAAAGGATTTATATATATATTATATTTATATATTTAAGACTTAAGAATACTTATGAAAACCTTAAGATTTAAAGCCAACCTGCACTGTGATGGTTTAATGAAAAGAGATTACTGATCTGGACAAATTTTTATTATTTTTAATTACTTTACAGAAAGAAGAATAGCAGAATAAGATCATGGCACATGAAATTGGTACAGACAGACTTTAGAATGAGGAATATTTGATATAAAATTAATCATGATAACCAGGTCACATAATGAAAATGGAAGCTCTTAGGGCAAAGGAGACGGAAGGAGAGAAGAAAAATATTAATAAAAGCAAGGGAGTGATATTTCTATATTATTTCTGACAAAGTCCTGAGGAATGAAGCACCAGCAAAATTTTTCATGCTTTTTAAATTTTTGGTGGTGGCAAGAAAATGGATAGTTTTACTTTGTAAATTATTTAAGTATTTGCAATTCTATCTTGGATGTTGTAGAAAGTTGTATCTGTATTCATCACAGGAACCATCATCTTTTCAATAAATGATATCTGCCATTTCTTGGCTTTTTAGACAGCCACTGAGAAGGACATTTCATAGCTACAGGCACTAATGAAAACACATCCTGTTATCACTAAGCCAACTAAAATTAGGTTAGAGCTAGGGACCTCCTCACATTGGTTTCAATGCATGTGGTTCTTCAAGATCATTTCTGATTTCAAGATTTATCCTAAGAAGGAGTCACTTTTGTTCCTTAATATTCAGAATACAATCTGAGCATTTTTTGAATTAGGGAAGGGGTAGGAGGTAAGGGTAAGGCATCTTTCACTCATCAGTCTCATATGTGAGTTTAAATAACCAAAAAATGCTGCAAATTAAATCTTACAAAATAACTTCAAATAGAATGATGAGATTAAGAAAGGAACCATGAAATACCATCTTTAAAAGTCAAGCACTGGAATTTATTATATAAACATCCCTCCTCAGACCTCGTGCAGATATGTCTAACTTCTATTTATTTGGGTCTTTCATACACATAGATTTCTTTCCCAGAAATTGTTTATAATTGAGAATTTCCTTCCATATTCTAGACAAATAGGATTTCATTTTGAAATGTGTTAAGTGCCTTTTATAAAAATCTGCCATCATGTAGTCAAGCTACCGAGTCTTCTCCATATTCAAGAAAACTCAAGTATTTATATAATCCTTTCAAATATAATGTGTTTAAAAGATCAAAAATGCAGGAAAAGCAAAGTTGTTTCACTGCCCTGCAGCATGTGCTTTAATCATGTGTTTAAGATTTATATAAAATTTTAAGACCTATGAGCATAAACCATACCTATTTTTTTCCACTGAGAGATGCATGTATTGAATTGTTTATTATTAGATGATGAATGGTTCAATATATATAGCCTGAAGGGTGGGTTGTGTTGGCCATTGTGGACTTGGCTTTTCAATGACTGGTTTTCTTTATTCTGTCTCACATCTCCATATTCCAAAAATTCTTTTTTATTTTATACATATATAGAAATTCACACTGGAAAATACCTTTTAAAAAAGCATATTTTTTAGCCAGAATACATCATAAGAATTAGTTCCAGGCACAATACTCACTGTGAAGATACTATACCTACCCTCAATGACTAATTTTTATATATTTAGTCACTCATTAAATATTTTTGACCATCTGCCCTATGCTACATATTAAGCACTGAAGACAGAGATAGACTAAAAAACAGACTGTTTTTTTCAAATTGCTTAAAGACTTGTGAAAAAAGATAAAATTTATATTTTGGATATTTATGATCATAATCAAATATTGCAAGGGAATTCTTCTTAATGGAACTGTGTTTTTACCTGCTTATACACTTTGACAAAGATTTGAAGCAGTTAATTTTTTAGATCCCAGAATTTTAAGAAAATACAAGCATTAAAGAGGTCAGAAGACATTAAACAAATATATCAAAATTGAAGTTTCATAGCAGATACTTTCATTGAACGTAAAATGCCAAACTAAGCTTTTTGGCAAAGTAGCTTTTATAACTAAGCCAAAATTCTTATATGGAATATCATATATCTGGAGGGCATCATTTCAGAAAATGGACACTACACTCTGTAATAATTTCACAACATGGAATAATATAAAATATGTATATACTTTCAATATAGTTTAACGTGAATTTTTACAAAATACTATGTATCTTATAATGTCTTACATAATTCCACTTTAATAATAACCAGAACCCCATATAGCCACAGCTTTCTACTGTTGAGCCCTGTGTACTGATTGCAAGAATAAAACTGGCAGTAACAACACCAAAAATTTTAAGTTACATGTCTAACATCTGTTGCAACAAGAAAACTTTCCCCAAAGATCTCCATGTGTACAAATCACAGGTATATGGCTCCTTCGATTTTAAGCTTAATATTCAAGAAAAAAAATATTCCTTTCCCTGGATGCAGAAATGCACTGGTGGGAGGATAATCAACTCACCTTATGGAATGATTTTAAATGGGAACTAGTTTCATTTTAAGAGTAATAATTTCACATTGCATCTGAATATAAATTTCAAGATCACAAGATATGTTTGAACATACTTTTATGTTCTGTAGAAGAATATTTTGAAGTACAACCATTTCTATTAGTACATTTCACAAACGACAAAGTGGAGCCAAAGTCATGGAATCATCTGGCAAAAATCCCAGAGTTAGTGAGTGACAGGGTTAAAAGGGTATATACTTCTTCTGGATCCTTGGAATGAATATACATGAGGTGCAGACATATTAAAGTCCTATTGTGTGGATTGAAAATTTAGTGTAAGAAATAATACTTGTCTAACATAAATTAATGTAAAAATTTGAAATTTATATCTGAACACTGGCTTTTACAAGTAATAAATGGAAGCAGTTTATAGTCAGTCAAAGACATTATGTTCTGACATACTCCAAAATATATATTATATAGCTATTTAAGTTTCAGAACACTTAAAGAACACATAAAATACTAGGTTTGCAGAACACTTTAGAATCCTCTTTAAGACCATATGCTGGAATAAAGATGGCAGTGTGAGAGGTGAGACAGAGGCTTCCTCCTAAAACCGCATATAATACAAAAATATAATTAATACAACTCATCCTGAAAAAGCAATAGGAAAGAGGACTGTGCCAAACTGCACACACTTGGAGTAAAGAATAAACCTCACAAAACAGGGTAATGTACCAAAGCCGTGGCCCAGCAGGACCCAAGCCCTTCCCCCACCCCAGCTCTCCTGGGAGAGGAAGAGAAATAGAGCAGGGAGGGAGTGCAGGCCTGGGACTGCTGAATACCTAACTCCGGAGATCTGATCTGGGAGCACAAACCTACATTTCATGGTTTTCATGGTACTCTCATGACTAGGGGGTTGGAAAGCTATGACAGGCAGAATACCTGGAGAAACTGAGATTCCAGCTGCTTGTAGAAAGTAGGGATCCATATACAGCTGCTCTGGGACAAAAGAAAGGTGGGCAGTCTGAGAAACTTCCTAACAGCAAGAGGGCTGCTAAAGGGGCAAGGATTGCACAGAGCTTATTGCTCAGGAAAAAGGGCAGGTAGACAAAACTGTCTGGGTGCACTCTGTCCAGCAGGTTGGGAACTTACACGATTTTCAGGAGCTCCAGCGCCCTGGCTGGCTACACAGCTCCAAGGATGCCCTCCATGATAAGCAGCCTACTGCGACTTTCTCCCAGCCAGCCCCACCAGGCGTGCAAACCAGCAAACCCTACCCTGGTGTTAGGCAGGCCAGAGGGAAGCCCTGTCTACAGCAACTACAAACACAAAGCATAAAGGCTTATACCTGTGTGCTCGGCCCACTGGTTCTGGCAGTGGAGACAGGCACAGCAGCCAGGAAGCAGGAAACAGCTCTTTTCTCCCCACAGGCACCAATACTGCTTCCCTACGACCCCCGACATTGCGTCAGGGGCTGAGCAGCTCCAGAGAGTAGAGGTTCTGGGCACTACAGGGTGCCATATACAAATATGAACCGCTAAAGGAACCTAGTTCAAAGTAAAATAATGAATATGAATATAACCCTTGGGAAAGATTCAAATGAAATCTACCTCATGAATCTGCCAGAATGGGACTTCAAAATAAAAATCATTAACATGCTCATGGAGGTACAGAAAAATATTCAAGAACTCAGGAAGGAATTCCGGTCGGAGATCCAATCATTATGAAACACAGTATCAGAAATGAAATATACAATGGAAAGTTTTAAAAGCAGATTAGATAACAAGCTGGAAAACCTAGAAGAAATGGACAATTTCTTAGAAAAATACAACCTTCCAAGACTGACCAAGGAAAAAACAGAAAATCTAAACAGACCAATCACCAGCAATGAAATTGAAGCGGTAATCAAAAATCTACCCAAGAACAAAACTCCCAGGCCAGATGGATTCACTGCTGAATTTTATCAGACATATAGAGAAGACATAATACCCATTCTCCATAAAATTTTCCAAAAAATAGAAAGGAGGGAATACTTCGAAACTCATTTTATGAAGCCAGCATCACTCTAATACCAAAAAAAGGGAAAGACCCCACCAAAAAAGAAAATTACACACCAATAACCCTGATGAACATAGACACAAAAATATTCAACAAAATATTAGCAAACTGAATTCAAAAATACATTAAGAGGAGCATACACCATGATCAAGTGGGATACATGTCAGGGATGCAAGAATGGTACAACATTCGAAAATCCATCAACATCTTACACCACATCAACAAAAAGAAGAAAAAAAAACACATGATCACCTCCGTAGATGCTGAAAAAGCATCTGACAAAATCCAACATTCATTCATGATAAAAACTCTTAACAAAATGGGTATAGAGGGCAAGTACCTCAACATAATAAAGGCCATATATGACAAACCCACAGCCAACATTATACTTAACAGCGAGAAGCTGAAAGCTTTTCTTTTAAGATCGGGAACAAGACAAGAATCCCCACTCTACCCACTTTTATTCAACATAGTTCTGTAGGCCCTGGCCACAGCAATCATACAACACAAATAAATAAAAGGCATCCAGATTGGTAAGGAAGAAGTTAAACTGTCACTATTGGCAGATGACATGATATTGTACATAAAAAACCCTAAAGACTCCACTCCAAAACTACTAGAACTAATATCTGAAATCAGCAAAGGTGCATGATAAAAAATTAAAACACAGAAATCTGTTGCTTTCCTATATACTAACAGTGAGCTAACAGAAAGAGAAATCAGGAAAACAATTCCATTCACAATTGCATCAAAAAGAATAAAATACCTGGGAATGAACCTAACCAAGGAAGTGAAAGATCTATACTCTGAAAACTATAAGACACTCATGAAAGAAATTGAAGATACCCATAAATGGAAATACATGCCATGCTCATGGATAGGAAGAAAGAATATTGTCAAAATGGCCATCCTGCCTAAAGCAATGTACAGAGTTAATGCAATTCCTATTAAAATACCAACAGCATTCTTCAATGAACTACAGCAAATAGTTCTAAAATTCACATTGAACCCCCAAAGACCCCGAATAGCCAAAGCAATCCTGAGATGGAACAATAAAGCTGGGCGGATCATGCTCTCCAACTTCAAGCTCTACTACAAAGCCACAGTAATCAAGACAATTTGGTAGTGGCACAAGAACAGACCCATACACCAATGGAACAAACTAGAGAGCCCTAATATAAACCCAAGCATATGTGGTCAATTAATATATGATAAAGGAGCCATGGATATACAATGGGGAAATTACAGCCTTTTTAACAGCTGGTATTGGCAATACTGGACATGTAAGAGAATGAAACTGGATCATTGTCTAACCCCATACACAAAGTAAACTCAAAATGGATCAAAGACCTGAATGTAAGTCATGAAATCATAAAAGTCTTAGAAAAAAGTATAGGCAAAAAATCTCTTGGATGTAAACATGAGCAACTTCCTCATGAACATATCTCCCCAGGCAAGGGAAACAAGCAAAAATGAACAGGTGGGACTATATCAAACTAAAAAGCTTCTGTAAAGCAAAGGACACCATCAGTAGAATAAAAAGACATCCTACAGTATGGGAGAATGTATTCATAAATGACATATCCCATAAGGGGTTGACATCCAAAATATATAAAGAGCTCACACACATCAACAAACAAAAAGGAAATAAGCCTATTAAAAAATGGGCAGAGGAGCTGAACAGACACTTCTCCAAAGAAGAAATTCAGATGGCCAACAGGCACATGAAAAGATGCTCCACATCACTAATCATCAGAGAAATGCAAATTAAAACCACAATCAGATATCACCTCACACCAGTTAGGATGGCCAGCATCGAAAATACTAAGAACCACAAATGCTGGCAAGGATGCGGAGAGAGGGGAACCCTCCTACACTGCTGGTGAGAATGTAAGCTAGTTCAACCATTGTGGAAAGCAATATGGAGGTTCCTCAAAAAACTAAAAATACAAAAACCATTTGACTTGGGAATCCCACTCCTTGGAATTTACCCAAAAATACAATTCTCAGATTCGAAAAGACATATGCACCCCTATGTTTATCGCAACACTATTTACAACCGCCAATATATGGAAGCAACCTAAGTGTCCATCTGTTGATGAATGGATAAAGAAGATGTGGTACATACACACAATGGAATACAATTCAGCCACAAGAAAGAAGCAAATCCTTCCATTTGCAACAAAATGGATGGACCTGGAGGATATTATGCTCAGTGAAATAAGCCAGGTGGAGAAAGACAAGTGCCAAATGATTTCCCTCATTTGTGGAGTATAACAATGCAGCAAAATTGAAGGAACAAAATAGCAGCAGACTCACAGACTCCAAGAAGAGACCAGTGGTTACCAAAGGGGAGGGGTGTGGGAGGGCGGGTGGGGAGGGAGGGAGAAGGGGATTGAGGGGTATTATGTTTAGTACACATGGTGTGGGGGATCACGGGGAAAACAGTGTAGCACAGAGAAGGCAAACAGTGAATCTGTGGCATCTTACTACACTGAAGGACAGTGACTGCATTGGGGTATGGGTGGGGACTTGATAATATAGGTAAAAGTAGTAACCACATTTTTTTTCATGTGAAACCTTCATGAGAGTGTATATCAATAATACCTTAATAAAAAATATTTTTAAAAAGATCATATGCTAAAAAGAGGGAACACTACATCATTTTTCAGATCAGTGACATTTGATAACCATTCAGTCTAATTTGGTAACAATTTTCAATGATGTGATTGAGTGAATATTTGAATATATGACATTTGAATTTTCCACTTAGGCTTTTAAATAATCACTTTGGATTTCTGGTTTAATAATATAGAAAAATGATCTTATTTGTTTTGTGCTATCTCACATTATACATATGAAGTTAAAGTTACTTGTTAAAAATTTGCCACTTTGTCATAGACAGCTGATGAGATTGGTTTACTGAACATAACTGTGAGATCTATAACTATGTCAGCTACTATTAAATCACATTAAATCAGTAAAGTCCTGCTACACTGTATACCTAGGATGTATTTGAACACTTCATTTTTGTAAAAATCTTTAACGTAATGATGGAGTGCACTCTATGACTTCAAAAAGGCTTTCAGATTCAGAAAATATAAACATGGAAACCTTGGAATGGAAGAAGAGGAAACAAATTGGGATCAGCTAATGAATGGAAGACAGGCATCATCATGCATCCGAAAGGCAGTTTAAAATATCACAGAGTGTTAAATCACCCTATCAGATTTTTAATAGCTAAATTCCTTACCAGGGGGGAAAAAATGAATCATTCAATTCCATATAAAATTATTAAAAATCAAATCTGGTAGAGGAAACTCATTGACTGGAACTTAGTTATATCTAAGGAAAACAATCTATCAATAAACAAGGTTAAATGACCCATTAACTACTTCCTCTCACTTGAGAAAAACTGGGGTTAAAGACTTCTAGAACTGAATTCAGAATGTCTGGTGAAGGAGACTACTAACAAACGAGAGTGGAGAAGAGCAAAGGAACGCCAGAATGACAAGATGAGACACATTTCCATATTACCTTCTCTCTACCTGCAGCACATCACAAAGAAATGGAAGCTGTGGATGCGTTTTTATCTTGAGCTGGTGTGTAAGCATGCCTAATCACTTGGTAGAGCCGGCCCCTGTTTCTTTGGATTTGTACTCTCTTTTGTTTGCTTTTTTTAAACCACAACCAACTTTATTACAAGCGAGCTTTGCTCTCAGCAAACATTATAATAAAGGTATCACTGCACTTAGAAGTTCTTTCTTCTCGATAAATGGTTTTTGAAAATAAATTATTGATAGCAGGGATAACCTCATGCTAAAACAGGCGCCACAGAGAATGCAAAACAGAACATAGATGTAGTGTCTGCGCTCTGCTGAGCTAAGTTGTTAGTCGCATAGGAGTGAGGATAACAAGGTAGAAGTCAGGACAGAGAAAGGAAAGGAACTGAGGTACAGGGTCAAATTTGAGTTGCTAGTTTAGAACTAGGGGATGTGCTGAAGCTTGTCATTTATGCCAGAGGAATTGGCCAAAGTGGAGAAGACCCAAAGGAGGAAAATACAAAATAAACTTTACCTAAGAAGATCTTCAAACTACCCCGAAGTATACTTTCAAAAGCTTCTAACATCCTTTCAACAATAGAGAGGGCTCATTTTTTCCCAGTGATTTTTAAAATTATGTTTGTCAATAGATTTGTAGAATTGGGAGGCCCCTCGTGATTTTCTATTAACAATGACCAGTTTCTTCAAAGTTTGGACTCAGAAACTTTTGTGAAAGGTTTTTGTTTTGTTTTGTTTGTTTTATGTTTTCTGAAGTTCTCTTACTTATTGATGAAGGTATTCCATATTCCTTGTGTTAATTCTTGTAATGTATTATTTTAAATACGACATAACCCAGCATAATTGATATTTTTATAATCAACATATAGCTCTGTGTAGATTCCATTTCTTATACTTATGTTTAATATCTTCTTTCTGTATTTAAATTGCATACAATTGCTTTTCCCTCTTTTCCTTGATTAAATTTGGGAGATATTAGTCTATTTTATTATTTTATTACAAAGAATTAGCTCTTAAATTTATCTCATGTTTCTTTTTTCTAACTCATTTATTTCATTTATCTTTTATAGCCTACTTTCCTTAGAGCATTTTTTTCTTTCTGTAACATTTATGGCTGAAAGCTTGAATTAATTTGTTTCCTTTTGTTTATTTTTGTGTGTGTATGAATATAAAATCAAAGACAAAAAATTGAAACTCTGGGTAGAACCTTGGCCATTGTTCAAGGAATGCTTTTTCCTACACAAATATGGTTTTGCACTCTTGATTTCTAATGCAACACATTTTAAATTAATCAAATTAAAAATTTTAAAGTATTATTAATTTCTAGTGTTAGATTATCAAAGAGTATGCACTTTAAAAGTCATTCTTTTTACGTATTTAATGGCATTTTTGCTGCATCTTAATATATCCATTTTTTTATTTATATGTATGGCAGGAACATTTAAAAAATATTTATCTTCTATACCCTTAGTAAAAGTCTGTGCAGCAGGGCAGAAATTAGAAATAACTCAGTTTTCCTTGTCTGGCTCTGGTGCTCCCCAGAAGCATGGTTTCAAAATTACCCAGAAACCACCTCCAGTGCTTGTCCGCAAAGGAAGGAAGTGGTGTGATCTCAAAAGTGAATGGCTTCCTAGTATAAACGTTAGGGTTCTCAGTATAGAGATACCCAAGTTCCCATTTAACCAGAAAATAGACATACCTGTAATGCTGGTTACACTCTATTTGCTCCCCCTTCCAGACTCTCCTCCCCTTCTCTGTATGAGATGACCCATCTAGTCTAACATAGCTAGTTCTAAACTAGCAACTAGATTTGACCCTGTACCTTTTAAATCTATAGTTTATGTTACTCATATTCTCAAAATTTTTTTGCCATTAAATGTATTATAATCAGACAATGCTGAATTAAAGGCTCTGAATAAAAATATATTTCCATCAACTTTCTTTGTGGTTTTAGTAGTATTTCAATTATGCACAAAGTTGGGTTATGTTTTAAATATTGATTACCTTTCTTGCATAAAAATGGTACTCAAATACTTTTCTTATAAGTTCACTTTGTTATTAATGTTTCTATCTTTGATTTTTAAAATAACTTGTTTTATTACCCATTTAATTTATAATAGCTCTTTTTTTTTAGTAATCGTCATCTCATTCAGGACTAAGTTCAAACTCTCACCATGGTTCCCCATGTTTTCCTCTTCCCAGACCCACCCTGATAATTTTCTGATCCTCTTCTCTACTACGTTTTTTCCACTCTTAGTCCTATGCAACTACTGTCTCCTATTTACAGATGTTTCTTCTCAAGATCTTTTTATCCCTCTGCCTAGACCATCTTCCAATAGATGATCTCATGGCTTACTCCCTCATTTTCTTCCCTTCTCCACCCATATGCCAACTTAACCAAGAGGTCTTCCTATACCTCCTGGCCTGTTTATCTCTTCTTCTTTCACTTAGCTATCACTGCATACAATATATGTTTAATGTCTCCTGGCCTGTTTATCTCTTCTTCTTCCACTTAGCTATCACTGCATACAATACATGTTTAATGTCCCCTGGTTTGTGACTGTAAAATCCATGACTTAAAGGGTTGTGCTTATTCGGATCACTGACTGCAGTGATCTTACCACATAGAATATAACCGGACACACAGTAGACAATAACTAATGTGATAAATGTAGATATATTATGATTCTGTTTAAGGTATGATTATTCAAAAATTTCCAACTAATGCCTCCTGTAGTTCATTCTAATTTTAGAATTTGTGATTTTTAAAAGGAAATTTTATGTAGTCCTATTATTTTATTTAATATTGTGGTTTATTTATGTCCTGCCCAGGCTGATTTATTCATCTGATATAGAATGCCTAAACCCATCTTTAGGAAACAAGTCCTGCTGTTGAATATTTTCTTTGATTTAATTGTGTTTACTCTTATAGTTATAACCAGAAACTAATAGACATGTCCCTGGAATATATTCTATTTGTTTTGTACTTTCTTTTATTATAAAATAATGGAGAAGTATAAAATGATAAAAAAATTTACCTTTAAACATTTATATTCTCTCTGTCTTTTAGCCTTGGACTAATTCAAGAAAAGGTTATTTCACTCTGGGTTTTGGTTTCCAGTTGAAAATGTTTTACTTGAGATTCTGTCCTTTAATACACAAACCTCAGTTTAATGCCATTTCTCACTAACACCCTGACTCAAATGGGAGACCTGCAGAAATCTCTTGAAAGGCTCCTTCACAAACTGAAACCCTCATTTTGGAGTCTTTGCCTGCGAGCAGTGGAAGGTTCTCAAGGCTTTCTATTTTTGGTAAGAAACATGACTTTGAGAAAAGATCCATACATTGCACAAATCATAGTCTAAGTCTTATATTCACTTATCCCACGTCAGTAAACAATTTCATGAGAAAATACAGGGTCTATGGGCAGATTGATTAATAGGCCATTGTTAGTATTCGGGAGGTTGTAAGGTCAGGTTTTATTTTACTTTCAGAGGTTCCGTTTTTTTAACTTAAAAAAAATTGAGGTATGATATACATACAGAAAGGTGTACTTGACGGTAGAGCTTAATAAATTTTCTCAAAGCAAACGCACCCTTGTAAAAACCACAGGTCAAATCATGGAATATTTTCAACACTTTAGAAGGTTCACTTATGCATTTTATTGCTTCACTCCTAAAATGTAACAACTCTTTTCACTTTAAACTCATGGAACCATTTTGCCTGTTTTAAATTTTAATTAGAAGAAATCATAGTAGGTATACTTTTGTGTCTCACGTGTTTTGCCCAAATGTCTTTCAGGAGATTGATCTATCTTGTGTATTGTGTGTAGCTATCATTTGTTCATTTTCATTCATTTTTAATACCCTATCATGAATATATAACAGTCATTTCCAGCTTTGTTATTACAAAGCTGCTATTCTGAACATTCTCATAGATACATTGATACAGATATAGATGCAGACATAGAAATGTATTTGTTAGTTATGTCTAAGATTGAAATGGTTGGATTATAGAAATTATGCATTTTCACCCTTAGTATATAAAGCCAAACTATTTTCAATAGTTGTCTGAATTAAATTTCCACCAGTTAGTGGTAAGAGTTCAAGTTATTTCAAATCCTCACCCTCAGCATTTATGTCTTTCTAATTTCAGCCATTTTTGTGAGTTCATATTGGTATCTCACTGCAGCTTTAATTTAAATTTCTATAATTTTTGCTGAGGTTGAACTTTTTTTTACATTATTCTTGAACTTTTGAACATCCTCTTTCATGAAGTTTCTATGCAAGTGTTTTGCCCATTTTTTCTATAGGATCTTTTTTCTCATTCTGTAAAACCTAAAATAAAAAAAAATAAACTAGAAGGGAGAATCACAGGATAAATCTGGAATACTCAATAATGTAAAAGTAGAAATTCTTCCCAAAGTAAACTATAGATTTAACTCAGTGTTGATCATATTCTAAACAGGATTTACATGGACATTAAAAAATATGATTGTAAAGTGATTATAGAAATACAAAAGGTTGGTATAACCAAGAAAATACTGGACAAGTAGTAAGTGGGAGAACCTAATCGACCAGATACCAGCATGTATTATGAAACTGCAGTAATCCACCTGGCATGATATTTGTGCATATAGAAAAAAATAGAACAGTGGAAGTGAAGTCCAGAAATAGCACCACATATGTATTGATAAATTTTATGACATATTTAGAATTAGTGGGTAAGCAACCTTCTTTGTAATAAATGCTGTTGTCAATCAGACTCCAAATGAAAAAAAAAGAAACTGACTCTTAACCAACACTTACCACAGCAAATTCAATAATCAATTCCAGGTAAAATAGAGATCCAAATTCAAATGGTAAAACACTAAACTTTACACAGATAGCAACAAAATTTATCATAATGGCTTTGTGCAAGCAAATATTTCTTAAATAGGATACATTATAAAGTGAACATTTATAAAAATGAACTATATCAAAATGAAGAACTCTTTATCAAAAGACACTACTGAGTAAAAATGCCTTCCACAGAGATAGAAAATATATTTTGTAATATATACAAGAGAGGACTCATATCTAGAACATAGAAACAACTCATTATTTTGATAAGTTCAAGTTAATTTTTCTCATTTTGAATCATCTCTTTGGTTTCACATTTAAGAAATATTTTGTTATCCCAAAGTCACAGAGATTTTATTTTATGATTTCTCTGTTTTACCACCAGGTTTTCTTCTGGGCCTATGTTAATAACTGTGAAACACACACACACACACACACACACACACATACACACACACGTATATACATATATATACACACACACACAAATTCATAATCAATAGTCAACATGTAAAAAACAAAACTATTACAAATAAATCAATGGCTACATTAATCCAATATTTTAGAGGAGACTCAATAACCTATTTTTTAATGTGATATTCTCTTAGAAAAGATCAACTGCATCAAATAGATTGAATCTAATACCTCTTTGAAATTTCTGTTTTCCTTGCTTTTATATTTTGTAACAGAATATGGGCAACTGATATCTAAACAGACATTTCCTTTTGTAAATTCCCAATATCTTTAAACAATTTTCTTCTTAATTTATGTGATTTTATCTTCCAAAACTTTCTGTTGGACTATTAACAAGGTGAACATTGTACAAACTATCTTGTTCTGCCTGCAGAAAATGTGATAATATAGAGTTAATCACTCCAGAAAATAATAAAAATACGTGTTTTATCAAGTAATTTTCGTAGGTTAAATATGACAATAACCCTAAATTCATAAAATCAACCAAATGCTACACAGCCTTTACTTCCTTTCTGTACCAGATCAGCTGAGCAACATTTGGGGGAATGCACATCATTAGTAATCTATCACAGATTATGGTTCTTTTAAGAGTATGTGATCAATTTATTTGAATTTATCCTTGAAGAGAGATGTAATGTAATTAGCAAGCTACTAAAAGTGCCTAGTAAATGTATTGGGTGATTAGAAAAATTGTAGGAAGCTAATAAGAAAGGACAACTGCCTCCAATGTTATGATATAGGGGAAGAGTCTCAAAGTCACTCTGAGGAGACGAGAACTCCTTTAATATACACAATTGTTTAGGTAAGATTGTTGACTTTTTCTAATACTACGCATATATTTTCATCTAGTTAAAGTAAGTCAAACATGGGGGGGGGGGGGGATAAAACAAATTCGCAGCTCTTACCGTGAGTTGAAATAGTGATTTTTCTGTATAACTTTCATATTTAAATGTGGTATCTAATAAGTGTCAGCTTACTTCAAACACCATCATGTTTGAACACACCGTTACACGTAAAAAATAGTATTCAGCCTAGTAAAAAATATCTGTTGCACGGAACACTGCTATAAGGAACTGATGTCACCACAGGACTTAATTTGTCCACCACCTATAACTGCATCAAGTAAAACCTGAAAACAACACAAAGTGGCTTATCAGGTCTGGGTCCTTCCTTCCCCATCTGCTGTGGCTGCGGGCATTTACATACTGAATGACATGAGCCACAACCAGATACACCTGAACTAGAACATGTGCTCTTATAATTACTGTTTTGATTTACAAGAGAATGTGAGGTGCTTTCTCTGCATTTGGGGCCACAACCCTCACTCAAATATTAAGCATGCTGTCTCATAGTATCCAAAATCTGTCCAAATCTCCACTTACATTATTTTTCTGCAAGACCTGCAGTGCCTTATTGACATTGTTCAGGGCATGAACTCTTGTGGATCCTTTTTCTTTTGGCTGAAAACAAAATGAAACAATGTTTACTGCCCAGCAGTCAAACAATCTACTAGAAATGAAACAATTTATACCTTTCATTTCTAAATTTGACTATTTTAAATGAATACAGGCTGTGAGGCATTAATGTAATGAATTTACATGCTCTGGGCTAATTGCCCTCATCATAGAATTTGCTTAGCATGAATTGACCACTCCTCAAGAAAAATGACAGCATTTTCTTTTCTTCACAAAAGCTATTTTGGTTATGATCTCTCCTTCATTCTACAGCCCAACTGGGGATTACAGAAGGACCTCCAAGAGAAACATCAGTATGCACAGAGACACATCCTAGTGACATAGGTGAGTTAACTTCCACACTGTTTATGGAGGTTTAGAAGAGATTTGAGCCTAGCAACACTATATAATGCCAAATAGGGTTAAAGGAAACTGTAAGTGTCAATACCTTAATTGCCTTAGTCACTGAAGTTCAAAACCTCAATTATCTTTGGTTCTCTGACCCTTACTCTCAATCCCCAAAGTCATATCTTATTCTGTAATTTTTAAACTAATATTTGCATATTGCATTACAAGATACTGATTAACTCATTTATTTTAAGTTATGGAGTTGGAGAAATTCTACCATTATGTGTCCTGCCATATTTCCCCCTTAAATGAGATCTAGTCTCTTGGTAAATTTCTAGGTGCACAATAAAGTACAGATGGTCCCTGATTTATGATGGTTAAACCTACATTATTTTGACTTTATGATGATGTGAAAGTGATGTGCATTCAGTAGAAACCATACTTCGAAATTTCAAATTTGCATCTTTTCCCAGGCATGTGATATGCAATAGGTCCTCTGCCCTAACACTGGGCCATGGCAGCGAGCTGCAGCACCCATTAAACACCCAGTCACAATCACGAGGGCTGACAACCAATACACTGACAGGACTCCTGCAGCCATCCTGTTTTTCACTTTCAGTCTAATATTCAATCAATGATATGAAATATTCAACACTTTATTCTAAAATAGACCTTGTGTAATGATTTTGCCAGCTTTAGGCTAATATCAGTGTTCTGAGCATGTAAGGCAGGCTAGGCTAAGCTATGATGTTTGGTAGGCTAGGTGTATTAAGTGCATTTTCAACTAATGATATTTCAACTTCCAATGGGTTTATTGGAACGTAACCCCATCATAAGTCAAGGAAAATCTGTATTGTTAACTATTGGCACAATATTGTACAGCAGTTCTCTGGAAATTATTCCTCTGGCATAACTGAAACTTTATGACTGTTGAACAGCAACTCCCCATTTCCCATATCTCATGTTAAGTATTCTATTACAATAAAAAATATAAGTTAACTTAAAAGGTATTGTGGACAAAAATCCTTATAAAAAATCCAATAACAAAGATGCCAATTATTAAAAGTGAATAGTAATTAATAATTTTCATAAATGATACACTGAAAATGTTCGCCTTCTTGCTCTGCATATGATAGAATGTGTCAAAATAAAAATAATATTGCAAGATTGTTTTATTGAATAGATCCTGCATTGCTAGTTAAATCGGTGATTAGTAAATCAGTATATTTTATTAAACCTCATAAAACTATGCTGAGTATGTTTCTGGTCCAAAATTCTCCTAAAGTTAAATTGAACTTCCTTATAAATAAGTCACATACCAGTTTTTGCCCTGTTAGGCCTTCTAGAAGGTCTAGGAGGCGTCGCCCATCCTGCAGGTCACTGAAGAGGTTCTCTATGTGCTGCTTCCCAAACTGAAATAGGAAATATACCCAATTAAACAAAGCACACTTCCAGTGATCCATTTCCATGATTATGTCTTTTAGAATGTAAAGCTATGTTTAAAAATATTTAATGTATCTAATTCTTAAATCTGCCAAGGGCAATGGATGAAAAGAGAACCTGCAGGTAAAAAATGAAAAACAAAAACAATAGATCATCATTAGGTCAAATCTATTTAAATTGTTTTTAATAACAAGAGTTGGATATCTGTAGCCTAGTTTGTCTAATTAACTGTGAATGCTGATTCTATTAAGGAGGAAAAAAGGTTTAAATTATCAGGCAGTTGAGAGCGGAGGGAGAAGTAAACACACAAGAAACAATTTGCCCTGAATAAGTGCATAAAAAGTAACCATTCTGCATACTTGGAAATATAACACATAGTCACAGAGGGCTCACCATCCTTGATACATAGAACATGCCTTCTCTGAATATACATTTTGCATGCTACCTCAAAATGACCCATTCTCATATTGGAAAGCTGAATCTTTACAAAGATCTGATTTAAATTGAGGTGAAATAGGGCTGTAAAAGCTTTTCATCTATTTTTCTCAGTATTTACTTGAGAATTGTGCTGTAGAAAAATAACAGCCACTAATAACATCTAGCATCTCATGAGAAACACTCCACTAAATGAGTGGCTCTTAAAATCTGTGACATTTCTGTGAGGTTAGCATTAACATATTTTATAGGTGAGACAAAGAGGTTGAACATGTGTCTCTTGGTCACAAAACTAGAAGGTGATAAAGCCAAGATTTTGGCCTTTCTCTCCCTATCTCTTGGGGGGCTGCTTCTTTCTATTTTATCTTGCTTCTTCCTTGGCCTACTCCTCTTTCCATTTGATTATCTTTCAAATACTTTTTTTTTTCTGTCATGCCCCCGATTATTTTCTTTTTCTGGTTTAAAGCCTTCAATCCATTTATATGAAATCATTCCCAACACTTTCATCACCCAAGTTATCTAGAAAGCTCTAATTTATCAGTGGCAGATGTTTATTGAGCACCAATAAAGCTGTGCTTGGTGCTGGAGCATACACTAGTAACTAAGACAGACGTGACCCCAGTCCTTGTGGAACTCTGAGTACAGCAGGAAAAAACAAATATTCCTAAAATAATGCTACACAGAAGTTAGAAAAAGGACCTAGGAACATGCAAGTGTGGGAGCTCCCATACTCTGAGGATCAGGAAAAACTTTCCCCAAAATGTCAGGTGATGGGTCTAACATCAGCTTCCAGGGGATTGGGCTGTTCCCATCCATTGCTTTGATCACACATAAACTTGACATTTCCCACAGGTCAAGAAAATCAAGAAGAGCTTTGGTTCCTAGGCAAAAGATATCCCTGAAGCTGCCAAGATTAAACACATAGGACTCAGGCTCTCTCTACAGCAATGTAGCCACGTCACTGACAGCCCCCTCAATGCCTAGGTGTCTCACTTAATGAAAACACTGACCTCTTGAAAAAGTCAACCTGTTCATCTATGCACAGCTTTGGGAATCAAGCCACATATGTGATTTGATCAAGTTAAAAAATTCCTTTTGCTCAAAAATTCGTTTTGAAATTCTATTCAAAAAGTTCTGTTTAAAAATTTCAGAAGAAAAGAAAAAAACACAAAATAATAACACGCTAGAATTTTTTTAAAGCATCTTACTTATTTGTTATGTGCACAACACATAACATACAAGTAAATCTTGACAGCACGACTTTTATGAAATTTTAAGTAAAGCTTTCTATAAGTAAATAAAATGAACACATAGTTTATAATAATTCTGCCAAGAACCTCAAATATAACCTGAGATCACTTGGTATTTTGGGGGGTAATATTAAGGTTTTTATTTTCAAATTGCTGGAAGGTCTACAATCCCTTAAAAAATGGCCTTATGGTTTTAGGACTTTTTTTCAGGAGCAAAATCTTACAGGTGAATTTGAGAAGGGCATGGCTTCCAAACTTATTGATGAAAAGAATACTGCAGCCTGAAAGGTGTAAAGTTTTGAAGAAAGTAAATAACCTATAGAGATACCTCCTCTTATTAAAAATGCGTATCTAGAAAATAGATGATAGATAGACAGATAGAACACAGTAACACAGTCTGTCAAACCAGGAAGGATGTGGGTGGCAACATGTTCATTCAAGAAGAGCAGGAACAGGGAAAGAGGCAAGTCTTGGGGCACAGTATAAAACCCAAACCCCAAGGACATAGGCATCACCTGGCATCCAAGACCCAAGGACTAGAAAGCTTATGCTTTTGGGCAAGAAGTCTAGACAAAGGTCAACAAGGCAAACAGGCTCTTTCTTTGATCCAAACTTACACATGAAGACCAGGGTATTTTATAATTCTCCCTTTTTAACTGGAATCAAACAAAATAGAGAGGAAGTGAAGGATTATAGGCTAATCAGAGGCCTCCAGGCACATCTAACTGGGACACCTAAAGAGCAGTGAGGTGGTAGCGGAAAAGACAGTTCCCAGCATACGTAACTCTCAAAATTTGCACACTCAGTGATATATTAAAGTGTCATGTTTGAAGTCCAATTTCTATTTGTTATATCCACAACATTCTCTAGTAGAGTACTTCTCAGAACGTTCCACCACAACATCCTTCCAGCAGATGAGATTGAATGAATTTATCCCAGTCTGGCACTATAAATCACACAGTGACTACAGGTTCAACATTTCTAAGAAAACCTATATTCTATTTTAAAAATCCGTGAAGATTTTGCCTTCCTTTCTTAATGCATATTTGTTTTAACTTAAAAATAATTCCAGGCACTTTTGAGTGAAATTTCCCCTCCTCTGGTTTTACTAAAATGGTGCTCGATGAAATGTACAATATTTAGTCTGTAACTTTTTGGATCTTCAAGTGCACACTCTTATTTCCCCAGTAGTATGAATACCCCAGGAAAGCAACACATTTCATTTCTCTCGGGTGGTTTTCATTTCTCTCCTGTATTCAACTCCTCATTCCATAGCATTATAGATATGATATAGCACACATTTCAGAAGCAGAAATAGCTGACTTTTGAACTCAAGTCTCCTGTTTACTGGCTGTGCCATCTTGGGTAAATGACTTTGCCTTTCTAAGGCACAATTTACTCTTTAGCAAATGGAAATTGAAAGAATACCACTTCAGAGTACTCCTCTGAGGTTTCAATGAAACAGTGTAGGTGTGCTGAACAGACTTGGAAAAGAGTAGGCTCTCAATAAATATAGGATAATTTTTCTATTTTATTCTCTTATTCCTTGACTTCTCTTTTTTGGCTAAATTCTAGATATAAATACAATTACAGGACATTATTGAATCTACTAGAAAGTGCAGAGCTCACATAAAGTATATCCTGTTTTCTCTTAGTTGGGCACCCCTGTAGGAGTGAAAGAAAAGGAGGGAAAATATCACTACATGTTCAATTACTGACACAGGGAAATGTGGATGGCACAGGGGAAACACTCAGAGGCTTCAAGCCATTTCTCTTTTTTCTTGTTCTTTGGATTACTTTTAATTAAATCTTTTCCTCCCTTTTCATCTTCTACATCTACCATGTCTTTTGGTTGTGTGTTGTATCTGTCATGAAAACAGCAGCAATCTCTTAAAATATCCTATCTTTAATGGCTTTCTCTTCAAATGTGTGAAAATTATTTTGTAAAACACAAAAAACTTTAAACCTCGTTGGACCATATGACCCTGTGGCTCTCTGTCTTTAATCCCCTTCATGACTAATATTTCTTTAAAAAGTGAACTTTTGATATTACTCAACAGTTTCCTACATTCACTTACATACCATCTTCTTCCTTGCTAACCCAAATAACAGATGAAAGGACCAGAAAATGAGACAATCATCCTTCCAAATGATTGTCAGCATAGTAATAAAGAAATAGAAATGCACAATGTTCAAAAAGAAACGGGCTGATTGGTAAGTGGCATAAGCAAAGTGAAAAAATCAAAGTGAAAAAAAATGAGAAAGGAACAGAAATGCATTTGTGAAAATATTTAAATAGGTTCCAACTCCAGAGTTGTGTCGATCTTTTAACTTGAAAATACAGAGGAATCAATACAGTGTTCCATTAAGAGGTAAAGAGCACAGGAATAATTTCACATGGCCTTCTAGTTATAGAAAGGTCAGCTTCTGGACATCTCTGTTGTTCAGAAAGTCAAGGTACTTTTCTGTGTTTATAAATATTTCTATACTAGAAACACCAAAAGCACCGGAGACACCAAAAAGGAGGGCAAAATTAATTCAAAACTTAGTGGTGACTACAGCTGACCAGCTGCCATAAAATAATGTAACCCATTGTAATATAAATGTGTGATTTTCACAGATTGTTTTATTGAGTATGGGTTGTAAAAAGTATTTTATAAGACAATTTTATTTAGGTATAATATACATACAGAAAAGTACACATATCTTAAGTATTAACTCAATGAATCTACAGGAACCGAACACATTCATATTATCAGCACCCAGATGAAGAAACCGAATATGACCAGCATTCTCAGCGCTTCCTCACACCCCCTTCTGTGTTTGCCCCTTCAAGTGTGACCATCATACAAACTTTTGCTACCAGACATTAGTTTTGCCTTGAAAGGAGCCCCTTAAAACATAATTGCTGGTTTGGTATTCCATTTTAGGAAACTAGTGTTTGAAAGACATCAGGCTTAGGCAGAGGGAATTTGGAAAGAAAAACCGTAGTGCTGAAATATATTTTACAAAACACAGGGAAGCAGTGTAATACAGTGAATAAGAACGTTTACTGTGTACCCAAATGCCTCGGTTCAAATCCCAGCTCTGCCATATTTCAGCTGTGTGATATTGAAGAAGTAACTGCACCTCTCTGTGCCTTACCTTTTTCCTCTATAAAATGAGGATGTACTATTGCCTAACTTGTGGCTATGCTGGGAAGATTTAAATACACTGAGAACAGTGCTTTGTTGTAAGTGCCAAATAATCCATATTTCCCAAAATTCTCTTTGTAATTTTTGCCTCAAAGTAACAGAAGGGATCAACTTCAAAATATTAGTATGGGGATTAAATGGATTAATTAATATAAGGTGTCCAGGATGTTTCCTGGCACAGAAAATGATTAATAAGCCCTAATCATATTACCTCCTTCTCCTTCCTGTTAAATGCCTTCACCTGCAGGTGGAGAACAGGATCTCTTTAGAAGGTCCCAGGGTCCTAGTAGGATTTGGGTATCTTGAGGAGCGTTTAATAAGGAACAGTTTACAAAGATGAGGGCAGGGTTTAAAGAAACCACCAGAACTGGTAAGAGAGAAGTGCTGTTATCACTCCTAGACTCAGAGGAATGAAGAGACAAGGAGTGGTTCCTAGTTCCTGAAAAAAAAGAGAGTGAAGAGGGTCTCCTGACAGGAGCATTAATATTTCGGTGATGAATATAACCATCCTGCAGTGAATAAATGCCCTGATCTTTCTTTCCTCCCTGCCTCCCTCCCTTCGATCTCCCATAAATGCTCCCCTTAGCCAAATCCAACTGGAAGCCAGAAGGCAAAAGAGTCTGCTGATATGGCCCACAGAGGTCAGCTTCCCAGGGAAGAGAAAGGGGGACAGTGGATCAGCAAGGATAAACTAAAGATATTCAACATCCCAGACAGGGAAACAAATTCCCTTTGACACAAGGGATCAATGTCAGGGATACCCATGGCAGGAAACAAATGAAGACCCAAGTGTTGCTCCCCAAGCCTCCTAAATTATTTCTATCATTGGTAATATCCTTTCAAAGAGCAAAATGTATCACTGAGATACTTCCTCTTCTCTAATAGGGTATCAAAGTACTGGAATGTTTCATGGGCTTTAACAAATGAAAATTAACATACAGTATTCATTGTTCCTTGGCATGAAATGTTTTAGAGACTTCTGTATCCTAGGAACAGCATTAAAATCCAGGCTACAAAGATAATCAAGAAAAATCCAAGTTATTCCCTGGAGCTAAGAAGGGCTCAAGAGCTAAGTTAGATAATATAATAGTTTTACAATCTTTCCAGATACAAGTTATTTGAGAGTACCTCTTTATAAAACATAATCACCAGGACCCAAGGTGTATATTATTCTATTAGGTACACAAGGAAAGGTTCAACCATAATGCACATTAGAACTTTCAACAGGAGCCAGAACAATAGTTAATAGAAATCAAGTCATTATCTGTAAATGGTCTATTATAACCCCAAAAGTAAAAGGTGCTTAACCAAAGTCAGCATGGTTTGTCGTCTGATCAGGAGTATCTGTCCCATGCTTTATAATAAAACGTTTTACAAAGTTTGTACAAAACTTATTACTATTCTTAACCTAGGCCTGAGTTTTCTCAATTTGGAAATTAGATGACCTAGTAATAAGTACCAATTCAATTAACAAGTATTCTAAAACAAAAATTAATAAAATTATGGTAAGTAATTTTCTTACATTTCTAGATGTAACTTTAATATAATTCACAATAGTTATTTAAAAATATGTGGAAACATTACAAACCATAATTCTAGCTATTCTACTAGCTTTAAAGACTCCCCCTAAATTTAAAATTCTGAAAGTTAAATTCAAATTTTCTTTTGAATCACATGGTTATAGGATTTAAGAGGGATAACCAGGGCTATTTTGAGATAGCTATGGATGGAAACGGAGGTTGATTACATTCTATCCCAATAGTGGCTTTTGTGACAGAAAAAGCATAGTATAAAGTTTGCAAGCAAAACACGTTTCAAAGCATCTAAATAACACTCTGATTCATCAAAAAAAAAAAAAATACTGTGACAATGGGCAAGCTCATTAGAGAAATGCCACCTACTAGCAAAATACAGAAAGAAAGGACTCCTCCAGCTTGTTCAGGTCCACTATGAGACCTACTGAAGAAGATTTTAATTAATAATAAGAATAAATGTAAAATTTATTATAAAATAAATGTTTTTAAGATTTCCCGGTTGCACTGCAGTATAATTGTGTGTGGACAATTGTTGATAATACACAGCCTCCTCTTGATCATTCCCTACCCTTACCCATTAGGAAGTCAACCTTGAACTCTCCAATCTCTCTTTTTCCATGCTTATGAGCAGGGTCCGTCCATAGACAGTATCATATCAAGAGAATAGAAGGCACACAGGAAGGACAAAGGTCACAGAGGATAAAACATTTAACTAAGAGCTCTGTCCCCGGTATACCTCTATTTCCTTCTAATAGTTTGAACCGTACAAAATATTTAGTTCTGTAGTAAAATACGATCGAATGGCAATTTCATATGATTCAACCTCATAAATTTTAGAAAGACATAAGTAATAAACATCGAGTGCTTAGTTTATGTCTGCCACAATTCTGTGCACTGTACGTGGATTATTTCAATTAATTCTCAGAACAAGCCATTACAATCATTCTCATTTTTTGGATGACAAAACTGAGGTGCAAAGGACATAAGTAACTTGACTAAACTCACACAGTGAAAAAGTGGTAGATAAAAACCCAAACTTAGGCGGTCTATCTCCAGATTTCTTAACCATTCTCTGCTTTGTAACTGCCATTTGAGCTTGGCTTCTTTGATCATAACAATATTCAGGCTCAGGGTTGGATAAATTTTACTTATACCTTTTCATAATCTATTTCAATACAGGAGAGATGAATTAACTAACTTATACTTTTTCTTTGCCCTGAGGTTTCTGAAGGTCAGATACAGTTATGTAGCCTACAAACAAAATTGCTTCTAATTTTAGGTTGAATTAGTAACTGAAGGATAGTAACCCAGTGACAATTCTAACTCTGCACATTAAGAAAATTCTCCAGTGTCCTAAATTTCTATTGTTATGTCATTCTTTGGGAAGGTTCTTTTAGCTCCTTCAGGAGTCCAGCATGCCAGGCAGTGAGTTCCTCAATAAATCTGGTAAATACTGCTCTAGAAGCCAAAACAAAATATTAAAATGCAGAATTCACTCTAAGGTACATGGGAAATCTGGCTTTTAAATATTAATTAAATTAAAATACAAAGCAACCCCTACACCAAAATCCCAGGCGGCTATTGATCAAAATATAACAAATATAATCCTTAAAGCTGATGAGGATTAAGTAGAAAAGAGAAGGAAAAGTTTTACGCAAGTGTTCAGTGCAGTTATTTCTTGAGAGATCCACTCAAACATGCCAGTTACTCATTGAAAACCTTCCATGAGAGATTCATGTGGTTCCAAATTAAAGAATATAGCATCTGGGGTCAAATAGGCCTTTATGTAATTGCAGTTCTAACTTTTCCTGATTGTGTGACCTTAGACATATTATTTAGTAATTTGCCTATTTTCCTCACGTGTCAAAGCAGGAGACATGGATTAAATTATTCAACTGAATTTAATATATATTATTCAAATGCTTTTTATTGGGCTAGGCTCTGGGAATAACTGGGAAGATAAGAGATAAAAAAGATACAGCCATTGTTTTCACAGTTTTAGTCAAAGTCTGGGAAGCAGGTATGTATTTAAAGCAAATATAATTATAGCACTATGTTATAACCCTGTCAACAGTGGTGGTGTAAGTATCGTGCCAGCCCAAACAGGAGAGATGTCATCTTCACTTGAGAGAATAACAGAAACAGGAATCCTTGAACTGAATTTACAAGGCTGAATAGGAAATCAGCAGGGAGATGTGGAAAGAGGAAGAGAATGCCAAGCAGAGGAACACTTCATATGCGAAGGACCAGATAAATTAAATTACATAAACTCTCAAGAAACCGTGATAAATTAGTTCTTTGAGCACAGGGTGCATGGAGGGATGGGAGATGATGAGACTTGAGACGTGGGAGACCACGGCACAGAGGACTTGGGCTGGCCTCCTCAGGCACTTGGGAAAATGCCTAATGGTCATTTGTTTTCATGTTTTTGAATGTGGAATCTAATTTTTAAAAATTTCCCATATTTATCACATTTATATTTAGACTGATGTTTTAAGGTTAGTAGTGTTTGGGAAAGACCAATATTGACATTGTCTAGAGGCTAATCTTGGAGTCTTGAGAATCTGAGAGAACTATTCTTGTGTGGAAATATTACTTGGCAAGGAAATAACATGGTTCAGGAGCAACTACACTAAATTATAAATATGAGTTCCTTAAAATCCTAAGTAACTATCTACCTTTCCATCTGAACCTGTTTAGGCAGTAGCAGAGGTCACCATCTATGGTAGATTAACAGCAAAGCTGGGCCAAATATTTCATTCTTTCTGGAATCCGTGCCCTTTGCAATGGGAGTCAGCTGCTCCTCTCACAAAGAAGAGATGTCTGTTCCCCTGTCTCTGGAATCTGAGTTGGCCATTGCCTTACTCTGGTCACTAGAATGCAGTGGAAATGCTGGCGTTCCACTTCCAAATGTAGGCCTCACAAGGGCTTGAGCATTTTGCTCTTGGTCATGCCTACACCTTCACCATAAGAACATGCCTGAATCAAATAGCTAGAAGATGAGACATGTCAACCAGAGGGCCAAGATGCCCTAGGAATCCCAGATGAGGTCATCCCAGGCTGGCTGACAGCCAGACATGTGGGAGAACTCAGCCAATATCAGCAAAGCCACTTTGTAGAATCATAGCTAAGTAGAGACATATGAATAATCCCAGCAGAGAGCTGAAGAACTGTCTGGCTGATCTGAAGATCTGAAAGAATAATAAATGGTAGTTGTTTATACCTACTGACTTTCAAGGTGGCTTGCTATACAGTAATAGCTAACTGATACATGTCTATATATGTTTGTTCCTACACAAGAGAAAGGTTCTGAAAAATTAAACTGTTTTATAAAGATAGATAAATTATGAAAATTTTTTAAAGGAACGATTGCAATTCTGGGGAAAAAGAGGTACAGGCTAGAAACATTATTTTACTGTTGAAACTGAATATGGGCAAAAAGTCACTGTCTGTAGATACCTGAATTATTTGTAAACCAGTACAGTCATTTACACAGTTCCTCCAATTCTTAAAAAAGAAAAACAATAGCAAGTCCTATTATTTTTAATTCTCATCTTCATGGAACAATAAAAAAAATACAATATTTTCAACCTTCAAATATTTCTAAAGCTACCTTTGAACAATGTTGTTTGTTAACTCTTCTGTGGTAGTTATATACTGTAAATACAGCCAAGATTGTATTTCTTGCTCAACATGTTCACTTAAAGTTCACTTGGATCTTTGAGAGAAGTTAGAAAAGGAGGGCAAACGTTTTGTTCTCCTATTTACTAGATTTTGTACTTAGTTGTCACTTCAGATAAAAATTCCAGTTTATCTAATTTTCTTCATTATAGGTGCTAATTTCCGGTGGTTTGTCATTGAGACATTTTCAAAGCAAAAATAAAGAATCAAAAAGAATTCTCCGTGAATTAAACTGTCACCTTCAGTTAGTGTATCTAGAATAATACATTTTTGAATAAATTAAGTGGAATAATAGCCAAAGGAAAGTAGTTAGGTTTGAGATTTTTTCCTTATAAAGCTCATGAGAATTTTGAATCATCTTATAAACTAATTAGGAAATGTTAATAGGCACCTGTTTATTTCAGAAATAGGAAAAATTATTTTCTCTATGCATAGAAAATAATTCTTTGCATAGAATTTTTACCAGGACTTTTCTGCTACTCTATGACTCAACTGTAAAAGGTGACTAATTCAGTAATCTTTAGTGATACCAAACATTTGCTAATTATAAAACATTGTTACGCAAAATATTTTATTTCATTAAAGCACCAACTCCCCAAAAATATTACCAAGCAAAAAGGAAGTTGAGATCATCTTGATTTTAAAAACTGTAGCAATTACCAAATTGTTTTTTAAATACCCAATACTTATCAACTTGTTAAATACTTACCAACTTTTATAAACTTTTTAAGTGGTGCTCACTTACCTGGCTTAGTGACCTATTTCTTGGCCTCTTAAATTTAAATATCACTGGGAATGCACTAGCAATCTTTTATTGAACTTAGACTGTAAGATCCAATATGTTGGTTTAATATAAACTTAAAATAAAATTTAAATGGAAAAAAATATTCATTTTAATTGCTTAGTTTTATAAATGGTTTATTCTGACTTTAAAACCAGCAAATAAATTTATGATAAAAATTATATACGGAAAAATAGTTTCAAAGAAAGGTATCTTACCACTCAACCACTGTCAACACGTTGGTATATTTTTGCACAACCTTCTATTCATATATAAGCACATTTTTTTCAAACTGAAATTATCTTTCTAGTCTTTCCCTTTCTCTTCTTTTTTTTCATTGTCCTCCTTGATGCCCTGTTCTCCTCCTTTATTAACCCAAGTGCCATTTTTGAGTGTTTCTTAATTAAACTGAGATGTTCCAAGAATTTTATGAGCAGTGTCAAACTTACTGTTTGATATTAGAAGGAATTAGTGAGGAAGATATTTTTTCCACCTTCTTAGAGATGAGGAAATTAAAACTCAGAAGCTTTAAGGAAATTCACCAAGGTATTTAAACTCATATTCAAATCCATTCTCTCTGACTCTGTAGGCTATAGCTTCATCTCTAACCCATTCTTTCATTTTTTTGTTGTTGATTTTAATGAATCTCCTATAATAAGCATTTCCCTGGATAATCAAAGAAAAATTTTTTAATTATTTTTTTAAACGCATCATGGTAAAGCCTGAATCCTCATTCAATTGAAAATAGATTCTTTTGTGTTGGAATCTCCCAACTGTGGTCTCATTAAAGGTTCACAGTCTAATTTACCTTAGATTGTACTATCAGGGCTAGATGTTAAAATGTGCCCATGTCTAAATCAAGGGGGGTGGAAAAGATGGTTCTTCAAATCTAGCCAATTTGTGAGTTTGTAAATCAGAATCAACCCCTTGGGTATTTATCAACATATCACCCTGGGAATTACCCTGACTTCTTCATTTTATGGAATATACTCAGCACAGTATGATTGTTTTTAGAAAAGGATTCAGAAGCTAATTTACCAGAGCATATACTTTGATACTTATGTTTGTCAGTGTTTGATTATTCTGCCCATTTCGTATTTTATCCATAATATAATTGTGTGGGAAATTCCTGAAGATAGATAAAAAGGAATTGATTCATGAATGCATGTGTGGAAAAAATAATACTGAATACTAAATACTTTTATCTTCTTTAGTTCACAAAACAGGCATCATCCTGTATAATAACACTACAATTACTACCAAGAACGTTCTCATAAGCCAATTTTAACAACTCCTTAGAGGCACTTAAAAATATACATGATCATTAAAATGGACTTCATTGTCATTTATGTATTCTTTAGTGACTAGAACCAATTATACCACAAATTAATTTTTAAAAACCAAGTGAGGTTAATATGGGAAAAACACTCAAGGTAAAGGGCTGCAGTCCTCTTGTATTTTTATGCATGATCCATCATGAATTGAAAAAGAATAAGAGTTCTAAGGTTTCAAGAATAAATACTTGTTCAACTAATATATAACAGGCAACACATGTCAATAATAATCAAAATTAAAAACAAAGCAAAGTGAGGCAAAAACATAACACCCAAACTTTTACAAAGACTAATGGCAATAATAAATGGCATGGGGGAGAAAAAAAGATGGCGGCATGAAAAGTGAGGCAGAAATCTCCTCCCAAAAGCACATATAATACAAAAATACAGCAAATACAACTATTCCTAAAAGAGTGACCAGAAATAAGATTGCACCAGCCAGTCTACATCTGGGAGATGAGAACATCTCATGGAAAAGGGTAAAGTAATAAAGCCATGACCCAGCAGGACCTGAGCACACCCCCCACCAAAGCTCACTGGTGGGAAGAAGAGAATCAGAGGAGGGAGGAAGCAGACGCCCAGGACTGCTAAATACCCAGCCCTAGAAATCTACTCCAGGAGCACAAACCCACATTGCATGGCGCTCTGCAGATTAGAGGGTGTGAAAATCAAAGTTAGAGACCAAGGCTGCAAACAGGTTCCCACAACCGGCTGCCCTGGGATAAAAGAAAGGCAGAAGCTTTGAAAGTCTTCCCAACAGTGAGAGGGCTGGTAAAGGGGCAAGCGTTCAGAAGGAACAGGTGGACAAAATCGTCCCAGCACACTAGGCCCAGCAGGTTGGGAACTTTCAGGAGCTTCAGGCACTCCATCTTCCTGGTTGCCAATGCAGCCCTGAGGCCCCTCACCATGATAAGCATCCTGCCACTCCTTCCTCCCAGCCAGCAACTGCGCGCAAACCCACTGCCCCTGCCATTGCTACAGACAGGCCGGAGGGCATCCCCACCTACAGCAACTACATGACTTAACACAAAAGTTGCTCCCTGTATGCAGCTCACTGGTCCTGACCAGTGGAGACAGGCACTGTGGCCGAGAAGAAGGAAAGGGCTCGCTCTTAACGGTAGCCACTGGCACCACTCACCTGGGACCACTGCCATTGCCCAGGTACTGGGCAGTTCTGAATAGCAGAGCTTCTGGGCACTAGAGGGCACTGCCTAAACAAACCTAATGGTTCTCACTATCCAATAAGGTTATGAAAAGGCATAAGAAGCTTGTTCAATCCAAAATACCTCAAACACCAGAAAAAGGGCTCAGTGAGACTGAAATCTCCAACTTTCCTGACAAAGAATTCAAAATAAAGTCATAAGCATGTAAATGAAGCTAAAGATAAATATTCAAGAGCTAAGAGACGAATTCAGGGAGGAGATAGACACCTTAAAAATACAGTAGCTGAAATGAAGCATACAATGGAGGGATTTAAAAGCAGATTAGAGGACACGATAAATGGAATAGAAATTAAAGAACAGGAACACAAAGAAGCTGATGCAGAGATAGATAAAAGGATCTCAAGGAATGCAAGAATATTAAGAGAACTGCATGACCAATCCAAACAGAACAATATTCGCATTATAGGGTTACCAGAAGAAGAAGAGAGAAAAACTTATAGTGTCTTTGAAGAAATAATTGCTGAAAACTTCCCCAATCTGGGGAAGGAAGTAGTCTCTCAGGCCATGGAAGTGTACAGATCTCCCAACACAAGGGATCCAAGGAGGACATCATCAAGACATATAGTAATTAAAATGGCAAAGATCAAGGATAAGGACAGAGTATTAAAAGCAGCCAGACAGAGAAAAGAGATCATATACAAAGGAAAACCCATCAGGCTATCATCAGACTTCTCAGCAGAAATGTTACAGGCCAGAAGGGAGTGGCATGATGTAGTCAAAGCAATGAAACAGAAGGACCTCGAACCAAGAATACTGTACACAACAAGGTTATCATTTAACATTGAAGGAGGGATTAAACAATTCCCAGATAATCAAAAGTTGAGGGGATTTACCTCCCACAAAACATATCTACAATGTATTTAAAAGGGACTGATCTAGCATCTAGATGGAAGTATGACTAAGGCTAAATAGCTGTCACCACAGAAAATAAAACCACAGTAAAGGAATTAGACAAATTAATAAATAAAAAAATGCAAAATTAAATCAGCTACCCACAAAGTCAGTCAACAGATAAACAAAGAGTACACAATATGACATGTAACATATAAAGAGTGGAGGAGGAAGAAAAAGAAGGGAGGAAAAAGGAATATTCAGATTGTGTTTAAATAGCATAATAAGTGAGTTAAGTTAGACTGTAAGATAGTAAAGAAGCTGCCCATGAATCTTTGGTAACCACAAATCCAAAGTCTTCCATAGTAATAAGCACATATCTATTGATAATCACCCTAAATGTAAATGGATGGAATGCAGAAATCAAAAGACATAGAGTTACAGAATGGATAAAAAGGCAAGACCCATCTATATGCTACCTACAAGAGACTCACTTCAAACCTAAAGACATACACAGACTAAAAGTGAAGGGATGGAAAAAGATATTTCATGAAAAATGTTAGGAGAAAAAAGAAGGAGTTGCAATACTTGTATCAGATAAAATAGACTTCAAAACAAAGGAAGAAACACGAGACAAAGAAGAACATTACATAATGATAAAGGGGTCAGTCCAACAAGAGGATATAACCATTATAAAATCTATGCACCCAACACAGGAGCACCTACATATGTGAAACAAATACTAACAGAATTAAAGGGGGAAATAAAATGCAATGCATTCATTTTAGGAGACTTCAACACACCACTCACTCCAAAGGACAGATCAACCACACAGAAAATAAGTAAGGACACAGAGGCATTGAAAAATACATTAGAACAGAAGGACCTAACAGACATCTATCGAACACTCCAACCAAAAGCAGCAGGATACATATTCTTCTCAAGTGCTCATGAAACATTTTCCAGAATAGACCATATACTAGGCCACAAAAAAAGCCTCAGCAAATTAAAAAAGATTTAAATTGTACCAACCAACTTCTCAGAACACAAAAGTATGAAACTAGAAATAAATTGTACAAAGAAAACAAAAAGGCTCACAAACACATGGAGACTTAACAACATGCTCCTAAATAATTAATGGATCAATGACCAAATTAAAACAGAGATCAAGCAATATATGAAGACAAATGAAAACAGCAGTGCAACACCAACACTTCAGTGGGACATAGAGAAGGCAGTTCTAAGAGGAAAGTATATAGTAATTCAGGCCTTTTTAAAGAAGGAAGAACAATCCCAAATGAACAGTCTAAATCACAATTAGTGAAACTGGGAAAAGAAGAACAAACAAGGCCCAAAGTCAGTAGAAAGAGAGACATAATAAAGATCAGGGAAGAAATATATAAAATGGAGAAGAATAAAATAATAGAAAGAATTAATGAGCAAACAGCTAATTCTTTGAGAAAACAGAGAACAGACAAACCCCTATCCAGATTTATCAAGAAAAAAAGAGAATCTACACACATAAACAGAATCAGAAATGAGAAAGGAAAAATCACTAAAGACACCACCAAAATATAAAGAATTATTAGAGAATTCAATGAAAAATTATATGCTAACAAATTGGATAACGTAGAAGAAATGGAAAACTTTCTAGAAAAATACAACCTTCCAAGACTGACCAAGGAAGAAACAGAAAATCTGAACAGACCAATTACCAGTATTGAAATTGAATCAGTAATCAAAAACTACAAAAAAACAAAAGCACCAGATAAAATGGCTTCACCACTAAATTTTATTAGATTAGAGAAGACTTAATACCCATCCTCCTTAAAGTTTTCCAAAAGGTAGAAGAGGAGGAAACACTTGCAAACTCATTCTATGAAGCCAGCATCACTCTAATACCAAAACCAGACAAAGACACCACAAAAAGAAAACTATGGACCAATATCCCGGATGAACATACATGCAAAAATACTCAAAAAATATTAGCAACCAGAATTCAAAATTACAACAAGAGTATCATACATCATGACCAAGTGGGATTCATCCCAGGGATGCAAGGATGGAAAACATTAAAAAATACATCAACATCATCCACCACATCAACAAAAAGAAGAAAAAAAACCACATGATCATCTCCATAGATGCTGAAAAAGCATTTAACAAAATACAGCATCCATTAATGATTAAAACTCTCAATAAAATGGGTATGGAGGGCATGTACCTGAACATAATAAAGGACATATACAACAAACTCACAGCCAACATCATACTTAATAGTAGAAAGCTGAAAGCTTTTCCTCTAATATTGGGAATAACACAAGGATGCCTACACTCATCTCTTTTATTCAACATAGTACTGCAGGTCCTAGCCACGGCAATCAGACAACACCAAGAAATAAAAGACATCCAGATTGGTAAGGAAGAAGTTAAACTGTCACTGTTTGCAGATGACATGATATTGTAAATAAAAAACCCTAAGGAATCCACTCTAAAACTACTAGAACTAATATCTGAATTCAGCAAAGTTGCAGGATACAAAATTAATACACAGAAATCTGTCACATTCCCATACACTAACAATGAACTAGCATAAAGAGAAATCAGGAAACAATTCCATTCACTATTGCATCAAAAAGAATAAAATACCTAGGAATAAACCTAACCAAGGAAGTGAGAGACCTATACCCTGAAAACTACACGACACTCTTAAGGGAAATTAAAGAGGACACTAATAAATGGAAGTACATCCCACGCTCTTGGGAAGGAAGAATTAATATTGTCAAAATAGCCATCCTGCCTAAAATAATCTACAGATTCAATGCAATCCCTATAGAAATACTGACAGCATTCTTCAAAGAACTAGAACAAATAGTTCTAAAATTCATAGGGAATCACAAAAGACCCCGAATAGCCAAAACAATCCTGAGAAGGAAGAATAAAGCTGGGGGTTATGCTCCCCAACTTCGAGTTCTACTACAAAGCCACAGCAATCAAGACAATTTGGTACTGGCACAAGAACAGACCCATAGATCAGTGGAACAGAATAGAGAGCCAGTATATAAACCCACACATATATGGCCAATTAATATATGATAAAGGAGCCCTGGACATACAATGGGGAAATGACAGCCTCTTCAGCAGCTGGTGTTGAAAAAACTGGACAGCTACACGTAAGAGAATGAAACTGGATTACTGTCTAACTCCATACACAAAAGTAAACTCAAAATGGATCAAAGACCTGAATGTAAGTCATGAAACCATAAAACTCTTAAAAGAAAAATAGGTAAAATTCTCCTGAATAAAAACATGAGCAACTTTTTCATGAACATCTCTCCTCGGACAAAGGAAACAAAAGCAAAAATGAACAAGAGGGTCTACACCAAATTAAAAAGTTTCTGAACAGTAAAGGACACCATCAGCAGAACAAAAAGACATCCTACAGTATGGCAGAACATATTTATAAATGACATATCCGATAAGGTTGGACATCCAATATAAACAAAGAGGTCATATGCCTCAACAAACAAAAAGCAAATAACCTGATTAAAAAAATGGGCAGAGGAGCTGAACAGACACTTCTCCAAAGAAGAAATTCAGATGGCCAACAGACACATGCAAAGATGCTCCACATTGCTAATCATCAGAGAAATGCAAATTAAAACCACAATGAGATATCACCTCACACCCGTTTGGGTGGCCAACAGCCAAAAGACAAGCAACAACAAATGCTGGTGAGGATGTGGAGAAAGGAGTACCCTCCTATACTGCTGGTGTGAATGTAAATTAGTTCAACCATTGTGGGAAGCAGTATGGGGGTTCCTCAAGGAACTAAAAATAGAAATACCATTTGACCCAGGAATTCCACTCCTAGGGATTTACTCTAAGAAAACAGGATCATAGATTCCAAAAGACATATGCTCCCCTGTGTTTATTGCAGCACTATTTACAATAGCCAAGAAATGGAAGCAACCCAAGTGTCCATCAGTAGATGAATGGATAAAGAAGATGTGATACATATACACAATGGAATATTATTCAGCCATAAGAAGAAAACAAATCCTACCATTTGCAACAACATGGATGGAGCTGGAGGATATTATGCTCAGTGAAATAAGCCAGGCAGAGAAAGACAAGTGCCAAATGATTTCACTCATGTGTGGAGTATAAGAACAAAGAAAAAACTGAAGGAATGAACAGCAGCAGACTCACAGAACCCAAGAATGAATTAAAAGTTACCAAAGGCAAAGGTTTTGGGGAGGGTGTGTGGAAAGGGAGGAATAAGGGTATTAAGGGGTATTTTGATTAGCACATGTAATATAGGGGGAGCACAGGGACGGCAATATAGCACAGAGAAGACAAGTAGTGACTCTATAGAATCTTACTACACTGATGGACAGTGACTGGAATGGGGTGTGTGGTGGGGACTTGATAATGGGGGATTCTAGTAACCACAGTGTTGCTCATGTAATTGTATATTAATGATACCAAAATTAAAAAAAAAATGTGATTATTGTTTGTGGCAAAATCTCAACTACTGCTGATAATGCTTAATTGCCTAAAATCATAAAGAAAATGATAAGTTTCTGTTTGATATAACATATAATAAGGATGTAATTTTTTCCTATCTAAGTTCAGGGAATCCCCCTGAATTCATGACTCTCCTTTCATTGCCCCTATCGACCTCAGTTGAAGAATGCCTTCTGAGTTTAGTGCCAGGACAAAGTTCCTTTCCTTTTATTTGTAACAGCTATGTAACATGCTAAGACTTCATTTCTAGCTCTCCTTTTGGGATGCTCAAGGATAAGTGTTCACTAATTTGTAGTAAGTGTTCTTAGCTTACACAATTTTTTGATGTTTGTACCTTTTCTCCTAGCCTTCTTTTGACACTAGAGAGAATAGGAGAATGTGAGTTCTGAGAATGTCCTTAGAGAATAACCAGTTGAACTCACGTTGTTTTCATATAAGGAATAAATGCTCAAACATGTGCTTTGATGTATTCAAAGTTACATACTCAATGAAAATGCTGAGCCTAGAATAGAGTTTCTCAAAATAAAATCTACTTTATACCTGCATCAGCATTACCTGACAATCTTCATTTTTGAATAGGCTTATCCAGGTGGTTCTGATACAAACTAAGTCTGTGAAACAAAGGCTTGAGTGTAGGATGTCTACTTTCTGAAGGTGGGTCTTTCCCCCTAAAGCAAACTGCCTGCTAGATATAGAGAAATGATGAGGGAAGTGAATCAATCAGCGTTACAGAGAGGCTGGTAGTCAGTAATCTCAAGAGTCCACAGTCAGGGATCAGTTTTTTTTTATTTTGGTATCGTTAATATACAATCACTTGAACAACATTATGGTTATTAGACCCCCTATTATCAAGTCTCCCCCAACATACCCCAGTGTAGTAAGATGCTATAGAATCATTACTTGTCTTATCTATAAATACTGCCTTTCCCATGTCCCCTGCCACTGCATTACTTGTGCGAATGGTAATGCCCCATTTCCCCCCTTATCCCTCCCTTCCCACCCAGTCTCCCCAAAACCTTTGCCTTTGGTAACTTTTAGTCCATTCTTGGGTTCTGTGAGTCTGCTGCTGTTTTGTTCTTTCCGTTTTTCCTTTTTTCTTATACTCTACAGATGAGTGAAATCATTTGATACTTGTCTTTCTCTGCCTGGCTTATTTCACTGAGCATAATACCCTCTAGCTCCATCCATGTTGTGGCAAATGGTAGGATTTGTTTTCTTCTTATGGCTGAATAATATTCCATTCTGTATATGTACCACATGTTCTTTATCCATTCATCTACTGATGGACACTTAGGTTGCTTCCATTTCTTGGCTATCGTAAATACTGCTGCAATAAACATAGGGCTGCATCTGTCTTTTTGAAACTGGGCTGCTGCATTCTTATGGTAAATTCCTAGGAGTGGAATTCCTGGGTCAAATGGTATTTCTATTTTTTGGTTTTTCAGGAACCTCCATACTGCTTCCCACAATGGTTGAACTAACTTACATTCCCATCAGCAGTGTAAGAGGGTTCCCTTTTCTTCACATCCTTGCCAACATTTGTTGTTGTTCATCTTTTGGATGGCAGCCATCCTAACTGTTGTGAGGTGATATCTCATTGTGGTTTTAATTTGCATTTCCCTGATGATTAGCGATGTGGAGCATCTTTTCATGTGCCTGTTGGCCACCTGAATTTCTTCTTTGGAGAAGTGTCTGTTCAGCTCCTCTGCCCATTTTTTAATTGGCTTAATTGTGTTTTGTTTGTTGAGCTGTGTGAGCTCTTTATATATTTTGGATGTCAACCCCTTATCAATATGTCATTTATGACTATGTTCTCCCACACTTTAGGATGTCTTTTTGTTCTACTGATGGTGTCCTTTGCTGTACAGAAGCTTTGCAGCTTGATATAGTCCCACTTGTTCATTTTTGCTTTTGTTTCCCTTGCCCGGGGAGATATGTTCATGAAGAAGTCACTCATGTTTATGTCCAAGAGATTTTTGCCCATGTTTTTTTCTAAGAATTTTATGGTTTCATGTCTTACATTCAGGTCTTTGATCCATTTTGAGTTTACATTTGTGTATGGGGTTAGACAATAATCCAGTTTCATTCTCTTACATGTAGCTGTCCAGTTTTTAAAAGGAAGGGTACTCAATCCCATTAAATTGGAAGGAAGCAGAGAAGAGTACATAATGGAGTATCATTGGTCCTAAGGACCCAGAGGGAAGGATTATACACCTACTTTAGCGATTATAGAGGACTTGAAGAGGAAACTAAAAGAATGGGAGACTGGATGAAATAAAAATTGATAATGATGTGTCAAGTACGATAAACAGTTGAGGAAGAAGGGGCAATTTGACTGATGGTGAGGTCATGACTTCCACTAAAGCTATTTAAGGTTTAAAAGGAGAAAGTTGAGGCACTGGCATCTCCCCATTGCCTCCTTTATATCTTCTTACAAAAATGAGAGAGAGCTTTTAAAAATGCATATCAGGTCATATCCCTCCTCCACTTAAAACCTGTGAAAGCCTTTCTGTTACATTTACAGTAACATCTGCACCATAGCTTACGCCTTATCCCTCTTTTGCCACCAAACTCATTTAATTCCATTCTCCTTATTTCTCCTTGCGCATGCTGTTCCCTCTATCTGTAATTCTATTCCTAGCCCCCTTCTTTAAGAGTCTTGCTCTGTCTCATCTTTCATATCTTACCTTGAATGTCACCTCCTCAGAAGGGACTTCTTATCTATGTAAATTGGCCTTGTAATTTTCTTTCAGATAACTTTATTTTTGCCTTAGCACTTGAAATCTTATAATCTGTACTTACTTATTTACTTAATTATTTACTTGTTTCTTGTTCATCTCCCTGGGGATACAGTAAACTCCAGAAACGTGGAAACTAAATCATATTCACTCAAACCGCATGTGATGCCTGTCATATTGTAGATACTCAATAAATACTTGTTGAATTTTGAAATAGGATGAGAATATTTGAGAATATAGACTGTGATTAGAGGGAGTATTTAACTGTTTGAGATACAAGTGACAGAATAATTCAAGGTGGATGATGCAGGATGAACTGTCTATGTGTATGGATGCAAAGTGATGATCAAAGTCACCAGAACTTAGCAGTTCAAGGAGTTTATCTATTTTGGTTATTTTATCAAAGAACCAGCTGTGGCTTTCAGTGATTCTTTCTATTGTTTTATTCTTCTTGATTTTATTTATTTCTGCTGTAATCTTTATTATGTCCCTCCTTCTACTGACTTTGGACCTCATTTGCTCTTCTTTTTCTAGTTTCATTAATTGTAAGTTTAGAGTGTTCATATGGGATTGTTCTTCTTTACTAAGGTAGGCCTGTATTGCAACATACTTTCCTCTCAGCACAGCCTTTGCTGCATCCCACAAATTTTGCAGTGTTGAATTATTTTTGTCATTTGTCTCCATATATTGCTTGATCTCTGTTTTAATTTGGTCATTGATCCATTGATTATTGAGGATCATGTTGTTAAGCCTCCATGTGTTTGTGAGTCTTTTTGTTTTCTTTGTACAATTTATTTCTAGTTTTATACCTTTGTGATCTGAGAAGTTGGTTGGTACAATTTTAGTCCTGAATTTACTGCGGCTCCTTTTATGTCCTAGCATGTGGTCTATTCTGGAAAATGTTCCATGCGCACTGAGAAGAATGTTCATCCTGATGCTTTTGGGTGGAATGGTCTATAGATGTCCGTTAGGTCCATCTGTTCTAATGTGTTGTTCAGTGTCTCTGTGTCTTTACTTATTTTCTGTCTGGCTGATCTGTTCTTTGGAGTGAGTGGTATGTTGAAGTCTCCTAAAATGAATGCATTGCATTCTATTTCCTTCTTTAATCCTGTTAATATTTGTTTCACATATGTAGGTGATCCTGTGTTGGGTGCATAGATATTTATAATAGTTATATCCTTTTGTTGGACTGACCCTTTTATCATTGTGTAATGTCCTTCTTTGTCTCTTATTACTTTCTTTGTTTGACATCTAATTTGTCTGATACAAGTGCTGCAACTTTTTTCTCCCTATTAGTTGCATGAAATATCTTTTTCCATCCCTTCACTTTCAGTCTGTGTTTGGGTTTGAAGTGAGTGTCTTGTAGGCAGCATGTAGATGGTCTTGCTTTTTTATCCATTCTATTACTGTGCATCTTTTGATTGGTGCATTCAGTCCATTTACATTTAGGGTGATTATTGGTAGATATGTACTTATTGCCATTGCAGGCTTTGGATTCATGGTTACCAAAGGTTCAAGGACAGCTTCTTTACTATGTAACCGTCTAACTTAACTCACTTATTACACTATAATAAACACCATCTGATGATTTTTTATTTCCCTCCCTTCTTTTTCTTCCTCCTCCACTCTTTATATGTTAGGTGTTTTATTCGGTACTCTTTGTGTTTCCCTTGACTGACTTTGTGTATAGCTGATTTAATTTTGCATTTATTTAGTATTCAGTTGGTCTACTTCCTTTGCTGTGGTTTTATTTTCTCTGGTGACAGCTATTTAGCCTTAGTCATACTTCCATCTAGATGCTAGATCAGTCCCTTTTAAATACATTGTAGATATGTTTTGTGGGAGGTAAATCCCCTCAACTTTTGATTATCTGGGAATTGTTTAATCCCTCCTTCAAAGTTAAATGATAACCTTGTTGTGTACAGTATTCTTGGTTCGAGGTCCTTCTGTTTCATTGCTTTGACTACATCATGCCACTCCCTTCTGGCCTGTAACATTTCTGCTGAGAAGTCTGATGATAGCCTGATGGGCTTTCCTTTGTATGTGATCTTATTTGTCTCTCTGGCTGCTTTTAATACTCCGTCCTTATTCTTGATCTTTGCCATTTTAATTATTATATGTCTTGATGTTGTCCTCCTTGCATCCCTTGTGTTGGGAGATCTGTTGTCTTCCATGGCCTGAGAGACTATTTCCTTCCCCAGATTGGGGAAGTTTTCAGCAATTATTTCTTCATATACACTTTCTATCCCTTTATCTCTCTCTTCTTCCTCTGGTACTCCTATAATGCGAATATTGTTCCGTTTGGATTGGTCACACAGTTCTCTTAATGTTCTTTCATTCCTAAGATCCTTTTATCTCTCTCTGCCTCAGCTTCTCTGTATTCCTGTTCTCTGATTTCTATTCCATTAACAATCTCTTCTACCTCATCCAGTCTGCTCTTAAATCCTTCTATTGTTTGTTTCATTTTTGTTATCTCCCTCCTGAATTCATCCCTTAGCTGTTGAATATTTCTCTGTAGCTCCATCAGCATGCTTATGACTTTTATTTTGAATTCTTTTTCAGGAAGATTTGTGATTTCAGTCTCACCAAGCCCTCTTTCTGTTGTTTGAGGGATTTTGGATTGAACAAGTTCTTCTGCCTATGGCAATGGACATGGTCCCCTGCAAGTGGTGCATGTGTCAGCTGGGAGAATAAAGTCCCTTCCTGCTTGCCTGTCACCTTGCTTGTCTCTACTGTCTGTGCCAGGTAACTGCACACAGGGAGCAGCCACTGAGTTAATCCCTTAGGCTGCTGTGGGCGGGGTGGCCCTTGGGATGGCCTAGGGCACTGATGGTTGTCTCAGGCCATTCACGCATGTTTAGCCACAAAAGCAAAGCCCCTTTGTGCCTCCCAGTCTCCAAACCTATCTCCTCTGTCTGTGCCAGTTACCCACGTGCAGGGAGCAGCATCTCGGTTAATCCTTTAAGCTGCCATGTGTGGGGTGGCCCTTGGGATGGCCTCGGGTGCTGGCGGGGTCACAGGTGAGCAGCGTTTGTTCTGCCACAACAACAAAGCCCCTTCATGCCTCCCGATGTCTGCTCCTCTCTCCGCTGTCTGTTCCAGTCAACCGCATGCAGGGAGCAGCCTCTGGGTCTGAGCTGATTAGCTGCACACAGGAAGAAGCCTCTGTGTTAAGTTATGTGGTTGGTGTAGGCAGGGCTGCTCTCCAGCTGCTCTGCAGCAATGGCAGGGACACCCTGTTTACTTGCAGGTGCCAGTGTGGAGGAAGGAACAGCAGGCTGCTTATTGCCATGAGGGGCCTTGCAGCTGTGTTGCCAACCAGGGGGATAGGGTGCCTGAAGTTTAAAGTACCCAGCCTGCTGGGCTGAGTGTGCCAAGACAATTTTGTCCACCTGTTAAACCCTTGTCCCTTTAAGACTTTTAAAGTGCCTCCTTTTCTTTTGTCCCAGGGCAGCAGGCTGTGAGAACCTGTTCGCAGTCGTAGTCTCGGATTTTGCTTTTTGCTTCTCTAATGTCCAGAGCACCATGCAATGTGTGTCTGTGCTTCCAGAGCAGATTACTAGGGCTGGTTATTTAGCAGTCCTGTGCTTCCATTCCCTCCTCATTCTGATTCTTTTCCTCCTGCTGGTGAGCTGGGGTGGGGGGAGTGCTCGGGTCCCACTGGGTCACGGCTTTGAACTTTACCCTTTTCTATGAGATATTGGGTTCTCGCAGATGTAGCCTGGCTGGTGTACTGTATCTTCTGGTCACTCTTTTAGGAATAGTTGTATTTGCTATATTTTCAAAATATATATGGTTTTGGGAGGAGATTTCCACCACCCTACTCATGCAACTATTTTTTCCTCTCCCCAGTAATCACAGATTTTTTATAACACCTAACACTTGTTGCAAATGCCTCCATACATTGCTTACATTCATCACTATTTGGAAATGACAATGGCCATTAAACCCTCTTCTATATCTTGTTAATTAATGCTCTAAAAAATAATTTTATCCATTAACATACCATACATTTATTTAACATTTTGATATTTGTATTTCAATACAATTAGTTTTCTTTGTAACTTTATGTGCTTCATATAACATATTTAAAAACAATATTTTAAGAAGGGGTTCACAGGATTGACAGATTGCTTAAGGAATCCATGTCACCAGAACAGCTTAGAAATCACCTTGGATTTGCCCTGTCTTTGGGCATTTTCCATTTCTTTGTTGATAGAGAACTAAAGGGCTTTTATGTTAAGGATGCTTATATGGGTGTTCTAAGATAACTCTGTTCCATGTAATTTTTTTTCAACTTTTTAATATTGCTTGAGAAGTTTTGTCAAACAATAAAAATATAGTACCAAAAAGAAAACAGCCATTTATTACACTTGCAGATGCTATGTGAAATACTTCATGTGGTGTATTAGTTTGTAAATTGAGAACAAGTATTACTCAAAAACCTTAAAGTGATTTCTTTAAAATTTGCTAGATGTGTGTACCAACGAGGAGTTGTGATCTTGAAAGCACAAGAAAAACTTTAATAAGTTAAAAAACAAATCCTGCTTTAGGGTCTTTTTTAGTAGTACTATATGTATAGTGCTAAGTGTGGGACTGAGCCAATCAGCCTGCATTCACATCTTAGTCTAGATCTGAGAAGGTGGTCAATATGTGAGCTTGATATGTTAGTGTCTTACTAGCACTATGATCCTGGAAAAGTCATCTAACTTTATTGATACTGAATTTTCGGATCTAAAAATTGGGGATAAGAGTAAATACTTCATAGAGTTGCTGAATGGAGTCAATCTTTCACATAAAGCCCCTAGAATAAAGCCTTATATAAAATAAGTACTCAATAAATGTCAGCTATTACCATTGTTGGTGATGGTGGTGGTGGTATTATTATTATTCTATTGTGTTTACTTATATGCCTTTCCAAACTTCATGATGATTTTGAGGCTCTCACAGTGAAACACAAGTATAAACACCCAAACATAACATATGATGATCGTGAAATAAAAAGAAAAAAAGTAATGGGTAAGTGTGTATGGTGAATTCCTGGCTGAAGAAAGCTACAGGAACTGAGCTCCAGACCAAGCTGTGAGTGTTCAGGTGTCCAAGAGGTAAGACAAATGCAATGGTTTATGTCACTTTCTCAATCTAGGGTTGCATTTCTTAAAAAGTATGTTCCATGAAGAAATATCATGAGATATCCTTTGTTTTAAAAAACAACTTCTCAGTATTGAAATAATCTAGGAATATGCTGTGTTACAGAATAAATGTTTATGTCCCTCCAAGATTCATGTTGAAGTCCGAATCCTCAGTGTGATGGTGTTAGGACATGAAGCAAAAGGGTGGAGGTGATCTGGCATAAGCATGGAGTCCTGATGAATGGGATTAGTAGTCTAATAAATGGGACCCCCAAAAGATCCCTTGCCTTCTGCCACATGAGGACACAGCAAGATGGCTATCCATCTGTGAACCAGAGGCAAACCCTCACCAGACACCAAATCTCCCAGGGCCTTGATCATAGACTTCCCAGCCTATAGAACTGTGAGAGAGAAATTTCTGTGCTTCATAACCACCCAGTCTATGGTATTCTGCTATAGCAGCCTAAACAGATTGAAAATACTGTAAATTCTAGCCTTTCTTGGAGAATTGCTAGTATAAAGACAACCTTTTAATTAGTATAGACAAAACAGTGATTAATTAGTAGCTCCAAAATAATGTCACCAGGAAACTCCCTTTTCACATAGTACCTATTCATATCTCAGAGGCTTAATCTTTTGAACATGACTTTGGAACTATTATTGGTAGAAAGCACAATTACTTATTCACTAAAACAAATTATCAAACTTCATTTTTTACTGCTCTTACCAATGAATTAAATGTATCAGTGAAGTTTTTGCCAAAATAGAATTAATGAATATAATAAATGATATTATCTATGGCAGTTTATATAGTAAATACAAAAATATTTGAAGTGCTGGAAGGCGAATAAATCCAGAAGAACATAGCCCATTGTTGTGATCTGAATAACCGGATATCCCTTATAGCCAAGTTTCTTACCATTAGTTTGCATAGGAATCGTCTGAGAACGTTGTTCATGTGAAGAACCCTAGATTCATTCTAGGTCTGGAGTGGGGCCTGAAAATCTGCACTTCTAACAAAGTCTCAGGTGATGCTGCTGCTGGACTGTAGACCACAATTTGAGTTGCAACGCCTTCGTCTGTTCTTATAGCAGCTTGCCGAGCCAATATTCAAATTAATAACAAAACTTAACAAAGTATATTCAGACACTGTTTCAAAAAAGAGCATATAAGTTCTTCATGGGTCTTTTTGTTAAATCATCCTTCACCCGCTGCTGGGTGGAACAGTGCAACAGAGTTCATTCTTGTATGAAGCTAAACTATGCTCTCCCAAGGAAGCTGTTTTCTGATGTTTTTGCCTGATATGAAGTTCAGGACTTAGAAAATGTAGAGAAATTAATAAACAGTCAGCATGAGCCTTGAACTCTCTACCATCAATTCTACCCTGCCGACGTCTTTCTCTCTCCTTCCTGAAACCACAACTCTTCCTTCTCTCTCCTTGCTTCTTTGCTCAGGTGCTTCCTTCTTCAGCCCCTCACAGCTAGAATCACTGATTCTTTCTCCTCCTGCAAGATACTGATTTCTTTATCCTAAGGGAACTATAATAAGAGGACAAAATAATTCACAGCAGCCTTGATGGACTAGATATTGCCACAAAATTCTCTGACACTTCCATCAAGAGGCAACACCTCACTCTCCTCCCTTGAAACTTGGCTAGTCTCAGCAACTCGCCTGACTAGTAGTACGCAACAAATGGGATATTATGGGTCCTCCAAGGTTAGGTCATTAATAGTAGCCAGTAGTTTCTTTCTGTGTGTCTTGGAACACTCCCTCCAGGATCCCTAAGCTGCTGTGTATGAAAAGTGACTACCCTGAAACCATGCTGGAAAAGCCAGGCATTAGCGTTCTGGTTGACATGCCCCTGCCAAGCCTTTCAACCAGTCTCACAAAACAGTATACATGTGAATAAAGGTGTTTTGGACCCTCCAGACCAGCCTGTCCACTAGCTGAATACAACCAACTTATGTCAACTGACACCACATTGAGTAGAAGAATCGAGGCTGTGAACCATGGCAAATTTCTGATCCATAAAATCTTGAGATAAAATAATTGTTATTTTAAGGCACTATATCTGGAGTATTTTGTTACATAGCAATGGAAAAAGCAGAAAATTATTCTGCGATCCCTCTGGAATGTACACACTACCCTAAGCCCAGTCTTCTTAAGGGAGACCCTGATATTTGCTTCTCCTTATGGACTCTTCTCCTGGTTCCCCAAATTACTGGGTTGCCTATAGTTATGTTAAACAGATTACCCAGTCTCCCAGCACTGGATCTCTTCTTAGCCTTGCCTGCCTGCATTTTCCCAAGCCCTGTCCTGTTCAGTCTGCTTTTACTCCCTTTCCTCACATATAACTGCTGAAATCTCAAGACACTTTCAATCCGCTTATAAGAAACTCCCTCAAAACTGCTTCCATACTAATTTCCTGGGTCTCTTCCCTTCTTCTCAGGAGAGAGAAGCTTTTGGTTATCTCTGCCAGTTTACCTACTTCTAATTTCATTTTAATCCAGTGGCAGGCTTAGGTGTAAGCACCAAAGAATGATTGACTATTTGATGAATGAATGAGTGGATGGGTGAATGAATGACTGTGTAGAGTATAACCTACTACTCAAATGATATTCATTTTTTTTTAGAACCAATCAACACAATCAGAAAACTGAATGGCCTTTTCTCAGTCCCTAATTTAACTTCTATTAACCACTTCCGTTGGCCAATGTAGTCACCTACTTCTTGAAAACTACTTCCATTTTTGCTGTTTCTGGAACCACATACTCTTTACGATTTCCTAAAGGTTTCTTCATGGGCTTCCCCTTATCTTTCCATATTTTAAATGTAAACTCTTCTCAAGATTTGGTTCCATGTCCTTTTTCTTTTAACTGTGTACAATATCCTTTTGACATCCCAACTGCCCAAATGGCTTAAACTCTATGTAAATGACTCCAAACAAATTTAATTTTGTCATCTTGCTTGTCTTACTCCTTCAATGCTACACTTATCAAAGTCACAAGTTAATCTCCCGCTGAAGATCTAAACATACCTTTGCCAGAGATTGTTGGAAATCTACACTTGGACATCCCATAAATACACCAAATCCAGTATATCCCAAATACAATGTGTCACCTCCCCTTCATAAACCTGCTCCTCATCTATATTTCCAATCTTAGCCAATGACACCACCATCCTCTAGATTTTCAGTCATGAAAAAATAAGTTGTTTCCAACTCATTCTTTCAGATTTTTAAACTGCATCCATGCTAAGCCCTATTGACTCTGAATCCACAATGTCAAATATAATAAACTCTAAAATGGTCTTCCTATCCATAATTCCCAAACCATGATTACTATCAAGTTCAGTCTGTATGGTACAATCAGAGTGATATTGCTAAACCCTGATTATAATTATTCCAACCACAGGTGCCCATTGGTTCCTCCTCTTTCTCAGCCTGTTTCTATGAATTCCTCCCAGATACCCATTTGTCTAGCCCTTCATTCTACCAACTCCAGAAAAAAGTAATCTCCCCTGCTCTTGAGTTCCTTCAGCCATTTGTTCATGTCCTTGATTTAGGAAGGGTCATCATCTGACTTGAATTGAAGCATGCGTGTGTTTGAGACCTTTATATTATGTACTCTTAGCTGGCCTAAGTCGGTCATTATTTTAATTTTTTATCCCTTACTAAAACTACCGTTATATAATGCACATAGTGAATGCTCCATACACATCTGTTGACTTTGAAGCTGTGGAACCATTCACAAATTTGGAGCTACATTCAATTTTTTGACTGAGTTGTACCATGAGGGTAATTTGTACCAAATGGGGCACATTTCAACTACTTACACTATTACTTTAATGTCTTCATTGAACACAAGCATCTCTTACTAGCCTCTAGGTACATTTAAACTTTAAGATAAAAGGTAGTTTCTGTCAAAATGATTTACAATCAATAACATTGCCAATTAAAATCAAATAATTAAGATATACACAAATGCCACAAAGCTTCAACTAAAGAAATACATGGGGATGCCTGTGGATAATGCTTATATTTGGCAACCACAGACCCCCTTTCCCCTCCAGCAATTGTTCTGCTGCAGAATCAGTCTTAGGAGATTCTTAAAACCAGATGTAAGCAGAGGAATATCATTACAAAATACACTCAAGTGAACTACAGTTCCAGTATCTCTGGTTAGGGAAATTCAAATGGATTAATATATCTGACTTAGAGGAACTAAAAATTTTAAAGATTCCTTGCCTGAGAGCCCTGGGGTTACCATTTAGAACTCATCTGCACATGCAATTAAATATCCTCTTTGGAAAACTATTTTGACATATAAAAATGTAAAATTAAGAGGAAATACACTAACATTTGAACAAACAGAATCTTTAATAACACTGTAATTCTGAATCTGTTCGTATTAGGAAACTTTTTTTTCTCTTTTAACTATAGCTGCAACATACTTACAGATATTTTTTACTTAATCATTCATATAATAGCCTCAACTTCGTTTGGGTCAGTATCATCTTGTGAAAGTTGCCAGTTTAAAGGTTACAGCAAAATACTGTGCGTGCTCTATTCAACTCCACTGAGATTCCATAAACATTTCTGTGTGCCCATCCCCTGGCTTTTGTGGGCTTTGCTTTTCCAAAATCTGCACCCGCATCTCTTTGGATGACTGTCTTCAGGCTTTTTCAAGCTGCTTGGCCCAAAAGACCAGAGAACTGGCAGTGTCTTAATATTTATGTCACCTAAGGGTAGTCTTAAGCCCATGACTGACTAGTACGGGAATATGAAAGCCCAGATCCTCTGCTTCACATTGGAACTAACTGTGAAGCATAATTTAGGCCCAGAGTATCCCTGTAGGATCAGCCTGAGGCTGGGACTTTGCCTGCAGTTATCCCTTGCATGACATCTTCGCTTTTCCCATATGTACTTCCCTTGCTCTCTTACCTGTTACCAGGGGACATTTCCTTAATAAATCACCTGCATACAAATCCTCATCTCTAGATGGGGCTCAGGAAAACCCAACCAGAACCAAAGGCATTCCCCCAGTTCTAGTAGTAAGGGTATCAGATTTCAATTTGAAGGCACTGGACATACAGCAATGGGGTAATACACACCAGTGAGTGGTGATGGAAATTTGCTACGGCAACCAATCCTTGTGACAACGCCCCCCCCAAAAAAAGCCTACCCATACTTCCAAATCCTGCCAGGGAGACAGTATCACTTACCTCCCACCACCTTTTTCAACCTGTAAATAAACAATAATGCCCTTCCTATCGTCCATGATTTGAAGTTACTCCACTCACCTAATTCCTTCTCTGGCCTTGCTTTCATTCATGACAATCAGAGATAGGGGCCATTTTGATATGGAAAAAACATTTGTAAAAATGTAAAAGCTTCTAAGATGACATTTTCCCATGCGATAAATGTAGAATTCATTTTATATGATTGATGAAAGTGTGTTTTTAAAAAAACTATCATTACCTGCCCATAATTTAAATAAGATACTTAATGAATTTGAGATAATTAAACTAAGCTTGGGTTCAATTTAATTAGGCATTTCAACTTAATAGCACATTTAGTAGTATACTAAAAATGATCAGGAAATAAATCATTTTAATAACAGGACTTCTTAGATTTATGCATTATGTATTTAATAATGCTATGTCAAAAGGATTAAGTGAATCCTTAACTTCAACAAAATGCAGGGTACACCACTGTAGCTCTATAGAGATTCTTATTAGACTTATATTCCATTCAGACAATAAATTACTAAAATACTATTACGGCATATTATGGTTTTCCTGAACCTAGATCACAAGACAAACACGAGCATCTCTGTTCATTACTTTAGGACATTTCTGAAACAATGCTTTGGTTAGATGATAGAATCATTAATTTTTAAATAATTTAATCTCAAAATCTACTTTTCATCTTTAAATAAAGAATGGAAAGTGGTGGGGCAGAGGGAGGATAAATCTGCAACATTGTGTTTGATATATCTGATATAAAATTCCAAGTTCATCCCTTAAGTCATATTATCCATGTGTATGTACCTAACAGATCTTAATGCCTGCATATCTTACAGCTCTTCTTCCCGTACTTCTTGCAGCCAGAAGAATAACTGAAAGTCTGCTACTTTCCTCTTGGTAAAAAATGTAAGAGCAGAGGAGCGTGCATGTAGAAATAATAAGCATTAATGCCAGGGACTGTGACAGAGTCATCTTGAGCCTGGGGAAAACTATGGTGATAAAGAAAGAACATGGGGTGAGAGGGTTATCCTTTATACATGGGCACACAACCCTCATCAGAGCTTGTGTTTGTAATTCACCAGTTTAACTGTGAGCTTCCCCAAAAGTTAGACAAACTGTTGCTTCCCCCCTCCCCCACCCACCCATTATCACTTTCTTTGCTTCCTTTTTTATGAAATTCCTGTGTAAGGACTGTGTTTAATAGTCTTCTTTACTGATACCAGTTAGAAATAACTGGATGGGGTACATTCAACAACTACTCATTGAATTTACTATAAATTGATATGTTTTCCATCTTTAGAAAAAGCATTAAGATCTGATGAAGTTCAGTGTTTTCACTTTTGCTTTACTTTTTGTAGGTTAATTTCTGATATGGATGATCTAATCCAGTTCAATGGGCTGAACAAGGGGCGTAATACTATTAAAAGAATGCTCAGCTGGAAATTAAGACCTTTAGTTCCTACTTCCATTTCCTCTACCAAATAGCCATGCCATCTTGTCATTTAACTCCTCCAGGGCTTCATTTCCACGTCTACAGAAAGACAAAAAGAATGTCAAGATGCTCTTGCATGTATCCCAACAACCATAGTTTGCTTTAGTTATTTATCTTCTCTCCTTTGAACAGATACTAGCCTCCTGGGTGATTTCCTCTCTGTATCCTCCCATCCACATTCCACTCCATGTACCGCCACTGAATATATCTTCCCATAATGCAAACAATAAATCTTACAGCATCATTCTGTTTTTTAAAGCATATTCAAATCAAATGAGTGGCATATTGTCTGCCCACATTCTATCCCAGTCCATCTTCCCTGCTTCCTTTTCAACTGCTTGCCAATTGCCAAACCTCCAACATCTATACCACAATCACATCAAACTACTCACTGGTTCCTGACCACCACTGGTTCCTGACTTCACACGACCCAGTATCTGCCTTATCAGTCAATAGGCTGAAAGCTCCAACAGGGCAAAAACATGTCCTTTTCAGCTTAGTATTTTCAGAAACTAACAGGTTGTGTGCATATAGCAGCTGTCTGATAAATATTTAGAGAGAGCTGGACTTGAATGCCCTGGTGTATCCATGCTGACATGCAAAATTCTTTTATTTTCAAGGCCAGAGTCAACGTCAATTCCAACTCCAATTCATCCCTGGCCAAGCAAAGGTGGTCTCTTTCTCCTTCAGTGGCCAGAGCACATGTGTATGGACCCCTGTGGGAATACACATTCATTTTATAATTGCTTTATATATACACACATATATATTTTTCCCCTTCAAATGTCATTTTTTAATTCAAGAGTGCCATGTTCACAGTAGAATTCCATTCAAATTTGGTTGAATTAAACAGACTAAGATTCCTTCCAACTGTCAAATCTGATGATTCTAAGCAATTTTTTACGAAGCTAATGATCTTCGGGTGAATTACTTATGAATACAAACTGGTATAAAGCTGAAATCATGACGAAAACTGGCAAAACATATTAGAATACGTAGAGCTACGAATGGTAAATGCCACTGTCAGTCTATGTCTCTGAACTGTATGAGCTACAAGAGCCTATTAGACTTTCTGGACATTTACTAAAACTCTTCTTCTTTGAAACGACTTCTAAGTAATACAATTGAAGCAAAAGGAATTTTAGCTCACTGGCTCTACCTTGGCTCTAGAATATTTTGAAATTAACATTCCAAATAGTTCTTAAAGCATTCTGAACTGATTAGTGTGTGTGTTTGTGTGTTGCAGAGAAAACAGTCACTATTTATGAACAAGTAATATATATATAATGTTAGGACAATACTATTTTTAAAACAATTTGATGTTCAATATTTATACTATTGCTCCTGTGAAATAAACAAATACCCTTTATCATCACTAGACAGGACATCATTAGCACTCTCAGTTACAAATGTTCAATAATGTACAATGTCAGTTTTACAATGTCCAAATATACATTAGTAGGCCACAATTATGACTTGTTAGGTCACAGTTCCCATCTTTGAAAAACACTTTTTAAGAGGGCAAGGTAACTAATTTCAGGATGGTGAAGGAGTCATAAGGAAAATCACACTTTAATGGAAATATGAGATGTTTTCCTATCGCCTTACCTTCAACATCATGCTTGTTCATTTTTAATTCTTGAAAGTCAGTGAAAATATTCTAACTATTACTACTTAATAATTACTAAGTAGTAATAACATAACTACTTCCTCGTACAAATTTCTTATCAGAGAAATATTATCTGTGCCAGTTATTTAGTGATTTATTTTTTCACATCCACACCTACTCAGTTTTATCCTTTTGCTTTGTGATGCCCACGTTCAGACTCTACAAGCCAGATTTACATTTTGCTGGCTGATTGCCCAGTACGATGTGGCCATAGGGAGCGCTATAGGGAGACTGCAGGACTGGATGACTTACTTACTCATGCTGTTTGCTTCCTGTGCGCTTACTGATCCTATTGGCAGTACCACTGACTTGCGTCATCATGTCAATAGAGCACTCATTTTTGAGTAAGAGCTGTTGAATAGAGCTTGCAACCCCAGCACCCAGTACTTATAGAATTAGCTTCATTACACCCATGTAATAGAAACACTAGCACCAACTGAATAGCAGAGATCTGGGACTCAGTCCTGTTGGGCCCCTTCTGCTACCTCAGAGATACCAACACCAGCCAATCAATGCTCCCTTCTTGGAGGTGTGAGTTCCAGCTCAGTTAAGTCCAAGTCTTCTAAACTTGTAAGATTTTAGCAATTCCACTCTTTTCTCTGTTTGTTTTCAGAATACAAATACATTAATGATTCTATTATTTGCATATTTTAGCATCTGGATAGACATATATATAAATGTATCCTCTCTGTAGATAGGACTCAGTCGCATTAGAATGAGACAGACATTGTCATTCCAACCATAGACAGTTGAATGGAATCTTTCTCTGCAGTTATTTTTCAAAGCCAGCATGAATAGAAAAATAAAATATAGTCAAAATGAGCCTGGAAACTCCCTGTGTTGTCCATATTATATACTCAGTTACATTTTAACTCCTGTGCAGTCATCTCCTGAACATCAAAATTTAGGAACCACTGAGGTAAACTAAATAACAAAAAGAAACTGTGGATGCAGCTTTCTTAACATGCAAACCTTTCTGCTTCTAAGGTAAGCTCCAAAGTGTTTTGCTTATTTTCTGGGCTTTCTGCACTGTGTCTTAAAATTGAACATATTCCATCATAATATAATACTTTATTTTTAATTAAGGTATCGATATACAGTCTTCATAATACTTTCAATAAACATGATTATTATAAAGAATAAACAGGACAGTGTAGTCCTAAAGTTAGCACATAAATTAATTGCATCTCCCGTAATGTCAACTTATCCATATTCTCTGTCATGAGAGATGAAAGAACTGAGGGGATCTGAGCAAGCCCAAGAGGATAATTGTGCTTAGAGAGTTGTTATTATATTAATATACCATGCCTGAAATTTGATGTCAAACATCATTTTTAGTCAGTGAATGGCAACTTTATAACTTACTTATTAAATTTATAATACACGGAAATCTGAATTTTCTATTACCATCATTTCTTACTTGGGCACTAGTAATTGCCTCTTTCTTGTGCATTTCTAAAACGTAATTCCTGATACTAGCTGGCACCATTTCAATAATTTTTATTTTAACTATGGAAATTTCCTTTAAAAAATTGCCATTCTAGAGTTAATATACTACCAGCTTTTTACAAATTAAATTTGTTGTTAGGAAATGGCCTCCATTGTATATTAAATTGATACTCTTAGGAAGTTCTCTCCTTTTCATAATATTTCTAGCATTACTTTTCTGTAGATGTTCTATAAGAGGCACTTGAAAGAAATTCAGCATATCTAAAAAAGAAGAAAATAAAAGAGAAGCCAATAGTTTTTGGGTTGTTATCTACTGCACTCCTTACCTGTTTTTCCTTGACCATTACATATAAAGCTAGTTAAACATGCCATGCCACTACCCTGCTATCCCCTACCCCAGGACCAGCCTTGGCCCCAAACAGAAGGAACTGAAATTTCCCCACCTTTTTATAAGTTGAGGGCAACACACAATTGCTACTGGTCCAGCAGCCCATTGCTTAAACTAGACTGTTGCCCTCATCTTCATGATCCAGCCTCACTCTGTACTCCATGTGCTTCCACTTCTATGACTGGGAACCTTGATAGAAATCTTTAGAATTAAGTTCCCAGAGAGGACAGAGAGTTTGTCTGGGTCACTCATTGCTTTAATTCCAGCTCTGAGCTTCCTCAGGGCCTGGCCACCTCTGTGGAAGAATCAGCTGTGGTTGTTGGAATGACTGGATGAAGAATGAAACTCAGCTTGATACCTTTGTTGTAACAATAGTGTTTCCATTCCAAAGCCTTTTGTTGCCTCATCAATGTCTTTCAATGTCTGGAGTTAAGTCCTGAATCCAATGTCCATGGCTATTTCTCCTACTATCTGCAACTGGACTCCCTGCTATAGAGTACTTTACTCTGACCAGTGAGTTGTTCCTTATTTCACCCCTGATTTTCTGTTTCTACACCTGCTAGAAGATGCACTTATATCCTTTTGAATTTCTACTTCAGCAACTGCTCACCTGCTTAGATTTCTTCCTTCTCGTGAAATCTCCCCCAATCTGCCTTTGTGCCTTCTAGGTCCTGACTAACCCTTTGTCATTTGCAGCCTGACTATTCCAGTTCTCACATGTAAAACCAGGGAGTTAGAAATAAAAGAGGGCATTGAATTCTTGGTAATGCACGCATGAGAAGAGCAGGCCAGGGCAAAGTATGAGTTTCTTGATCTAAGATATAATGGGAGGTTTAGGGAAGTGATTGACCAAAGTGACTTTCTTTAGTGGTTCAACCTCAGACACACTGTCCAGGGGATACAGCAGATCCACTGACAATTCTAGACATACCTAATCTGATAATTTCCAATTAGGGAGAGAGAAAACAAGGGAGAGATGTCAAAGGACAGTTGAGTGGCAGGGAAGCATATAATTAATCAGTTTAATAATTAATAATAAATAAATTGAGTAATTAAAGCTACATCAGCAGCTACCTTTATTGAGTCCTTCTTATGTGCCAAGCACTTTAAATTAATTGTCTCATTTAAGTTACCAAAAAACTCATGAAGTCAATGATATTTATCAACATTCATTTTAAAGATGAGAAGGCTAAAGGAAAATTTGAGTAATTTGCCCAAAGTCCTAAAAACTGAAAGATGCTGTTGCTAGAATTTGAGCCCGGTCCATGTGGTACCATAGCTTGGCCAATTATCTACCAGGCCACACCCCACTCTTAACAACTCTAAACTCCACCAACACACCTTCGAACTCATATTTCATATACCTTTTTCTCTTAATCTATTACCATAGTATATACTAGCTTTAAAATTGCAGCAAGAACCCATTCCTTTAAGTGGCTTACCATCTCAGAATTACAAGAGCAGAAAAGTGTGAAAATGATCATTAAACCACCAAAGAGGAGTAAAGTATCTATCAGTATTTGCTTTGCATCTTTTCAGGATATTGACTAACTACCTCCAGCTGGGTGGAAAGGACGCATTTTTTTTGCCCCTAAATTTCAGAATGTCTTTTAGTTTTACAGTTTACATTTAATGTATCTGTATACATGCTTGAGCAACTGCTGTGTCTTGGAAAGTCATAAGCTGAAGGTCAAGGAATATGCTCTTGTGGCTTGATTTGTGGGATCCTAGCCTACTGCCACTCACATGCATTCATTTACTAAGTATTATTTCTTGATAATGATGCTAATTTGCACAAAGTCATGGGGCCATGAAAAGGGACTATCTTCTGTGGGTTAAGATGTGCTATTCTCATTAACTGAACAAAGTCGAATGAATTTAATCACAGCAGTCAAGGGAAGCTACTGCATCATTCCAAGACAAATTAGAGATATTGCACCCCTGTGGTGTAACCTTTGATTTCGATTAGAGGTTTCAGGCTGCTTCCTACGGCTGGATGCAAAATATTCAGACTACTAAAGAGGATGGAAGGTAAGTTTATGACTCTGCATCCCGGAATTGCACCACTGATAACTGAAAAGCCTAAGGCTTTTAAGAGATACTAGAAACACCAATAGTCAATCATGATTATTTTTATAAATATTAAACCCCCCAATTGTATATAAATATAAGGAAATATACAAATTACCTTTTCAGATGACTCAATAGATAAACTTCTGGTAACTAATCTTGTTGGTACCAAAACTGATGCAAACAGTATTAAGCTAAAATAATTAGATTGCTTTTAAAAATTTCAATGAATATAAACGTTACTAATTAAAATTAGAAAATTTCATCAAATGAAAGGAACCTACAAAAGAGATGGAAATATGTTGAGATTCCCTATTGAGGAATTGTAAAACAAAAACATAATACTGTCTTTCTGATGCATCACACAATCTGTGGAAATAAAAATCGGGAGTAGAGAAATAGATATTCTAATATTTCCTAGGAAACTTTAAATGTATATGCAGTATCCATAATTATTTCCCTTGAGGAAATCAAATTTCATTTCAGGTAGTATGTAAACATACCCTCTTGTTCATTCTCTCTCTCACAATCTAGATTCTAAGAACATATAATTTGCAATAAAATTCACATTCTTGTTTATGTCTTAGTTTGTAATCAAACTGAAAGTCATTCAGTGGAAACTGAATGCAAAAATTAACATAGTAAAAGTACAATGTATATCCATATATAGATATACACAGATCTGTAATATATATGGATATATATTATGTTGCATATGATATTTAAAATATGTATTACATATTTATATGCAACGCATATAAGCTATGTATTCATCCTACATGACAGCTTTTCTACACTATAAAAACATTTTCTTATCATTATGTTAGCTCATGAATTCAGCATTCTTTTTAAAACATCCTGAGGTGGTTGTTATTTTCAAATTCTAATATCTGTAAAGCAAAATTTTCATTACACAAAATAGTTTATGAGATAAACTATTTATGCACACTCAGTTTTTTGTGCCATTTTGAGCATAAAATGGTAAAACAATTTTGCTAAGTATTTACGTGATACATTGTGAAGATACTATTTTTTTTTTAAAGTTAGTATCGTTTGATCTTATAATTTCAAGTCCTGAAAGCTGTCCAAAGAAAACGGTCCAAACGGCCCAAAAAAATGGTCAGCTGAGTTATTTAAGCGAGTGAAGAAAGAAAAATAATCTAAATATCCAACTTTAGTGGAATTTTTCAGTAAATTGTGACACATCCTTAAAATGGAACATTATGTAACCATTTGGAGGTAGTCTATAAAAACATAAAAGTATGTGCATGATAGTAAACAGAAAGGATAAGAAGTTATAAATATAGCATTATCATAACTAAATAAACAAGTAATAAAATAGAGAAAACACTCATTTCAGATAGAGAGATACTTGGCCAAATATGCCAAAATAACAATGGTGACTTTCCTTGGGAAGTGAGAATATGGTTGGTTTTTTTGTCTTACCCTCTTGTACTTCTTCCCACCCAATTTTTAATAACACATATGTATTACTCTTACTACTTAAAAGTTTATCAAAAATACATCACACATTTTTTAAAATTTATTTTGGTATTATTAATCTACAATTATATGTGCAATATTATGGTGATTAAACTACCCCCTTCATCAGGTCCCCTGCACCAACCCCACTACAGTCACTGTCCATCAGCGTAGTGAGATGCTATAGAGTCACTACTTGTCTTCTCTGAGTTGTACAGCCCGCCCCGTGCCCCCCCCAACATTACATCTGCTAATCGTAATGTCCCTTTATGCCACTTGTCCCTCCCTTCCCACCCATCCTCCCCAGTCCCTTTCTCTTTGGTAACTATTAGTCCGTTCTTGGGTTCTGTGAGTCTGCTGCTGTTTTGTTCCTTCAGTTTTTTCTTTGTTCTTATACTCCACATATGAGTGAAATCATTTGATACTTGTCTTTTTTGGCTTGGCTTATTTCACTGAGCATAATACCCTCTAGCTCCATCCATGTTGTTGCAAATGGTAGGATTTGTTTTCTTCTTATAGTTGAATAATATTCCATTGTGTATATGTACCACATCTTCTTTATCCATTCATCTACTGATGGGCACTTAGGTTGCTTCCATTTCTTGGCTATTGTAAATAGTGCTGTGATAAACATAGGGGTGCATATGTCTTTTTCAAACTGGGCTGCGGCATTCTTAGGGTAAATTCCTAGGAGTGGAATTCCTGGGTCTAATGGTATTTCTATTTTGAGTTTTTTGAGGAACCTCCATACTGCTTTTCACAATGGTTGAACTAATTTGCATTCCCACCAGCAGTGTAGGAGGGTTCTCTTTTCTCCACATCCTCGCCAACATTTGTTGTTTGTGTTTTGGATGTTGGCCATCCTCACTGGTGTGAGGTGATATCTCATTGTGGTTTTAATCTGCATTTCTCTGATGATTAGTGATGTGGAGCATCTTTTCATGTGCCTGTTGGCCATCTGAATTTCTTCTTTAGAGATGTGTCTATTCATGTCCTCTGCCCATTTCTTAATTGGATTATTTGCTTTTTGCTTGTTAAGGTGCATGAGTTCTTTATATATTTTGGATGCTAACCCCTTATCGGATACGTCATTTATGAATATATTCTCCCATACTGTAGGATGTCTTTTTGTTCTACTGATGGTGTCCTTTGCTGTACAGAAGCTTTTCAGCTTGATATAGTCCCACTTGTTCATTTTTGCTTTTGTTTCCCTTGCTCGGGGAGATATGTTCATAAAGAAGTCGCTCATGTTTATGTCCAAGAAATTTTTGCCTATGTTTTTTTCTAAGAGTTTTATGGTTTCATGACTTACATTCAGGTCTCTGATCCATTTTGAGTTGACTTTTGTGTATGGGGTTAGACAGTAGTCCAGTTTCATTCTCTTACATGTAGCTGTCCAGTTTTTCCAACACCAGCTGCTGAAGAGGCTGTCATCTCCCCATTGTATATTCAAGGCTCCTTTATCAAATATTAATTGACTGTGTATGTTTGGGTTAATGTTTGGATTTTCTATTCTGATCCACTGGTCTGTGGGTCTGTTTTTGTGCCAATACCATATTGTCTTGATTACTGTGGCTTTGTAGTAGAGCTCGAAGTCAGGGAGCGTAATTCTCCCTGTTTGATTCCTCCTTCTCAGGACTCCTTTGGCTATTCAGGGTCTTTTGTGATTCCATATGAATTTTAGAATTATTTGTTTGAATTCATTGAAGAAAGCTGTTGGTAGTTTGATAGGGATTGCATTGAATCTGTAGATTGCTTTAGGTAGTATAGCCATTTTGACAATATTTATTCTACCTAGCCAAGAGCATGGCATGTAATGTTAAGTGTAAAATACTCACCAGAATTTGAAGACTTAGTACATTCTTACTAAGAATGTGAAATGTCTCACTAATAATTTTTATATTGTTGCAAATTGAAATCATATTTGAGATATGGGTTAAGTAGGATATATTATTAAATAAATTTAACTTGTTTCTTTTTATTTTTTAAAGTGGCTATTAGAAAAATTTAAGTTGCAAAAGTAGCTCACATTATATTTCTCTTAGACAGTGCTGACCTGGAGTACAGCTCCAAAACATGGCAAGAAACTTGAATTACATTTCTTCCACATCTGAGTTTTCAGACCAACATTCATTCCGGCTACATTAACACCAGTTGTGTATCTAGCCCATAACTAATAAAAACCACAGACTTTTTTCTCATCAAACACCTCAAATATGTAACAGTCAAAAAAGAGAAAGACAGATTGAGAGAGACTGAAAGAGAGGTCAGCAGATCATATAAATTAAGATAGAGTAACAGCATTACAACCATTAGGATTGGAACCTAATGTCTTCTGACAACAATTCAAGATTCAGTCAAAGTAAATTTAAACATTGATCTAAATTTAATTGAACTTCCTTGTCCTATTTATTATCTTTGATAGGTTTCATGGCAATCAGAGATTATAAGGGAAAAATTAAGGCTGGTGGAGAGAATCCAATAAAGCAATCTAGGATAGGAATCAGAAAATCACGCTTCTCTCTCTGACTCCAGCACTTGCTGTCACAACCATCAGTCTGTTTGCATCTGTTTTCTTATTAAGAAAATTGGGACTAACCCTGCTGGACTCACTAGGCTATTTTGAAGACAAAATGAGTATATGAGGAGAGTTTATCATCTGTCAATCACTCCGTGTTGTCACCATCAGTATATTTATTGTTAACGAAGACTTACAGATAATAGAAAACCATGACAATTCAGAGCTGGCAGCATAAGACTGTATTAGCCACTGCCATAGTTGAATCTGAAGTTCCTCAAGCCTCTCTTCCCTGGACTAGTAACTGAATTTGTTCTCCTCAGACCAGGAATCTTGCCATCCCTTGAACTGGATCATAGTTTTAGGGATACTGTCTGCTTATGTCCATGGTTAGGATAGCCAAGTGACATAGGAATGAAAGCCACAGAATCCTGACTCATCAGTTACTAAACGTGCTAGCTGACAATTTGGAAAGCACTGGGCCCTAGACTGAACAGTGGGGAGATTGTCCAGTGCTGTGATCATAGAACACACAGCTCTAAACTTCGCCTACAGTTGGCCCATGACCAGGCCTCTGGCTACCACGCAACCTCTCACATTCTGACCCAGTTTCATAGGCTTCCATCAGTCTCTCTCTAGAACTCATCAAATACCAAATATGATTTGGGAAAGCTCTCTGCTCTGACACTTCATGTGTTTATTGCCATTGTTTCCACCTTGGGCCTGGACAAACAGCACATTCCATCCCCTATTTAAGCATCAAAGACTAAAAACTAACTTAAAATCATAGTAAGAGTTAAGAAATTGATTCTCCCATACATGGTGGTGACTGGCTGCCTTTATCAGATACTTTCTCTTGGGAAGTTTATATTTGAGTGAAAATTATCTATCCCTAGGGAGTAGAGGAAATAGCAGAAGCAGGGACTGAAAATAGTTAATTCTTAGGAATGGTGGAACAACACCTACAATGGTATATCAACTGCTGCATTGTGTCCACTTCAATGGTCCAGTTATTCATAAGATTAGACTCTGTGATTGCAGTTCTCTGAAGTGACTTGACAGTCTCCTTGATGTTTGGCTATTCAGCTGTTGAGAGAGCTTCCTGACCTTCATTATATCTCTATGCATACTTATAATAAGCTGATTTTTGTCTCTGCCTCTTGTAACATAAAAGGCCACATTTAGAGCCAGATTATACCACAGTTCCCAGCTGTGTCCTCTTTGACATGTTTGTTACCCATTTGTTCTTGACCTTCATTTCCTTCCCTATAAAATTAGAATAATATCGCCATTCTCCTATGTTTGTGGTTATGAACATATGCTTACATATGTGTAATATATAGAAATGATCTTGTACAGTATGTACTCTTTAGGACATGATTATGACCATCTTGCTCCTCAGTAACGTTTATCATTATCAAAGACCTTAAAAATACCTTCAGAGGTAATTAAATTTATTGTGCCAAACAGTGGGGTTATTAAGCTAAGTAGTGAGCTGTGCACACCCCAAAATTTTTTCTTGAGCCAGTTTCATAGGTTGGAAAAATGAAACATAATTTCGATATTTTTCCTATATCCACAAAGAAAAGCATCATATCCACTGAAACTAAATTCTTGGCACTACTAAATAATCCCCTACTTTTCCTACTATAGTAACTTGATTTATTGGTCCCATTTTTCATTCCTAGAAAGTAAAATTATCTAGCCTATGGTAAGACAAATGATCTTTTTAGTCAATGGGATGTTAACAAAGATGACATGGTCATAATCTTGAAATGCGCTGTCATGTATGAGCTTGCTACCTTGTAACTCAGGGATTCCCCCATGAGAATAACACACACAAGGTAGCCAATACCACTTCAGCTTGGGCCTCAATATGTGACACTTGGAATAAATCCAAGTTCAACCTGCAGCTTGAAGCCAAGCCCTGGAGGCATGCAACCTGAAGCAGACCCACCAGACCCAGTCCATCTTAGTCAGCCAGTCCTGTCTGGCCATGAGAATAAATGCTTATTGGAAGCCACTAACTTGAGAGTGTTCTCACATGGCATCATTGTGGTAAGAGCTGACCAAGAGTTCACTCCAGATAAATCTGTTTTTTTGATATCATAATTATGCACCTCATTGATTTTGTCATTTTTATTGCTTTTGTGTGTATGTTTTAACATAATCAGACAGCAGCTCTAGGAACAATACAAGATTCTTAGTCATCTCAGACTGCCATAACAAAATACTGTTAGACTGGGTGGCTCAAACAATAGAAATTTATTTCCTTATAGTTTGGGAAGCTGGAAGTCTGAGATTAGGGTGCCAGCATGGTCAAGTTCTCGAAGATCTCTCTTCCTGGATTACAGAAGGCTACCTTTCTGCTCTTTCCTCACATGGCAGAAAGGGAAAGAACAACTTCTCTGGTGTCTCTTCTTATAAAGGCACTAGTCTCATCACGAGGGCCCCATCTTCATGACCTCACCTAACTATAATTACCCCTCAAAGGCCTCATCTCCAAAATATCATCACTTTGAGGGTTACAAGGGCTTAAACATATGGATTTTAGGACACAAGCATCCAGTCCATAGCACCAAATAAAGAATTACAAAATGTATTTAATACAATAATATTTTGTTTTGTTTTATGAGCTACATGAAAATGACAATGTAATTGGTTTAGTTATACCTTGACAAAGATTAGGGACTGAACCAGAGGGGGAAAAAATACACACACACACACTCTCCTATTTTAGTTAATCATAACTGGATTCTCAAGGACTATAAAGGGAGAGGTATAGTTGTTCCAAAAAAAAAAGTCCAATTTTCCTTCACATAGGAGTGGAAGGCGGGGTGCTGTGCTAATCTAAGCCTGGAGTTAGGGGCTCCCAGGTTGGTCAGTGTCATGACTTTGGCTTATAGAAGATCAGTTTTTGAGAGCATCTGGGGCAACAGCCATTTAGATACTCCTGTTCCAGTGGGACATAATCTCCAATAGACAGTCAGAATCCAGGTGGGGATAAGGCAATACAGCAAACATTGGGGGTTCCAGGACACAGAATCAAAGTTGATGTTTAAAAGCAGAACTGGAAAGATTCCTATCTAAGTGCTGTAGAGGGACTTCTGGTAAGATACCTGTATATTTGCTTGTGGTCCAGGAACTATTAAGGATGCTGAGATGTCCTGGAATGGAGGAAAGAAAACATATATCTATATCTATCTATCTATCTATCTGTCTATGTATCTATCTATCTATCTATAATACAATAAAATAGAATAAATAAGCAAATTCCTAGTATTCTTTTCTTATAATGCTTATATTTTGTCCATGAGATAAAGTACAGTCTAAAGGAAGGAATGATTTAGTATACTGGGAACTAGTAATACTTTTCTTGCTAAGGTTTAAATGAACGATAATGGCTGTAATGACTTAAAAGAAAATTAAATCTAAGAGCATAGCCTCTGAGCAGAAATCATGATGCAGGGGTTTATGTACACAGCTGTGCTAGCAAAAGAATTAGATGTGCTGTGCCCTGACGCTTTTCCCATGAAGAGTTCAAAAATATGTGGAGAACACCCTACTCCTTAGCATAACCCAGACTAGCCTGCTCTGGTCCTAGCCCGCTTAATCGGTATGCTGCGATCACACCCCTCTTGATTACACCCCTGGGGTATAATAGGAGGCAGGCTTCCCTTTAGCACCTTTCATCATAGAGGAAGTAAACTGCTTTAGAGATAAAAATAGCTCTGTGTAGACTCACTATTGACACCAGCCACCCCTGGTGACTTGAGGGCTCATCAGCAATGCACAACTGTTTTAAAATAAAGCCAAGAGTCGCATATATAATTGAAACTGCAGGGATAATGAGAAGGAAACAGCAAGAGGCCACATTGCTTTGAGGGCTAAGCTATAGATTAGAAAAAATCAGGGTCCTAAAAAAAACCCTATTGAGGGGGTTAGGGATAGAGCTATTTTTAAAGCAGTGGTAACAGAATACCTGGTGTCACATAACACTCCAATAACTAAGATAATTCACTTGACTCTAAGACAAGCAAAACACAGGGTGTTGAAATGGAGAACTATTTTTCAAGGTTATCCACGTCAAAATTTGAAGCAACTGCACATCTCTCATCTTACAATGACAAAATGAACACTTCCTTTCCCTGCATTTAAGACAAGTGTCTTTGCCATATTAAATGCATTATCAGAAGATGGATTTTTCACAGCTGTAAATGAAAATATTTTTTAGTTTCTGAAACGCTGTGGTGTAAAGAACTTGAATTGTTGTATGATGGAAAGGTAAACATGTAAGTAAGCAACTGAAACAGCAAATATTCAGGATACAATGTTTATAGCCTTTTCTTTTGAGGGTTTCTGCATTGAGGAAGTGTGTTTTCATCATCTTCAATGATACATTAAAATAAACAAATTGCTTTTACATTAATTACTGGACATTTTGTGTGTTTTTGTTTTGCATATTAAGTATGTGCTCTAAACAGTTCTTGTGTTCCAGTTTGCTTCTTAGAAGTTCATAGCAAGGCTTTGAATAAACTCTAGTTTCTGAGAAAATGTCTTAAATTAGTGTAAAAAATATCAACAGTGACTAAAACTACAATCGTTTTAGAAAATATCTCAGTAATAATCATACAATAAGGAATAAAAATAAAGGAAGGAAAGGGAGAAGGTAAGGGGATATGATAAGAGGAGGGGGAAGAGAGGTAAAGAGAAAACCAGTGATATTCACTTTTATCACAAACATTGAAGAATACATAGAGAAAGCCTATGACATTATAAAGTCCTTGATAAGAAAGTACCCAGTTTTAGGCTGGAGAACTTCTAATTTCTGGAATCTTTACTATTAGACCAAAGTTATCCTTTTATTTCTTCACCTGATTAACCAGCTTTCATGGAGTAGCTAACAGCTAATGTCCTTTAGCAACTTTTAGTCATTTGCCAACTGGTGTTGTATAATTCAAGTTAAAGATGTTGAAATACCAAAAGGCTTATCTGGGTTTGTCTTCATTTTTCTTATTTTAAAGTTTAAATCAAGTCATTTTCTTCTTTATTCTCTGCAGTCACTTCAAAAATGTGTGTTCATCATATTAAGAGCCTGGATGTGTTTAGCAGGCAACCAGCAATGGATTAGTAAGCAATGGATCAGTGGGCAACCGTTTTTCTAATAAGCCTTCCCCTCTGAATTTTTGTCCACTTTAGCAATATATGAAAACATTCTGAGACCCTCACAGTATTCTTCCAAACTAAGGAGCTGTCACGCAATAAAGCACATCCATGTTAAATATAATGTCAAATTCCATATGCAGAATTGTCATCTTATTTTTAAGGGATTTTTTTCCTCCCCCAGAAGCCAGGAATAAAATTGCTTTGATAAACAATTGTTACATGTTTCTTTTCTGGCTCTACCTTTAAGCCTCCATGTGGGTTTTTAAAAAAAGCAGTTCTTGTTATGGACAGTTTTCACAGATGTTTGTTTTACTACAGAGATACACCCCCTTCCCTACTGTCACCCGCAAGAGTAAAGAAAGGTTTACTGGAGTTTGAGAAGTCAGACTGTGATTCTGGCCTACTTAAGGAAGTTTCTGGGCTCTGAGCATCATGCTACCCACTAGAAAGTAACTTCCTGTCTCTCTAATGTATTAAACAAAAGATTTGAACCAGAAGTCATTGACCTACTTTAGATCCCAAGATATGTTTTGTAGGACTTGTACAGAATGTTTCATTAAAGAAACCTTTTCAGACTGGTAGTCAAATAAACATCGATCACCTGCTGCCAAGGGCTTAGGATTAATTAATAGACAAAATACCAAAAAAAAAAGAATCACCACCTCATGAGGCAAATATGTAGTATACTAGGAGACTTCATATAAAAATACAGACTGTTAGTTCTTCTTGAAAAAGGGGATATTTGGTAAAAAAAAAAATAATAATAACTCTAAATTCTATTCACATAAATCCAGCGGCATGACCACCACCGGACTGGAGTGAATAGCAGTTGCCCATTTTAAACTAGTCCTGGGTATTCCATTTGCCAGGATTTCTTTTTCACTCATACAATGTCCATATACATTTAGATTTGCATGTTTCACTCATTTCCTTTATTTCTCAGGTTCCGATACACGTTTTGATTTTTGACGGCTGATCTATTCACTGCTTTCATTTGTTTCCTTTCATTTATTTTATTTCATTATTGGTTCCTGTTTTTTACCCAGTATAATATCATAGAAAATGTTTATACTCAATTCTAAATACGTTTTGGATTCTTAAATTGTCCCTGGCATAAATAATCTGAGCATATTTGAACATGGCACTTAAACTCTGTATGACCTAGTTACATCATAAATAAAATGAGGATTTTGACCTATTAGTGAATTTGAAACTGAGTTTTAGAACCCCGTGTTTCAATTAAGTAGGTCTTATTCTATGTTTGGGTCTTCCTTAAGTTAGATTTTGTTTAAAGAGATTTTATTGCTTATAATCATACGATTTATGGGATCATAGTGATCCCTTAAAATCTGTATGATTTAACATTAATCGAAAGCAACTTTGCATTTTTACTTTAGTTTTCATGTATGTCTTATTTCCTCAAGTTGCTTAAAATTCCTCAAGTTGGAATAACGTCTTATAAGCTGTTGTTCTATACCATTAAGTGTATAATAAACTAAAAATATTCATGGAAAATACATATGCATCTGGCAAAACTGTTGGCAAGAACATAAATAATAAATATAGAATGAAGATTTGGAAGAGGGAATGGCAGTACATTTGAGAAGGGTCACATGGGGTATCTCCAGAATATTGGTAATATTTTGCACTTCAAGCAAAATCATCATAAGGAATAGATTGAGTCATTAGTGCTTCATATGCCTTGCATATGCAAATTTTATATGTACATATATTATGAATGAAAAAACGGAAATTTACATCTATATTGCCTTTGAATGAAGCCCACATTTCCAGGCCAAAATGTCTAGTTTGAGAAGAGTATTTATCTTCCTTAAAAATGTTGATACTTTTAAGTATCTGCATTAAATTTTGAAAAAGAAAAATTGCCTTCAAATGTAACACCTGTTAAACTACAAGCTCTGCCAGACAATTTGCTGTTTAGAACTCTCAAAAGACATTATTCACTATAATTTTCAAGGGTAGTCACTGTTTTGAAATACTAATTTTAACCTTGCTTTTGAAACTGCCTAATGAGAAATTGCCTAATTTGGAGACAATATTCATTAAAAATCTATATTTCACATAGTAATGTGCTAAATATCAGCACTATGAGTAGCTTTTTCAAAACTTGGCATTTTGTATACCCTGTGCCATTTCTGAAATTCCCATAAACGTTCAACACCTATTGGATACTATTATTGATGATATTATAGGAAATGCTAAAATCACAACCATATAGAAAAATAAGCTTAGAGATCAGTATAGTGAGTCTGAACATGGATACAGGAAAGGGGTCAGATGTGGCGGATAATTTATTAAGTTTTTACACTATCCTCTCATCTATTTTTATCTATTTTCTATTTTCCTAGTAAATTATAAGCAGTTATTCAACTCTTAATTTTTTTCCCAGTTGCTGTATGTTACCTTATTTATGTAATGCCCTATAGGAAAGCATAAGTAAGCTTTGGCATTAAATGACAATTGAATATTTTGTTTTTAAAGACATTATTGTAGTTTTGTTAGAGTAGGTACCTAGCCAGACATGAGGGGGGACTTTGGTTCTCTGTTTGTTTACATTCTACACATTCTGTGTAAGCTGTTCTCACAGGATATGTGGAGTGAGAGTGTAGATAACAGACCAGCTGAAACCTGCTGGTTCCAATATGGAGGAGAAATTGACCCAAACTTCACCCCGAAAGACATACAAATACAAAAATCACACCTCTCTGTACCATGACAGTTCCAGTGAGAACCAAATACAGGCAAAAACTCCCCCACTGGGCATGAGTAGAGTAAGCCCAGGCTCTGAGAACACTCCACCTGTTCCCTTTGAAACCTACTCCCACCTAGTAAATATTCATCTTCTCTTTACATAAAAAGTTCTGTGTTGTACCCTTGGCACAACTCCTGCTGGGGTCTGCCCACACTCAACTCTCAAGTGTGCACTTTCACTTTTCTTTAAACTCTCATTTTCCTAATAAACTCCTACGGTTCAACCACTTTTGTGTCCATTCTTGAATTCTTTCTGCCCATGAGACCAAGAACCCATCTCCAGTAACATTTTGACCAATCTTTGCACCAATTTTTGTGACAATATATTAAGTAAGAATTTATAGGAGAATGATAGGTACTGTACAAATTATAAAAATACAATAGCAAAATAAAGAACCAGATCAAAATAGATTCCTCCTTAGCAAGCTTCATACACATACACAGTGATATTTTCTTTACTAAGACAGATCAATTTTTTCATAAAATATCTTGAAAATACTAAAAAAGACACAAATGTAAAATTTACAAAAGTGTTTACATAATCCTGGCAGAAAGTAAGGTGCATTAGAGGAAAAATATTCATCAGATTTTTAGAAAGATAACTAAATTTTTATATAATGAGTGGTAATTCAGTTTGACTCAGCAAATATTTACCATATACAAACAGTGTCTTAGGCACTGATAATTAAACATAAGTATTCTCTAACTCAGAAGTGGGCAACATATATTTCCCTGTATATAAATGGCCAGGTACATTATTCAATCCCTGTCCTAGGAGTAACCCAAAGTACTGCTTGAACTGCTACAAAGCCAACCTTCAATATAACTCATTAAAAGGCCTTACAGACCAAATAATAAGCCATCCTTAGTATGAACAATAGAGGGAAATAAAAGTATTCATTTCCAGAGGAAAAAAAAAGCAGAATTACAAAAAGGTAAGATTTTTGAAGCAAGGGGAGAAACTCATCAGTTGCTAACCATATACTCATATTCTGGAGACAGAAAAAAATACACCATGACTGATATAGGAAAACAACTTTAAATTATATATTGTATGGTGTTTGTATACCAGGGAACTCTCCTAAATTAAAAAATAAGAAGGTAAGAAAAGAGAAGTAAAGAAATTCCATTTATTAGTAGCAATTAAAAGGATTAAGTGCAGATAATTTAACTTAGAGTCCATGAACCCTTTAAATTAAAAGCATTCACAGCAACATGTAGACCAAAGCAGTTATGGGGAAGGCTCCAATGAAGGGATAACACTGTGAACTTACATAATGGACAAGCACAGAGTCTGAGCTCACTGTGGCTGTGCTTCTCTGGGCATTATATAAAGAAGGTAACACACAGCAATTGAGAAAAAAGAATAATGCATGGTATTACTTCTTCGGGAGAATAATTTAAAATTGCTCCAAGCTAAATAGCTACTCCTTGATGATGTTACGGCCAAACAAGGAACTTTTCTAACATGGTCCAGTTGTCTACAAAAGAGTCTGACTCATTCATTCGTTTAGTTACCAGAAGTCTATGTGACAGGCACATGATTGTGGATAAGAAGATAAAAATAGCAGTTCTCTGCCACAGGGAACTTACTATCAAGTGAGGAAGGACCCAGGTAAATTACTGCCATCAGGCTACACAAGGTGGAAACCTGGCCTCTTCTCCTTCCTTTTTTTGCCTTCACCCCCATATTTAATGCCACTCACCTAGTTCTATTGCCTCCACCTCCTAACTCTACCTCCAGTTGTGTCCCTTTCTCTTATCTGCCTCCTTCCAGAATCTCTCAGTGTGGATTAAAAGCTTCTATTCTCCTACTTTCTATCTATGAAAACACATTTCTTATTGTGCTAACACACCAATTACAGCCACAACATGATTCGGCCACCCCACTGACCATAATATAAAATTCTGACTCTTTAATAAGGCTTATAAAAACCTTCCTTGCCTGTTTATCTTTCTATTCCCACGTGAGCATCTCTCTTCCAAGCCACATCAAACCTACTTTATAACCATATGGAACACTCTCAGTCTCAAACTGCGTAATGTCCTTTCTTGTCGCTGATCTATGTAGATGTTCCCAGAACATACTGCCTTGACTAGTTCTCATAAATTTAGAAAACACTTCTTATAGGTACTATTCCAATACTCCATGAAAGGCTTCGATGCCCCTCCCCCATGACCCCCACTGTAGCTCTCAACCTAGTATTGTAATTGCCTCTTTACTTTCTCCCTCACTAGACAACATGTTCTTTGAGGGTTAGCAACACTGTTTATAGGATTTAACAAGTGCACCTCAAGGGCCTAGGGTACAGTACTTATATAAATTCTTAGTAATTTTGAAATAGATGAGGCATCTGATACATGAGCACATGAATGAATGAATGAGATGTCTGCATTTAAAATGATCGTTTCTACTCTAGTGGTATGAACAGAGACCTGTAAATAAATGGAAGTGTTCCCAATATAAATGAATGGGCACAATAGTTTTGAAAGCAATAGAGCTCATTCTATCAAATTTTAAAATGGACATAGTCTGACTTAACTTCTAGAGCTGAGTTACTAAGAGAAATATAAATTTTCTGTACTGTAATATTCTTTATAATAAAGTATGCTTCATAATAACAAAAACAAGAAACAACCTAAATGCCATAAGCTGGGGTTGGGATGAATAAATTACTGTATATCCATATCCCAGAATACTATGCAAATATTAAACAGACTGACAAAGCCATATGTTGAGATAAGAAATGATAAACTATACTGTTAAGTGAAAAAATCAAGGAGGAGAAGAATGTATATGGTGCCATGTATACAAAAGTGCATACACACATATACACATACACATGTATTTTTGTATAAGTATGGTATATTTCGGGCATGATACATCAAAAATCTAGAAGTACTGGTTGTCTCTAGGAGACTGAATTGGGGAACTGTAGCATCAGTAAGACTTATAAATGTATGTCCATTTATACATTGTGAATTCTTTATCATGTGCATGTATTAACTCATAAGAAATAAATCAATAGTGATTAGCTAAACAGGTACACAAATAGAAGTTAAAGTTAGAGCAATGTTCCCACAGGAGGTGATGCCAGGAGAACAGCTTAGCTTACAGAGAGAAGGACTGGTCTGTGTTAAAAAAACAAAAAAACAAAAAAACAAAAACAGACCCTTGGGGGGAAACTAAGATTTTGTATAATTAGAATGAACTATATATTGATGGGGTTGGGGGATTAAGTTGGAAAAGTAGGGAGTTATAGCAGAGGCATCAAGAGAGGGGAAGCCAGGGACCAGAATATGAAGGGCCTTTTGTGTGCTGATAAGGAGTTTATTTTTAGCATAAAAGCCGGAGAGAGACATTAAAGCAATGGTTGCCAAGCCTGGCTGCACATTACAGTCACCTAGGGAGTTTTTAAAAAAATGCTCTCTGTCAGGTCCCCATCTCCCAAGATTCTGATTTAATTCATTTTGGTTGGGACCTTGTGATTCCAATAGGGAGCCAAGGTTGCTAATCTGTACATTAACAGGTTTTAAATAAACTACACGTTGAGTTTGACATTGTGGAAAGACATTAACCCTGGCAGTGTTTAGACTGAATTTGGGGTAGTCTAAAGTATGTACGACTTTATAAGATATTCTCACTATAATATAGGAACAAAGACTTAAAGACCTTAACTAAAGACAGGCAGGAAGGATGGATAAGAAGTGGAATATTTGATTTTTTTATAGATGGAACACAAGAAGTTAAGATGCCATAGTGATTACAAATATTGATTCAGGTTCAAATTCTACTTCTGCCATCTTGTTGCTATGTGACGTTAGGCAAGTAATTGAGCTCTCCAAGTCTGTGTTTCCTCACATGCAAAATAGAAATAATAATAATAATAATACCGGCATCATAGAAACTTTTGAGTGGCAGACCGGGCAAATGGCTGATCATAGTACCAAAAATAGAGTAAGCATCAACAACTAACAGCCATTATGGGGCTTTTGCTGTTACATTAGATGTGCAGGATGAGTTGGGAGAGAAAGGTGAAGCTTGGCCTCTAGTATTTCTATGTCATCTTTTTATTGCAATATGACATATGTAGAGAAAATTGTTCAAGTCATAAGTGCACGGCTGAATAAATTTTCATAGACTTAATGTACCTATTTAACAGCACTCAGGTCAGGACCTCATGCTCTCTTCAATCATCTCTCCTACGTTGTTTATCTGGCTCACTAAGTATTTGGAAATATCCTTCACCTAGAAAAATAATATAAGAAGAGGTCCAATAGAGATTATGACAGGTTTAGTTCTGGACAAGTGGGTTCAGGGGCTTGTGGGATATTCAAATGGAAATGTCCAGAATGTTTTGAGCAGAATACAGGGTAAGGCTATAGACACCGTGTTGATAGACATTAGCATTTAAGCAGTAGTTGACATTAAAAACAGTCCTTTTCATAATGTATTAAAGGTGTATAATTCAAATGATTAGGCATCATATGTTACTGGTCACATAGCTCAAAATGAAGAAAAAGAAAAGAAAGAAAGAGATCCCTCTCTTTTGCCAAATTTAAATCATGCTGTGTATCTGTTATTACTTAATGTATTTAGTTACTTCTGGAAACATTCCTCTATTGGGACCATGAGACATTCCACAGAGAAATGATATGATTTGAAATTGTTTTAAATAAATATGCAAAACTACTATAATAGTCTATGTTATCTTGCTTTGCAACGAAGTTAGGACTCCATATTCATTTTTTCATAGAATTTCATACAAATGAGCAGGAGGCACAGAAAGCTGGGGATTCACCAACTTGTGAGGATTTCACTGCTCACAAGAAACAAATGCTAGACTAGTCCCCTTGGCAAAGAATCTGTGATTCTAAATGGTTCTAAAAAGTAAAACATCCTCCATTACAATAAAGGGACATGGTTAAGAAAAATGTAATGTTTTACTGCTGATGTTCAATAAATATTTACTATAATCTGTGTCTGTGTCTGTCTTATATTCCTCTGGTCTAAGCATAAACATTACCTCTTCCAATACCATCTGCCCTAAAATAAATTTCACTGGTCATTTTCTTGTCCCTGCTTTGAGACCACTCCACAGGCTTTAAAAGTATCTATTTAGTTGTTCGGTAAATAGTTTATTGACTGTCTTCCCCTTAATGTATTAGCTTATGAAAGATTGGCCCTATTCATTTGGTTCACCACCATATTCTTGGCACCTAGAAGACGTGTTGACTTGATGGCAGGTTTTGTCAATCTTGGCACTATTGTCATTTCTGGCCAGTTAATTCTTTGTTACAATGGGCTCTCCTATACACTGTTAGCATGTTTAGCTGCATCCCTGGCCTCTACCCACTAGATGTCAGTAGCACCAACTCCACTCCTCAATTGTGACAACCATGCAGACATTGCCGTATGTCCCCGCCACCAGTTGAGAATCACTAAATTATTGAGTAAATGAATGAATGAATGAATGAATATATGTCTGATTGCTCAAAAACCAGAAGCAAGGGGAAAGAGCATTCTAGTAAGAGAAAATTGTAAATAAGTAGACACCCAGGGGGTCAAAAGTTTATTACATTCAAGAGTGGAAAGGAAGCTAGCTTGTCTGAAGTTAGGAGAGAACAAAGCTGAGCTGAAATAGGAGAGGGAGGCACAGTTCAGTTGTATGGGTCAAGGCAAAAGATTTGGAATTTACTCTTGGTAGCAGAATGAGAAGTTTTAATGAAGAGGTGAGATGATTTCATTGACCTTTTTAAAGGGTTGCTCCCAGTGCTGCAATTACAACGACAGAAGAAGGGGTGGGGGGGGCAAGAGAGGATGAGGGAGACCAGTTAGGATGCTATTCTGTTACTCCAGGAAGGAGATGATGGTGGTGCACAGAAGTGTAGAGGCTGTGAAGGACCATACTAATTTGTAGGTTATGCCAAAACAATGTGCCAAGCAAAATGGGATTCTATGTAACTATCTTTACCAGGAACAATTGACCAGAATGGCATAATATGTATAGGATATAGGTTTGGTTCTTTCATCCATATGCAAATGATACTAAGGCACTATTTTCTGGAAGACTTAAAAAAATCACTTCCTCCATACATTTTTTGAATGACTGTGATGTCCTCTAAACATCAGAATAAAAACATTCTAGTTTAAATTCATGAGCAAGTACCCCACTGAGTATTATCAGACCTTATAATGAAAAGTTTCACTGAGCTTTACTATCACTGGAATAATTTCCTCACTGTGATATTCTATTTATTTTGTGAAACATCTTGAGTAAATTCTTATTTGCAAAACCACTTCAAAATGCTTCATTTTAGATTTTAATTTGAAGAACTGTAATGATAGTTATGTAACTGCTCCTCCAAGGTAAGGTTTTATATAACGTTTGTTTGATTTTCTGATAACTTTTCATCTTACTCTTGTGCCAAATCTTGACTAACAAGCATTTTTATAATAAAGTCTTCACCTTTTCTCATAATCTCCTTCCCTTCACCACCTACTACAGATTACACTAAATATTGTGCCCATTCTTCATGTACACATAGCTCTGTGAACAAATGGGATATTCAAGTGCTTATATTAACTAATCATTAATGAGGGAGAACGGATCAAACCTGGCTGTACCTTTCTTCGTTTAAAGTCATCATAATTCTGGAAAATACATATATATTTTTTTTAACTATTTGGACTGCATGCATTGGTGACAATTCAGACATGGATAGCAGAACATACAGGAATTGTTTAACAAGATCACTGAGGGAATGTTTAGCCTCATAAAGAAAGTTTTCAAATATTCAAGAAGAATCTAATTACACAAAAATTATCATAATAATATTTAAATGACAAAATATTTTTGAATACTTATTAATGCACACCCCTCAGAGATCTGAAATTTGCAATACTATGTAGCTTAATTTGAATTTTCCAACTGACTTTAGAAAAATCCACCTAAGCGTCATAAAAACATTTAAACTAAAGAACTGACAAAGGCTTCCTTAATTCATCTTGGTTGCAGTTACTGTTAAGCATAAACTAGGATGCCCCCTTGGAAAGATTCACAATGCACCTGTCTATCTACACATTATACATCTCTTCACATCCCTCCTGTCTTCCTTCCGCCCAAAGTCCTCTCTATGTCATAGGTTTTGATATTAACGTGCTATTAACTCTCTGAGAAAAAAACAGTCCTGTAGTTATGAGAACATTGCTGTGTATTCTTTTTCCTATGGGAAATAATAACCAACCATCACATGGCTTGCAGCCTTTCTAATTTCTCTTTCCTTTTTAAAATAAAATATGTGTAAATCAATAAACAACACAGATGATTTTTAAAAGTATCTTTTGTACAAAAAGTTTTAACTCGTCAGTAATCAATGTTTCGAAGGTACAATAGAAATGTTAAAAGTCTGGGAACAAAAAACAACCTTTAGCATTTTATGAGAGATCCTGTATCTTCATGTTGGTGAATTTAAAATCACTTTAAGCTCCTTCTTTCCCCTCATGAGAGTTTAGATCTAAGCAGTTTGTCTCAAGCACTAACCAGAATCACTTCAATGCAGCAGCACTTTCATCCAACAGAGTTGCTGTCAATCAGAAAGATTATAATTACAAAATAATGATGCCTTGCGGACCCATTCTAAAAATACCTTGACATCTGAATCTCTTAGAGTAAGAGTTCAAACATCACAATGAATCTTCCAGATTCACATGAATAAAGTTCCTGAGATAGCTGATGTGTAAAATATTCTGTGTCATGCTTATTATGTGAATCTATACTAGTTAGATCACATATGCAAGTTGAGGCTGTATTGGCATGGCTTGTGAATTGACTACAAAAACTATCAGATTGATATATGCAACATGAATGATAGAAGGGATCAGAAAAAACTTGGTTTGACATTTCTGCAGCTCATTTAGGTTATTGGGTTAATTACACCTGAAATCTTACCCTGATTGGGAGTTTGGTTAGTTAATTTAAGGTGGCCCTGGTACCACCTAAGTGTTCTGTTTTTATTATAGGGTCTTGCCTCTTTCTAAAAAGGATTGAACAGCTGGCCTGTCAACAACACAGGTTTGAACTGCTTGGGTCCACTTTATGCAGATTTTTTTCAATAAATATACTGGAAAATTTTTGGAGACATATGACAATTTGAAAAAACATTTACTTTTCTCTAGCTTATTTATTGTAAGAATACAGTATATAATACATATACAAACTATGTGTTAATTGACTGTTTATGTTATGAGTAAGGCTTTTTGGTCAACAGTAGATCAGTAGTTAAGTTTTTGGTTATATGTGGGCTTTCCACTGGATGGGGGATTGGTGCCCCAACACCCATGTTGTTCAAGGTTTAATCATATAGTCTTACCTATATGCACAGAAGAGGAGTTATACCTTCCCTATAACTAAAAAAAAAATGGTATACATATATGTAGGTAGGGTTTTTCTGCCATAGAGAACTGTTTGCTGTTATAAGCACGTCTTACAAGAATCTCTAGCAGACAATCAACCTTCTGGTTAAGTTCCAAGGAATTCAGTGTAGTTTTAACTCAAAATGTATTAGGGAAACCACAAGATGAACAAAACATGGTCACTTGGTGGATGACCTCACAATCTCTCTATCATTTCCATATACAGGTATCTTGCCATTTTACCCTGCAACATACTTAATTCATATAGTTTCTGTAACAATGTGACCATAAAATTTATGCTATGTATGCAACAAGAAAAGCATTATACATATCTAATAAGAAATTCAATTCAATAACTAGTAAAACTTGACTGAGTGTTCGAAGTTCAAAAACTAGATTATTTATTTCATGACAGTAAAGAAAAATGTGAGAAATTAGAAAATAAAATATTCTGGCACATTTTCTATTATTTTTAACTAACAAAGTAGAACATTTTACAGATTTCTGTAAGTCTTTTTCTCCCCTTGCCTCTCTCTTACTACACCCACCCCCTCTCCACACCCACCCCTCATCTCTTTCTTTCAGTTCTATGCCCATATGTACTGAACCTGTATTTTGGTCTCATTCTTTGCCTGGAGAGAGAAGCACATACACATGACACATTGATCAGAAAAACAGAAATAATCTGTTTCTAAAATTTTTAATCACGACATAAATGTCTTGAAAATCTGTGATAATTTAATAGATCACAGAATTGCACACACATATGAAGAATGTGTAACCACTTTGGCATGTGGATTATTTTAAGCTGAAGGCAATCAAGACCCAGCAGACTCAAGAAAAACTTACACTTCTCTCTTAACTACATGAAGAATTTGGAGAGGTGTCTGGTACAGAGACAGAAAGTTTACCAGAGAAAACTTTTTTCTGAGTGACCTTTCTGTAGGACATGGCAAACATCTAATTACCAAACACCTGCTCTTCTTACTGTTCTCTGACTCATCCTCCTCCCCTTTGAAACCCCAGACCCCTACCCCATTCCTTAGCTCAGGATGGTGTAGGAACCAAGGACAGGCCACCCTAAGATGTGCCACTGTTTGGGGATGAAAACCTTCAAGGCCCAAAAAGACTCAGAATGATACTGCGACATCCCCCCACAACTGCATAAAAAAAATTTAGGTGGAAGAACTACTGCAGGAGTAGAGCTAGTACCATAGATAGCTGTATTATAGTGTAAACTAGGGGTGATAGACAGGGAGGGATGTGGCAAAGCCTGTTTGTTAAAATTTCTCTCTGTGCCCCATTGTTTCTATGTAGCTGTGGGTGAATTACAGTATTTCCAGAATCTCTTGCCTGGCCTTAGTATATCTCCATATCAATAAGTGTTTCCCAGGAGTGGAGAGAAGTAGTCCATCTCCATATCAGTAGGTAATTATGAGCAAGGGCATATCTGGACCAGAGAGGTTGGGTGGGGCTCCTTCCTCTACAGCTGGGTCACAATAAACATGGGAGAGCAGAAGCGGACTGCTTGTAAGAAATAAATGAGTTTCTCCCACTTTATTTCTCCCTTTGACTGGTTTCAGTTTCAAAGGTGTTTTGCTCTGGCATTTCCCCCCAGAGTTAAAGTGGCTCATCAAGCATTTTATTCACCATTTACTCTTCATATTCCTGTGAATGACCTTCCTTTACCATCAAAGTCTCAGACCCCTACCTCCTTTATCCTTGGTTCAGGATGACATATGTACCTCATTCTCCCTGTCTTTGGAATCTGTGTCCATGGATTTGCCGTACATATGTAATTAAACTTGTTTTTCTCCTGTTAATCTGTCTCATGTCCATTTGATTCTTAAATCAGCTAGAAAAGCCTCAAGGGATAGAAGAAATTTCTTTTTTCACTAACAATAGCATATAAACCTCAATAGCCTGACTTGTCCTTGGGTCTCGTTGTCTTTGTGGGAACCTCTGTAAGTACACACTTAAATTTGGTTTCCTCCTGTTAATCTATCCTGTGTTAATTTGATTGTTAGGCCAGCCAAAGAATCAAGAAGGGTAAAGGAAAAATATTCCTTCCTAACACCTACATACAGACACAAGAACCACATTATAACCTAAGCTACACCAAACCAGAGCAAGCGTCACTCTGAATAAATGGCTTTTCCAGATAGCTGAGAGTTAGTCCTTTGAATGACAAAACACTTTTCCAGTAAAATAAAACGTGATACTGCCTTCTTTCAAGTCATTTTTTTCTCCCTCCATGAAGTCATGCTTTTAGGGTTTTCTAACTTATCAGCATTAGCAGCGATCAGCGTGACCAGCATCCCAGGTAATAGATGCTTCCACGTCCACACAGAATTCATCTGAAGTCATGTCTATACTCTTCAGTAACAGATTGTTAAGGAAAAGCCCATATTCACCATTTCACTATTTTAAGTTGGGACATTTTATGAATTACTTTACATCTTAAAACTTGTTCATATTTTTGTTATTAGATCATACCTCTCAAGGCATGATATTGATGGGGAGGAGGAAATTTTCTTCCACCCTCGAGGTTCTTCTAGCTGGTCTAAGAATCAAACTGACATGAGACAGATTAACAGGAGAAAACACCAAAGTTTAATTATGTACATATGGGGAAGCCATAGACATGGGCTGCAAAGACAGTCAGGGACAATGAGGTATATATATCATCCTGAACTAGGGAAGAAATTCACAAAAACTATGAAAGAGTAAATGTTTGATAAACAAGTGTCTGTTGAGCTATACAGAAGCAATGGCCACAGATAGTGATTTTAGCAGCCTTAGCCGTTTCCCTAATGGTCTACCACATCTAGTTTACATTATAATATAGCTATTTATGGCGATAGCTCTCTTCCTGGAGAAGCTCCTCCATGTAAATTTTTTTAATACAGTTCAGGCTGGTGAAGCAAAGTTTATTTCTGAGTCTTTTTGGCCTTGGTTGTTTTCAGCTCTGAAATAATCTCATGCCACAAGAGAACAACTTGGGGTAGCCTACCCTTAGCCCCTACAATCAAGTCTGCAATTGTCTATAGTCCAAGATTTTCAAGAACTTTTGATAACAAAAATCTTCTATTCATACTTAAAGCCCTATCTGATCCCTGCAAAACGGATGAACTTTAATATTCAATTTTATAAACACTGCACATATTTTTAATGACACCACAATAGTCAATATTGCAGGTGATGATGGAACATGGGGAGGACGAGTAGTAAACTGATAAAATGTGTCCTAATGCTAATCAATTTTCAAAAGGAAGTGCGCTCCAGTTACCCTATTTCTATAACATATTCCAATTTCTTGGTTACACATGGAACTGTGTCTGGTATATATAGAGAACTTACATGTGTTAAATCAAATAAATGAATAAACAAAATGGAAAAATTGAGTACATTTTGTGCTATAGTAAACCAAATAGAGTTCAAAAGAATCAAAAAATGAGTTTTATTCAAGGAAAGTTATATTTTACATTGGACAATTGTCTGCATTTATAACTTGCCAAAGGAACTATGAAAGAATGTTCAATCACATTTTTAATTAGTGAAATGCAAATTAAAACTATAGTGAGAAATAATTTCATACCCAATATAGTAGCCAAAAATAAATTTTGGCAAAATCAAGTGTTACAGAGAATTTGAAGCAAGCAAAATTTTTATTAAATTGGTGGGATTCAAATTGGTGCAACCAATTTAGAAAAGAATTTGGCATAATCTTGTAATGTTGGAGATACATTCCTGTCAGTGTCTAAGAAGAAAATAGAAGCCATTTGATGTTTAAAATAGAACCTATATTGTGGAATTTAAACAGGTGATAGGAACTGATGAAGGAAAGGAGAAGTAGGGAGAGAGAGACAGGATGATTGAGAATCAGGAAAGAGGGAGAGTAGGAGAGGGGAGGGAAGACACCCAAATTCAGTGAATGTCTCTAAAGAGAAACAAAATTTGCCACCCAAAATACGACTCTTTTGCATGATGATTATCTTGAGCTAATTGTTTTTAAGAAACAGAAAATACAGGAGAAGCTCCGAAATAAGTAGAAGCTACCCTTTTAAGAGACATTTACATGCATAAGGGAACTCTCCATCTGTAAACCTGTCTCCTCCTATGTACCAGAAAGAGGAGGATGACTCAATCTCTAGCAGCTCTTATCAGTGGAGCAGGCAGAGACTTAAATCTTAAAACAACACACCCTTGTTCACTGTGCTTTTCCTGGTCACTGCCCATAACTAACTCCCCACCTGCAACATCTTTTGTCTTTAGCTGGAGATGGTATTTTAGGTGGTGGCTTGGACATTTCAGAGCGTTACTCAGTTTTCCTGGATTTCTCCTCTGTATACTGGAGGCATTGTAACTCCAGGGGTAAAATAATTCCCCAGCCTGGGGCAAATTACCTTTGAAGCTGAAATCAGTCAAAGGGAGAAATTATGTGGGAGAAACCCATTTATTGCTTAAAAGCAGTCATCCATGTCTACTCGTGTGTGTCTCTCGTAACTGGGCTGTAAAAAGGGACCCCACCAAACCTCTCTGGTGCAGATATACCCTCGGTCCCCACATCCTTGTAATCTAATCACCTATTGATATGGAGATGGACCACTTCTCTCCACCCCTTGGGAGCACCTACTGATATGGAGATGCACTAAGGCCAGGCGAGAGATTCTGGAAATATTGCAGTTTTACCCACAGGCATACCCATGTCATTAAACTTCTGCTTGCTTTTCTCCTGTTAACCTGTCTTTTTATTATTGGGCAAGGGAAGGGTATCAGCCAAGGACCTAAAAGGGTAGAAGCAAAATTGTTCTTCCTTCCCGACCAGGTCATGTGTTCATTCAGCAGAAGGTGGAGCCCTGGTGGGCATATCTGGCTGATTGTGGAACCTCAAAGCATAGCAGCTGCTCCCAAGACACTGCCTGAGGCACAAAAGGAGGGAGAGAAGGCCCCTGGGGGTCTCCTCAGAATCTCCAGTCCTCCACCAGGAGCCCAACAAAGCTGGAAGCCAGGTGACATGGAAGTCTGGCACTCAGCCTGCAAGCATCATGACCCAGTGGTACCCAGCAGAGCAGGGTAAAAGAGGGAAGGAGTATATCTGAGGGCACAAAAATGACCCCTGACAAGCAATCTCCCACAGTATGTAGGAGGAGCACTGTATATAATAGGAAAAGAGGTAAAACTGGAAACAACCCAAATATCCATCAACAGCAGAATGTATAAATAAAATTGTGGTTTAGTCCTACCATGGATTGTAACAGTGAAAATGAATGAACTACAGCTAGGTTCACTGACATGGATGAATCTCAGCAACATAATGCTGATTGGAAAAAGCAGTCACACAAGACTAGATGCAATATGATTCCAATTATGTGAAGTTCAAAAGCATGCAGAACAAAATTTGTTATTTACAAACACATACATATGTGGCAAGACAATAAAGCAAAGCAAAATTCAGGAGAGTGATTATCTCTGGTGACAGCGGAGCATGTGATATAATCGGGGAGGGGTACATAGGCGGTTGCAAATAACTGAGGATATTCAAAATTAATAAGTTTATTTTTACTATTTAAACCATATACATTAAAATATTCTTTTATCCATTTGGAATAAAAATAGTTTTTAAAGACAAATACATGTTTGAAATGACTGACGAGTTAATATAATAACAAGCAACTAAAAAGAAAGTGGCTGTTTTCTCTGGAAATTCTTCCTCTTGCAGGTTGCAGGTTTTTTCCCTTAAAAGATGGGAATTTCATAATGGTTGCCAACCAGGGGCTTCAGTGTGGAGGGGACAAGAATAGCTTATCATGAAAAATGATTGTTTTCCTAGTTTAAAAGTGACTTCTGGTCACATTATCCTTTAAGCTTCTAACTTTATATGTTGTTGTCACTTTGCAACTTTTAGGAAACGTCTTCCTGGTGAAAGTTCTACGACAGTTAATATGTGTCTCTAGAATTCAGAAAGGCATTTCAAAATCATTCCTTTAAGAAGTATTTATTGAGTGCTTCCTATATGAATAACATCAAACTGTGACTTTAAAATCAACTTGCATGATTTAATCATCATTTATATCAAGGAAAAGAAGCTATAGGGTTTTCAGATACTAAAAGAATACCTGAAAAATAAGATGGAACTACAAACTGCATAATCCTAGGTGTGAAGGACTAAACAGCAATGGGCCAGAGCTACACTGTGTCTTCTTGGGACATACTGTCAAAGATCATGGCATTAGATCAGTGGGGATTCCAGTCTGAACTGCGTAGCAGATACCACCCAGCCCATTTTGTTGTCCTACTTTGATCAGCACAGGAGCAGTCCCTAGGCACACTAAAGGCTCGCCAAGTCAGGCACCAACTGCTTTCTCATTGTTTCTGCCTGAAGACCTCCAACGTCATGGAAACTCACTCAGCCTCCACAGAGAAGGCAACCTAATGTTCCTGGGCAAGCCCTCAGTCAGGGAAGCACAGGAACCACAGACAGTCCCCAGCCTCATGGCCTTCAGAGGGACAACTCCAGCATCCCCTATTGAATTCAGCAAATGCTTTGCCTAGTGGTAGCCAGCTCAGTAACTCACTCAGTATTGTTTGTTTCACATTTCCTTGTGTGGGGGCCCAGGGCAAGCAGCCCTAAGGTATGCTACAGTGGTATATTGATTACTTTGAATTAAAGTTGCTTAAGAAACAGCCACTGCAAGAAAAACCCATATAAAAAAATCTTGTTACTTTTACTAATTTACTACCCCAGCCCAAATTCTACTTAGAATTCCTTACTAATTGAAGCTCCCCAACATAAGTTTTCTTTGTCTTGTCAATTCCTCAGAGATTTATGTTTCTTTGCCTAACACATATAAAAGTTGCATGCCACGGTCATTTCTCTGGGTCTCAATTTTACTATTGGGCCACCATGTGCATGTAATTAAACTTTGTTTTTCTCTTCTGTTAATCTGTCTCCTGTCAATTTAATTCGTAGACCAGCCAGAAGAACCCTGAAGGGCAGAGGGAAATTCTTCCTCCCCAACACTCGCTTCCCCTGCTCTCTCCCTCTTGTGCATCCTATGATCAGCTACTAGAACTAGGAGCTCTCTGGCCCTTATCTCAAACTTGGCTTTTAAAGAAACCCAAAGTAAAACAGACGACAAACTATAACAAAAGAGAGATTCTTTCTTCCAAAGGGGATGCATAAATCCCCATCAAGTGTTATTATCAAAATGAACAGACAACAAACTACAAGGATATTTGTCCTCTGAGCAAAGTTAGATTCTGTACCCATAGACACAAACAGTGATGCAACTAATGTCGGGTGAATGGGTAAGGATTCAGAGTAGAAAGACTTTAAATCAAGCAATAAAGTCCAAGACATAGAAAAGCAGCCAGCTGAGTACACCCCAGTCTCTGGGAACAAGAGCACTGAGGGACTCATAGAAAAGGTTTCAGGAGGGACCAGTACAGCAACGTGACCTTGATAATCCGAAATGGTTGGTTCTGGCTAAACAAGAGACGAGTATAGAAACAATGGGTGTAGACTTTGGATTTCATTGCCTAGCAGGGTAAATCCTTGAGGTATCCATTTGTGGCATGAAAAACTGACCAGTATTTGTACCAGAAAAAATGGTTATAGCCTATTATACTGTAATTTCTTTGTATGGTGACAATTGGTAACTACATTTACTCTGGTGAGCATTTTAGGAATGTATGTAATTGTCAAATCACTATATTGTACATCTGAAACAAATATAATATTGTACATAAAAAAGAGAATGTTCATACCAGCACTGTTCAAAATAACAAAATAAAAAAAAATCTTCAAGCAGCTCGAAAACCCTCTGGCAGGAGAATGAATAATTAAACTGCGTATACAGTAGTGAAAACAAGGGAACTACTGTGATACAAAACCAACAAGATCAATTTTACAGATATGATGTTGCATGAAGAAAGCAAGTTCTAAATATCCTTTTATAACATTCAAACACAGTAACAATTAACTAGTTAATTACTTTCCACATGTAACCAATTACATATTTTCACAATGACCCTATAGCAGAAGTACTATTGTTTCCATTTTATGAACAAGAAAAGTGAGGCTCAGAGAACCTAAGTAACTTTCCACAAAGTCAGATATCTAGTAATTAGTAGAGACAGAACTGGAATCCAGGATATAGAACTCCACAGTTTTAACTGCTACAGTAAATTCAAAGAAATACCATCAAGGCATATATATCTGATAAAATATTTTTTACACCAGGGGTTGATAGACTTGGGGTACATTTATTGTCCCAGGTCAGGGGACACTGGAGGATGGGATGAGGGAGTGCACATAGATTGACAAAATCACCAGTGCTCTGGGTCTTAAATTGAATGGACAGCTGGAGATTAGGATGAGGTGAGTTTGGTGAGGGGTACAAGTACAGGGTCAGAGCTTGTATTTACTTAAAATATTGATATATTGTTCATCGTGAACTCTTTTTCATTGATTTTGATTTCTTAAATACTGAGCTAAAATGTTATTTATCTCAGTTACTGCACTTTTAGATACTCCCTTAGATTTTACACTGGAGGCAAGATCTCACTTGCCTTATCCTATTCTGAGCCCTGGCTCCAAATTCGCCCCCTTGCTAGGAGAGGAAGAGGAGGGAGAAAACACAGCACTTGTCTTGGACGTATATTTCTCTATTTTCATATAGTGTACGTTTGCTTTGGGGGGCTTGGTGTGAAGGCTGATCAGCATTAAGTGAAGGCTAAATTCCCCTCTCTCTCCTTAAACCAATTTAGTCTCTTTCCTTTAGTTAATAAATTTAAAAATAGTGAGGGAATTATGGGTATCAAGCATCTACACTGTGCCAGGACTTTAGAAACAATTCCTTACTTAATTCCTCCAATCGCTCCAGCACGTCGCTATTCATGTTCCCATTGTGTGGATATAAAAGTTGAGGCGGAGAGAGGCCAACTACATGGTCTAAGGGCACAAATTTCATGTGCTGTAAATTAAACTCCATGTGCCACTGGTATTATTTTTTTTCACGCTCTTATGCTGGCCTGTTCTAAGAGGTGGTGGTAGCTATTATGATCAAATCAACTAAAATATAGGAAACTGATTCATAAACCATAAAGCACCATACCAATATTAATACAGTCTTATTAATAATAACAAAACCATTTGCTTCAGCTTCTAATCTTCATAATAGACGTAAAGGTATATTTGCCTTTTTCCAGAGTGCCATATGAAATTAAATGAAATACTACAAACATGAAAAAATCTACTTTTCCTATAATTGGAAAAATATCACTCAGAGTCAATAAACACTGCCCTCATTCTCTTTGAAATGGACTATGCTGAGCTTTGTACTATATTTTTGAATTATTCCTACTAACAAAATTAAAATTCTGAAATGCATTTAAGCAAATGTTTAGCCTCTTAGGAAAGGCAACTAGAGATACTATATACTCTAAATTGACTCAGGTGTGGTACAGTAAATAGGACGATAAACTAAAGTAATATACACAATTTCAAAATTTATTACTTGATCCCTAAGTCCAGAAGAGAGTGAATATATAAATCAAACACAATTCTAGCCAATTTAACCAACCATCATCCCATCAGATCTCATTAAGTTTACTTTATCTCTGGCAGTAGCTGATACCAAAAATTAGTAAAAAAAAAAAACTCAAATTTCGATATTTTGTCTCTCTGGATAATATACTTTATTGATTTATATTTCATATTGAAATATATTTAAAACATTTTAAGATCTAATGTTAGTGTTTATATGTATTGAAGATACAATTAGCTAGAAGTTTGAAAAAGTGAAATATTTTAAGTTATTTTCAAGCAAAGCCTGTTAGTACATGTGATCTTTATTTATTTTGTCATAAGCAATTAGAAAGACAATTTAGCAAGTACTTCCATAGGGGTTCAAAAGCCATGTTTGTTTATTTAGTATATCTCTTACTTTGTAACCAGCTTTACCACATATCACACAGAAATTCACTAACACAAAACACTATCACACATTAAAAATTAAATGAGACACTTTCTTAAAGCTATGTTCTTTTTTTTATATTCAAGTATCTCTGATATACAATCTTATATTGGTTTCAAGTATACAACACAGTGGTTCAACAGTTACCCATATTCTTAAATTCTCACCCCCTGTAGTGCAGTTATTATCTGTCAACATAGGAAGATGTTACAGAATCATTGGCTGTATTCTCCATGCTGTACTACCATCCCTGTGACCAACTTATATTATGCTTGAGAATTTTTGTGCCCCTTTATCCCCCTCACCCTCCCCACCCACCAACCCTAACCCCTCCCTCATGGTAACCACTAGTCACTTCTCAGTGTCTCTGAATCTAGTGCTGTTTTGTCCATTTTGTTTTCTTTTTTTTTTAGATTCCACAGATAAGTGAAATCGTATTGTATTTGTCTTTCTCTGCCTGGCTTATTTCCTTAGCATAATACCCTCTAGGTCCATCCATGTTGTCTCAAATGGGAGATTTCTTTATTTTTTATGACTGAATAATATTCCATTGTGTATATGTACCACTTCTACCTTACCCATTGATCTACTGATGGGTAAGCTATGTTTTTTTCAACTGCTAGTTAGTGAGGAGACTGTGAATTACAAAAATTCCTCTCCTTAAAATTTCTCTCTAATCCTATATTGTCATCTCCAGGGGAAAACGGAAGGTAAATTACACCTTCTGGCTATGTTCACTTTTTATAATGTAAAAATGGGGTGGGTGATTTTTGTTATATGGGTTTTATCTGTTGGGTTTTCTGGTTTTCACTTAGATTTGTTGAATAAATTATCCTTATTTCTAGAAAGGCAGCCTGGTTTTGTGGGAGCGCTATAGGCATCTCTCTTTGCCATTTCCCACTAAGGGAGACCCCCAATGTGTCCTGTTACTCAAAGATTTTTCTTGCCAAGAAAGAAAGAAGTTTATGACAGCTTTCTGAATAACTTAAAATAAGCTGCTCTCCAGATATCATCACCAGACTCCAAATGAAGCTTATATAAAATTCCATTGACAGTAAAAAAAGAAAATTTACCTCTGTATCAGCTCTTAATAGAAACTAGAGATCTTAGAAGGACTAAATGTAACCCATATCCAAATTTCAGGCAATTACTTGTCACATTAAGATGCAGGTTCCACCTAGGGTGCTTAAGTCTAATCAAAATATGCTTATTTAATTTTCTTATTTCATAGGTAAAACATGTAAGACCAGGGGATTTCTCTGTTGGACACACATGCATGCATGCACACACACACACACACACACACACAAAGACCTCACTATCTATTGTAAAGGTCTTTATTATTGGTATTGCTATATACTAAATAATTTTATTATATGGAAAAATGTAAGAATCCATTGAAAACAAAATTGACCCTTGAAGCCCAAGGCTTATTTAATCATGACTTACATCAAGACATCTTGAAAATTTCAACATATGTTCTTAAAGACAAAACACTACCTTTACATCATTAAGAATTTATCACAAACAACAAGAGTGACCTCTAATGTAAACTCTGAACTCTAGGTTCATTAATTTTAACAAATGTACAACTCTGGTGGGGGCTGTTAATAATGGGTGAGGCTACACATGTGTTAGGACAGGGGTATATCGGAAAGCTCTGTATTTACTTTCCACTCAATTTTGCTCTGCACCTACAACTACTCTAAAAAATAAAGGGTATTAGGAACAAAATGATGTATCATAATAATTCATTTGAAATCTGTTATGGAATTTTAATACATTTCTAAACAGGATATACACAATAATACAAAGCCTTAGCCCTTCAGGCATCATAATTGGATTGAGAAGGAAAGCATTTAGAAAAATAATTATCACACAATATGATACCTGCTGAAATACAGGTTAGCACCAAGTGCTACGGACATCAAAGGAAAGAGGGAGATTAATTCCACCTCAGATTAGATTTTGTCTGGGTCCCAAAGGATGATCAGAGGCTTACCAGGTTAAGAAAGTGGGAAATAGCATTCAAGATCTAAGGAGACTGCTTTAAAGTGTAAGTAGGACAGAGAAGGAGTGGAGGAAATGAGGAGGTAAAAGCAGGAAAAATGTAAGAATCCATTTGTAGGCCAAGGTAAGGAGTTGAAATATAAGGCAATGGGAATCGTCAAAGACCTTCTACATGAGTAAATCTGAGAGCCGTGTATTGAAGGATTGGCTTAGAAAGCCTACAATTGAGGAGCCAGATATAATTAAGAAGATGTGACTTATTTATTTTATAACTGGAAATTTATAAGTCATGGGGATGAAACATATGGCAGGAGGATCTAGTCAATAATATTGTTATGACTTGGTATGGCGACAGATGGTAACTACCCTTATCGTGGTGAGCATTTTGTAGTGTATTTAAATGTTGAATCACTATGTTGTACATCAGAAGCAAATACAGTATGTCAACAATACTTCAACTAAAAAGATGTCATGGCAAAAAAAATGTCAAATAGTCTTGGTTGAAGACGAGGCAATGGTGATGATAACGAAAGCGATCTAGAGATAGTGTCCCAAAATAAAGTTCTATATTCAGGATATCCCTAGGAAATATTCTTTTTCACTGAATTATTTTTTTTAATATTCAGCCACAAAATAAATGCATGCTTGGAAGTGTTGATTCTTTCATTGCATTCATACCATAAATGTCAAAATATAAAACTACACCTAGTTTCTTTTACCTTTTACCTTTTGCATTTCTTATATTTCAGTTCATACTATCTAATTGTATATGCTAATTTTTGATGTTTTATTTACTTAAAAAAAATCTACAAATGTCAGTTGAAGTAAAAGGAGATATCAATTATTCTGTAATGATGTACCTCCCAGCCCGTTTCCTAGGCTCCTGATTCTAATCACCTATCTTTCCATACTTTCTCTAAGTCAAATAAAGGTAGTCACATATTCATGAGTTAGTAACCACTAATAAATTACATTTTATACCAACTTTAATAGTCAGTCCCTTTAGACACCTAACCCCATATACTTTTCGGTTCCTCAGAAAAGGCAGAAAACCAAACACCAAAGCTGAAAGCGCGTAAGGTTCAAAGGGTAAGTCAAATCCCTCCAAAAAGGAGAGCTGAGATTTGTTCCTTGCAAACGGGACTGGGAATTAATGGCTGGAAGATCAAATCAGTGCCTGTATATAAAGAAAGGTCGAAGCTCAATACTTTATTTATTGAAGGCATTCTTAGATTGCAAATAATTTTACTTTATACATCAAACTCTATCCCCAATGAAACACTAGGTGGATAAAAGCCCCCTTAAGACAATCATTATCATGTAATATAGTTAATATACCCAGGTGGCTCCTGGTATATATGATCTATTGAAATACATATTCTATTGCATTTTAATTAAGAGACAGAGTATAAAGCCCAAGCATTTTGTACAAATATTTTTCAAGTTTTACCTCCCAGGGAGTTATTAGAAAAATGATGCTTAAAAATCATTTTTAATAAATTTCTCCCAGCTTTGCATTTATCCACCAATTATATCTGATCCTTAGAGTACTCTAGTTGCATTTGCCTCTGAGCAATGATGATGTCTGACCTTGCAGTTTCTTTATTTGTGAAACCTATTTGTACTTAATGGTATGTGCAGTAGTAAAAACCATAAGCTCCTTGAAGACTCCATGTCCTCTCTCTGTCTCTCTCTTTTTCAATATTCTTTCCTCCCTCCCTCTCCCTCTTGCTCTATCTCTTTGCACTTAGTATGGACTCAGTTGAACTAAATTCAGTCCACTGGAAGTATGTATTTGGTAGTTTTGAAGTAACAACTGAAGTTTTGACAATCCACAACTTAGATGAGTCTGTTCACTTATTCTTTCCACAAATATTTGTTGAAAGTTTATTTTATGCCACACCATGTACCTGGCAATAGAGATAAAACAGTAACAAGACAGACTTGGTGACTGCTCTTGGGGAACTTCAAGTTTATTGTAGGGAATAGCAAGTAAAAATAAAATTATATAACTGAAAAATGTGACAAATGTTATGGAAGGAATAAACAAGATGTTAAGATACAGCATACCTAAAATAGAGATTCAGGTGAGGCTAGTCTAGATTTTGTGAAAAATAAAGGAAATCTCATTGAAAATGGAGTCAGGAAGCCCTGAAGGGGGAGCTGTCATGCATGGATCACGCCTTTGTAGCTTGCAAAACCAGCAGGAAGGAAGATAATTAGTTCAACAAGGAAAGGCATTTTTCACATAGGGATTTTATCTCCTTAAAAAAAGGAAGGCAGATTCCCTCTCTGCCCCAGCAACAGTGCTCTAACTGCCACTGGCAGCCAATGAGAAGCCAGTACAACCTCAAACTCTTTTTCTTCTCCAATGAACTTCTGTTCAACACAACCCTCCCCAATGTCCTCTAAAACCTAATAAAAGTTGACCTTCCCTTTGTCTTTGTGGTACCTATGGCTCACCACAGCTTGCTTGTCCAGAACTGCAACTCAACATATGTTGAAATTGTCCTCCTTGACAGTGTAGTTGATCTTTTGAAATAATCAAGCAATTAGCAATAAATCAAATGAATTAGGAGGTTGGAATATGCTGGAAAATACTGCTTCTGATCAAAAATAAACTAGCTTTCATCTATCTATTGGTTCTAAAAGAATTTCAGAAGGAAAACTAAAATTTGCAAAGGAAATGAACAGATTTCAGAGAAAAAGCAACAAAAAGGGCTTTTAATCACTTGAATATATGGTCAACCTCACTCATAGATAAATGCAAAATAAGAAACAATTTTTCACAATCAAATGGTCAAAGATCAAAAAGTTTGACAATGTACTCTAGAGAAGCAACATTCACCATGCCAAAATATGTCTCTGACATGTGGATTCTTTTAGGCTGATTATTTTTAAGAAAAAGAAGATTCAGGAAGAAACTTTGACTTTCCCCCTAATTGCCCATGAGAATTTAGATAGAGGACCTGTTCCAGGAAGGGAGCTCTCACCATAGATAACTGCAGAACAATGTGAACTGTAGCGGTAGGCAAGAAGGAACCTAGTGGAGCCTGTTTGATCAAAGTCCTCTCTGTGTCTCATTGTTTCTGTATGGCCCAGTAAACATGAATTTATGAAGTATTTATTCTTTCCATTCTCCCTATGAATTGCCTTCTTTCCCTCTGGAGTCCCAGACCCGTAACTCCCTTCTTCTTAGCTCTGGAGGGTATACAAGCCTCAATTTCCTGGCTGCCTGTGGGCCTCGTATTCTTATGGAGCCCCTGTTTGTACATTAATAAATATGATTTTCTTCTGTTAATTGGTCTCATCAATGTAATTCTAGATCAGCTGAAAGAACCTTGAAGGGAACAGGAAAAATTTCTGCCCTCACAACACTGTATTGTCAATGGTATGAGGGAATAGGTACTGTCATATCTTGTTGACAAGTGTGAATTGGTATGTCTGTGCATGTGTGTGTATGTGTGCATGCACACACACAGAACTCTGTACATACACAAAGCATATCTCTGGAAGGATGCAGAAGAAATAGGTAATATTAGTTCCCTCTGGTAAGAGTAAAGGAAGATAACTAGATGGCTGGGTGACAAAGTTTCATTGTTTACCTTTTTGAAATTTGCATGTAGTAGAACAGATTAGATAATTAGAGCTTTAAGGTACATTAGATGTCACTTGAAAAAAAATAGGAATGTGCCCTTGAACAGTCAATCTGAAATTTCTTTATCAGCACTAGTGAGGTAATCTGCATGATAAAACCCCTGCTACTCCTTTCCCCCCAAAAAATGTTGGCCTGAAACAATCCTTTCTGTTCTTTTGCTAATAACTTACTTGCCCCCCCTCCTTTAAATGAGAGCCCTCTGTTTTGTACAGCTCCTCAGTGTATTTCTTTACTTGCTAGATGGGAGGCTGTACCATTCATAATCCCTTAATGAAACCAATTTCATATTCAGATTTACTCAGCTGAATTTTGTTTTTGACACATAGAAAGGATTCTAAACATATCCACCTATCTATCCATCTTTTATCCATTCCATATTTCATTTAAATAAAGACATCTTGAACACCTAGACTCTATGTATGGTACACTTAGAGTACATAAGGGATGCAAAGCTAAATAAGACAATGATGGGGAGCAGAATATGCCAATGCTAAATCTTTAGCATATTGATTATTTTGAGCTGATAATTTTTAAGATACAGTAGATATAGCAGAAGTTCAAAAACCAAGTAGAAGTTACCATTTTGTAAGAGATATTTAATTAAGTGCATAGGGGAAATCTCCATTTATAAGGATATCTCCCTTTCAGAACCAGGAAGACCACAATGATTAAATCTCTAGAAACTCTTATCAAGGGAAAAAGCAAGCACTTAAATCTGCATAACAACCTTATGCTTGTTTACTGTGCTTTTCTTGGTAACCTCCTACAACTGGTCTCCCACCAGTCTTTTGTCTTTAGCTGGATTTGGTATTTAAGGTGGTGGCATGGGCCATTTCTGGGAGCTAATCAGTTTTCCTAGTTCTCTCCCATGTATACACAAGGCATACATGTTATTAAACTTCTGGTTTTTTTTTCCTATTAATCTGTATTTTTATTATTGGGGTGGGGCTTCTCAGCCAAGAGCCAAAGAAGGTAGAGGCAAAATTATGTTTCCTCTCCTATAACAGTTTCCGCCTTCACTAAGTATGTACAATCAAATTGGAAAAATGCTACTCCATGATTATAGATATGAAGGGTCTACTGGATGCATCATCAGGGCCTCAGAAAGCAGAGGGAGAGGGTTGAGAGAGCTAAAATCCTCCCTAAAGGGGTTGCATCTTGAAAGGTATTCTGAGGGATACAGTTCAAAAGCTTGGCTATGGGTTGCTTTTTAACTCTTTCCTATTTCATTTCCCCTTGGTCTTTTTGAGTGACAAAATTCCTTCAATACATACTTTCAAAATAATAAGAACATTTTGCTCTCAAAGACTGACAAAGAAACAAATAAAAATTCAATTCCCACATATGCAGGTGATATACAAATGAATTTGTTAGGCAGAAAAGTAAACATGAGCGGGTAAAGGGAGATAAAGGCCAGTAAAGCCCACCAAATGAGACTCAAAGAGATAGCCAGATAAAACCAGAAAGCCAGAAAGGACTGAGTTAATGCCCTTTGCAATGTGAGTACATTCGACATACCATGAATCTGGGCTGACTTTGAGAGTTGTCCTAGCTAATGCAGGTGAGATAGGGCAGAGACATGAGACAAACATTATGATTAATTTTCCTAAAGATGCTGAGATGTAAATAGCATAGTGGGAACAACAAGGGCTTATCTTGAGGCTAAGAGCAGAGAGTTGGGGGGTTAGATTCCTAACATATTCTTTGGTAATCAGCCACTGACTTATCCTAAGGCAGGGCAAGCACTCTTAACTGATGTGTTCCCAGTGCTTGGGAGTGGCCACTGTCCTGCAGAGGAATAAAAGTTTGTCCTGCTGAATTACCTAGAGGAGGACTGACTATAGATAATGACATATTGTCTCTCATCAAAAAATGACATTGTGAGACCACCTGACAAGCCCTATGCCCCCTGACCCTTTGCGTTTATCCCGGTCTTGAAAATCCTTAAAAGACAGAATCCCAGCTTTCGGGTGCACTCCTGTCTGAGGTTGTCCACGCTCACCTTTCTTTGAGAGTGTCACTCTCTGTCCTACTTCAGATAAGCAGGGAGGAGCTACTGAGAGCTCTGATTTGGGATTTCAAGGGTCCATCGCCTGGGTGACCTGGATGGTACTGTGCCTATATGATCATGCTCCTTAGTGGCCTGCGTGAAAATCACCTTTCTTTGCTTTGGGGAGGTTCTCAGAACATCATCTCACTCCATCCAGTGCTCTGTGGCTCCCCCAACTCTGAGGTGGTAGGGACTTAGTTCCCATGCCATGCAGATTCAAGCAGACACTGGATGCCAGGTGATCCTAGCTTTAGGAGTTGGCAGGGGATGTGCTCTATGTCGAACAGCAGTTCAATGAGCTTCCCCTTCTTCTCTGCTTTGTTCAAGTAAACCGGCCTTTGGTCTCTCTTGACTCTGGCCTGCTCCTCCCTTGGAGTGTATTCAAATAAAACCTTAATTCTGCTTCACTACTGTATCTCTGCCCTTCAATTCTTTGTTGTGGCAGGGACAAGAACTGAGGAGAATAAACTCAACCCCCCAACAATTTTATAATAATTGAGCTTTTATGTACCTATTTAGAAAAGTCTTGAGAAAATATTTAAACCTATCTCTGAGCTTGATGGAAAACAGCAAAGGAAGAAAGCATTTCTGAGCTTTTTCCAGGTTTTTTTCTGTCACTAAAATGATTGTAGTATTGTTATCTAAATCTTAAACTATATGGGAGAATTTCAATAAAATGACTAACCAACTGAGCAATTCAAAACAAGAATTCCTCATAGTTAAACTACAAAAGTAAAATACATTTGCTACTATATAATTTGCATATAAAACAGATATGACTTTCCTCATTTCTCACTATATTTTGGCAGAAATTCCATTTGAGGTAAACATAGATTTCAATATGTCTTCCAGATACACTTCACATAACCAATTTTACCATTGGAAACAGAATTGTATTTTGATGGTTATATGACATCTTTTCTACACATACAAACTACTAATACTACTAATAATTTTAAGAGATCAAACTATGAGCTGCAATGTTCAGATTCTGATGGGGATAATGTAGAGAAGGTAGAAACAAGAAGACTAATTGTGATATTTTGAATTTAATTCTTAGACAAACTGAAGACCCACAGAGCTGGAAAATATCCTGCCTAGACCCTGAGAAGATCCACTTGGCTAAAGACTGATACCATAAAACCCCAAAACTTTTTCCTTTCAGGGCTGTATTCAGCCATTCACTAGCAACGTCTTCTATTCAATCTTGCTGTTACCAATCTGGACTCCTACATTTCCTTAGCTTTCTTGACCTAACAGATAAGGCTAGGAAAAAGTAAAAATAACTGTCTATGCTTTGCTATTGATGTTAACAATAATTGCCTTTGGTTCTACCTGGATGAATTTATTAAATGATGATTAAATTTTAAACAATAATAATAAAAAGACCCAAATGTTTCACTATAGTGGTAGGATAAAAGAGGAGTTGATTTTTATCACATAGATTTGTAATTTAAAAAAAATAATTTTCCATGGGATTGTGAAGGGCTTACTTTATTTGCTTAATTACAAATAAATAAAGCTATGTCTCATTGTAAAATAAGAATTTAAATTTTAACTGGGAAAAGATACCCAAAACAGACACACATTAAAAATAAGACTAGCCTTGTTAATAATAGAAACTGAAGTTTTTAAAAATGTGGTTGTGTGTTTATAGACACATTAAGAACTACCACATTTATCTCATTACCTGTGCAATCTTCAGTAAATATCAACTTGGAGTATGCTGGCATGAGAATACAGAGAAATGTCAAGATAGAAATCCAGAACTGATTAAAGAATTCCTTTCCTTCTTTCACTTACAGAAGATTCTATTAATATTAGAAAACAATAAATCCCTCAGACATCTGGATTCAAAGATTTTTCAAAAGGCTATGGTTGTAAAGTAAGTCTCAATTTTATAAATTAAAGAATTAGAATATAAAAACATTAATCAACTAGTTTTACCTCCAGTTAGCTCAATGGATTAAAGCATATTTCAAGCCACAGCCTTATAGTGCAGGTATAATTCTGTTTGAGGGCATTGATTAGTTTTCTGTTGGGAAAAACAGATTTTCTTCCTTTGGAACAATGGGAAAATTATTTTTCAGAGACATAGGTTACATACCAAACCTTGATGAATGGATTTGAAAGGTTTGGCAATGGAAAATGTGTGTAAACTTAGAGATTGGTGGGACATGAACAACAGCCAAATCCATTATTACATGTACTAAAATACTGAAAAATGCATGTCAGCAGTAGAATCCTCATATCCAAAACGAAAGAACATTATCATTATATGTGTAAGTTTTTTGGCATGAAAATTTGTTGATGGGAGGTGAGGCGTTACACAGAAAGATAGACATGAGTGGGATGGAAAGAGATTGGGTCCCAAAATGACTCAGGGAGTTAATCAGTTAAAGCCAAAGAGCCAAAAATGACTCAGAGAGTTAATCAGATGAAGCCACAGGGGCCAATAGTGACTTCGGAAATGTCCAGGGTCGTTCCAAATAATAAACATCAGACACTCAGGCCCAGCCCAGCCCATGTCCTCATTTCACCAATTAGATCGGGCCTAGAGGGCCATGAACTGTCAATCAAGGACTTCTCTGCCCCATCAAGATGTCATAAAAGAAGGCTTACAATAGGCAGTGGGGGCCTGTCAGACATTAGGTGGGGGCCCACTCTGTTACAGAGTATAAACTTGCTTGCTTGTTTTCTTGACTTTGGTTTCACTCTATCTGACTTACTTGCTGCGCCTCCGAACAAAATTCCTTCTTATCACGGGAACAGGCAAAACAGGTGAAAGGAATAAGAATTACAAGCCTATAAATATAAAATAAATTAGTCACAGGGATTAAAGTACAACATAGGCAATATAGTGAATAATATTGTAATAGGTTTGTATGGGCACAGATGGTAGCTGAACTTATCATGGTGAGCATTTCACAATGTATATGATTGTTGAATCACTATGCTGCATACCTGAAACTAATATAATATTGCATGTCAACTGTACTTCAATTAAAAATTGAAAAAAATGTTTTTATAAAATGAAATAACAAGATGGAATATTAAGAATAACCTGAATATTTAGAATGAATAAACTTGAGTTAATTAGAGGGCTGGACAAAAAGTAGAAGGTGGCTCCAAGGATATGGGGTTTGGCAATATCTAGAGCTTGTAGGAACACAATTTTCAATTTCATAGTCCATATTTTTCCAAATGACTCCATAGACTTATCAAAACCTGCACTTTTTTAAAGAAAATCAATTAATTGGTTAAATTTGCAATTATTTTGGCATGCTACACACAGCCTATTCAGTTCTAAGAATGTGACTTGTTGGAATCAGGGTGACCAGATCAACAGATACTAGTGTTATATTGGGAATACTTTTAAATTTTAAAGCACAATGTTGTATTCTGGAAGACCGCTATTTTGAGTCTTTTCATTCTCATAGTATCCTCCAAGGAACTTTAAGGGATAGAACCCCTGATTTAGCAAATAAAATCTGAATGCTTTGGATGCACCAGTGGGTAGAAGGGATTCATGCAACTTTAGAAGTCATTAACTTTTGGGCTCCCTGATCTTGAATCCAGTAAATGAACTATATGAAACTGTAACTAATCTAATGCAATTGATGAAAGATGGAGTAACCTGAAAAAATATAGGAGGCATTTCTGGAAAGGCTTTATGAGAAGCAATTAAACATTTTTGAGTGGGATAATATATAAAAGTATTGTAGATGATAGCAACTAAAATAGTGAAATTAATTGTGGGAGTTATTACCACATACCTACATAACAACTAAAACTGCAAAACATTTTAATCTTTAAGAAATAATCACAACTATAGAAAATAGTATTGGAGTATATATTAAGTGCGATGAAAAATCAGTGCAATGCAAACAAAGAATAGAGGTTAAACACTTTAGGGCGATTCAGTCACTGAGTAGCTAGCTGTTAGATCTTGGTTGATATAAATATTTAAACCATGGTTTTCCGATCTTTGAAATGTGTGTGATTATCATACCAAATTCCACAGACTGTTAGAAGATTTACATATATCTTTCAGAAAGGTCTTGGCTTAGTGTCTAGCACATATTAATTGCTCAACAAATATTAGGCAAAATTATTACTGAGATGCATTTATTTGCTAACTTATTTGCGCCATAATGAGTATCAGTAAGCTATTTGACTCCCTATTCCTCCTACTTGGAAGGCTTGCCTCTGTGAGAAAAATCCCAATCTTATCTATTCTTTCTCAAATCCCTTCTTTCCATATCATTCCAGCCCACTCTGAAACTTAACCAATTTTGACACAGGGTATGTTTCCTTTACTTGGCACATGATAGGTGCTCAATAAATAATTGCTTAATGCATAGATGAAGAATGTTATAAAAGACAAATTACTCATTCACTGAAGAGTGACAAGCTTTTCTTGTCTCTTACTAAATACAAATAATAGGCAAAATAGTCTGTTGATGAAATGAATATGAACTTTTTTCCTTTTTCACATATTTAGGTTGATTTCCCAATTAAGTTACACATCCTCTAAAGCAGATTTAGGGTTTAATCACCTAATACCTTCAATCCATAGTCTTCATATTAATTTTTCTAAAATTTTGCTCCTATATCCATGTGGAACCTACATGTTCCTAATAAGGACTTAAAATCTGATATTGAAGGCAGCGTGGCAGAGAGACAAGATTATTTGGCTTAGAAATAAGAGATATGTTTTTCTGCTCCCTTGTAAAATGTATCATGGGTGCTCAAATATAAAACCATCCCATGCGTGATATTATGATTTATAATAAGAAATTTATATTTGGTCGTAATTCCCCTTTCTGGCACAGAGCTCCTAAAATCCTTTGGAATTTCCTGTGATGAGAGCAATAAGGGTGTCTCTTGTTATGTTAATTAGGTGACTTATGGTGAGCAAGGGAGGATGGGTTCTGGTTGCCAGGGGAACAGACCTTGAATAGAGGGTTGGAACTTTCAGTCCCACCCCAATAACCTCTGCGGAGGGAAGAGGAGCTGGAGATGGCGTTCAATCACCAATGGCTGATGATTTAATCAATCATGTCTATGTAATTAAGCCTTCACAAAAATCTGAAAGGACAGAGCTCAGAGAGCTTGTGGGTTGGTGAAGAGGTGGAGATTTGGGAAGAGTGGCGAGGCTGGAGAAAGCATGGAAGCTCCACACCTTTTCCCACATACCTTGCCCTATTGCATCTCTTCCATCGGGCTGTTCCTGAGTTATATCCTTTTATAATAAACTGGTGATATAGTTAGCAAAATGTTTAATTGAGTTCTGTGATCTGCTTCAGCAAACTATTTGAACCCAAGATGGTGGCCCCGGGAACCTCTGATTGATAGCCAATCAGTCAGAAGTCCAGGTGACAAATTGAACTTGCAATTGGCCTCTGAAGTCAGGGGTGAGAAGGGGCAGTCTTGTGGGACTGAACCCTTAACATGTTGGCATCTGATGCTATGTCCCAGTAGCTAGTGTCAGAATTGAGTTGAGCTGTAGGACGCCCAGCCAGTGTGGGAACATTGCTTGGACTGTGGGGAAGCCTACCACCACCACCATGGTGAAGCCACATCCAAAACATTTACCACGTATTAATTAGTCTACATTTTTCCAAGAGAAAATACATTTCTTATCACTCCAAAATGTTTTAGGCCAACATGGATATATATAACATGAAAAAGGAATTACATTTTATGAATTATATATGATAATAAAACACATATTAGATAAAACATTAAACATGCTATTTTTCCCCTTATCTCTCAGGTTTCATGAAGAAATTCTATTCAATCACTTTGCAGCTTTGATGTTATTGTTTTCTTCATTCTAAGAAGCACTGTTTTGTGTCATCTAGCAGTTTTCTTTTATCTCATACCACACTCATTTTTTTTTTTTTTGCTGGCAGGAAAACTGTTGTTTTATTTCCCCACTTGTCTCTTAGGTGTATTTTTGTCATATAGTACTGTTGCATATATATAAGTGTGTATGTATGTCTTGTCTTTAAAAGACTCATTAACAATTACACTCAGGAAGTGACAATATGAAGTCATATCCCTGGGAATAATTTAATACTTATTCAATGTTTGCTTTCATTTTTTTAAATCAGTTTCACCAAGTAACCAACTTAAGGATCTAAAATGTGCACTGATGTGTCTTCTAAACAATATCATTTTACTAGAAATAAAGCAATTGAAAGTGGCTTTGAGAGAGGTTATAATTTAAGAAACTTTGAAATAATTTACCTGTAAGGAGAATACCTCATCACAGGATTAATTTATGTTGGGTGGGAGGCAGCTGTTTATACTCAGATACTTTCACACACTGCAAACTTTAGGTTGTAGTACTACAGATAACAGGTAATGAGGACAGTGAATATTCATTTGTTTATTCACATCTTCATTCTTTTGTCCAATGATTACCTGATTGGTTCAAATGTATTCTAAAGCATTTACCCATAAAATAAGGGAAGTCATGCATAGAAATAATTTCAGACTAGTCAACAGCATTCAGTGACTGAATGGATTCAGGAATGGAAAAGGAACAAAAAAAGAAATGACTCCAGGGATTTCAGATTTAGGAGCCTGGAAGCAGTGGTGCCTATCATAGAAAGGGGAAACAGTCATGAGGAGCTGGTTTATGTGGGAGTAGATAATGAGTTCCATTTGGGATATTTAATTTTGAGACTGATGGGGGGACACTTAATTGGAGATGTTCTGTAGGTGTAACGATATTAAAAAGGGGGAAAAATTCAATTAGAGCTCCACCAAATTGTATCAGCTGTGTCCAAACCATATTGATTGCTTGTGTGCATAGCTGGTGTGCAGCATAGCAGAGCTGAATGCTACTAAGCTCCCTTTCAGCTCTACATTCTTTGATTTGGTGAAGAATATGGAGGGTGACACAGCAGATAGAGCACGAGTTCAGCTGCTTTCTCTCGCTATTCCTCTGACTTCTCCTCTGTTTTTTCTACAGCAAACTGATAATACTGTGCCAAGTTCGATCAACTGATCAGGGTTATTGAGTGTATCAAAATCTACTATATTCTTGAAAGTAGTAGAAAAAGTAAAATACGTAATAGAAATGTATGATACTGTATTATTATCATGTCTATTATTCTACTTAGAGAAGTGGGGACTTGCACTAAGAACCTGGATTAAGAGGAGTTTTGAGTACTACTTACACAATTAAAACATTATAGAAATGATTTTCCAGATGCTTAAGATGTTTTTAAATGTTTTCACAAATTATAACCTGCTTTTCTTGCCCTATTTTTGGCACTTCCATCAAGCATAGAACATTACAAATACATGTAACTACTCATTGTTCCTTCCAAGAAAGCATGAAATAGGATTAATCTAAGCTTTTGCATTGCTGGTCCATCTCTCTTGGAATGCAACCCCAACTCCTCCATATCCCCAGTTATCCATCTAGTAAATCTTTATATTCTTTAAGATGTATTTCAAATACTACCCCTACTCTAAGCAGACTTACTCACTTCCTTTTGTTTCTCTGTTAGGTAGAAAGGTACATATGTGCATCTGGGGAAGGGGAAGGTAAGGTTCAAGGAAAAGAAGGCCAAGGAGGGGGTCCCATTTGAAGACAACAAAGGCTTTGCAGGGAGACAACTTCCTTGCCTATCAGAACCAGGCCAATCTGGTCCTAAACAGGTCTAATGCAGGTGCAATTGAACAAAACTGAGAATCCCCCAAACCAGCTCTCATAACCTCATTAAAATATAACAATGGTTTTGCTCCTCCTAGTCCCCACCCGTGGGCTTTTCTGTGTGCATTTTGGGAAAAGACATGCACACTAAATGGAATGGATGTATAACTAGAGCTGTCAATCAAATGACCTCACCCTGTCAATCAAAGAGGCTCCTCCTGATTAGAACATGACAAATAGATCCTCCCCTAAAAGTTCGGGGCTTTGTCTGCCATGACTCTGGCCCACTCCTCCCTTGGACTGTATTCAATTAAAACTTTCATTCTGCTTCACTATTGTGTCTCTCTTATTCTTTATTTTGATAGGGACAAGAACCTAGAAGAACAAACTCAACCTATTTGGTGCCATGACTTGGATTGCTACTCCAGACAATAAGGTCTGGTAAATAAAAGCCTCCTGAGGCTTTAATTCTCTATCAGAAATTTCAACTGAATTCTTTCCCTTGAGAAGACAAGAACCAAGGAATTCCACAATCCACCTAATATCTCTATAATTTAAGATATATTTTTACTATAAAATATGCAAACTACTATATTACATTAATTTATTGACTACATACTGCACTAGAATGTTAACTCATTAAGTGCTTTTTGTTTCTCCATTTTTCTATTCTCTACACCTAATCCAACCCAATATATATTGCATGTAATTACTATAGGTGTGCTCAATGAATGGTGAAAGCTTAAGGTTTGGTGGGAATGGTATTTGTTGCTCACCTTGGCAGTCAGTTTTACTAATAACCTGCTTTAATATGGGCATGCTGAACTAATAGTGTAAATAGAGTCCTAATAAGATAATTATAAAATCACTGTAGTCAGATGAAGGGGAACAGAATATACCATCCACAAACATGTCTCTTTGGCATAAGGATTATTTTTTACTTGTTAGTGTTAAACAGCAGACACAGGAGAAGCTCTGAAAACCAGTAGAAGTTACTCTTTTGTAAGAGACTTTTACACATAAAAGGGAATTATCCATTGTAAGGCTTTCCTCCTCTCTTTACCAAAGAGGGGGATGACTCTAAATCTCTAGAAACTCATCAATGCAGAAATCAATGACTTAAATATGCATAACAACCATACCCTGATTACTGTGCTTTTCCTGGTCACCTCCCACCCCAAACATCTTTTGTATTTAGAGGGAGATGGCATGTAGGGTGGTAGTTTTGGCCATTTCCAGGAGTTACTTGGTTTTTCTGAGTCTCTCCCATGTATATAGGAGGTATACATGTTATTAAATATATTTGCTTTTCTGCTATTAATGTTTTATTACAGGGAAGTCTCAGCCAAAAACTTAGAGGGGTAGAAGGCATATTATTTTTCTTCCCCTACACAGTCATGCAGCCCAACAGAGATATTGTGTTCTCTAGTTTCTATGAGGAAAATGTATACTTATTGTTGATTACTTAATTTTTTTAATTATTGCATTTTGTAAGTAATATACACTTATGCCCATATGTAGATTATGTAGATAATGCATATTTATTACAAATAAATTAAAAATACAGTAATGGGGAGTCCAGGGGAAGATGGCGGCATGAACGGAACGACAGAATTTTCCTCCCAACATTATATTTACCCATGAAAACACAGCAAACGCAACTGTTCCTAAAAGAGAGACCAGAACAAACAGGAAAGCGCACACACTGCAGAAACACCTGAGAGGACCCAGCAGCGGACGAGGCGGGTAAGAAACAGAAACGCGAACCGCGACCCGGCAGAACCCGAGCACTCCCCCACCCCAGCGCACCGGCGGGAGGAAAGGATTCAGAGCCGGGAGGGAGTGGAAGTGCAGGCCCAAGAGATAACCAGCCCCGGACCGGCCCTGGGAACGTGGGTGCACAAAACGCGGAGTGGCGGAGATTGGAGAGACGGAGGGCGCACGGTCACAGCAGGAAGATGACTGCTTGCTCGCGGCTAGCTCAGGGAAGGAGAAGAGAGAAGAAAAAAAAAAGAGAAAAGCGCGCGCTTTGTTTTTCAGCGGTCTTAAATGCCTGCTTGCTCGCGGCTGGCTCAGGGAAGAAGAGAGAAGAAAAAAAAAAGGAGAAAAGCGCACGCTTTGTTTTTCGGTGGTCTTAAAGAGACGGGAGTGCAGCAGAGAATCTCCATTCATTCTAACCCCAGCCACAGCTTTAAAGGGCCGTGTGGAGCGACGCGACCACGGCTCTGGAATAGTGGAGCAACAGTGCCACCTACAGCATTCACACAGAAACCACCCTTGGTGGGCGTTTTTTTTTTTTTCTTTTAGGTGTTGCTGCTTTTTCTTTTTCTTTCCTTTCTTTTCCTTCTTCTCTCTCTCTTTTTACTTTTTTTATTAGTAGTAGAATTTTTTTTTCTTTTCTCTCCTTTTTTCTCTTTCCTTTTTAAAGTCATAAAGAGCCCAGCTGACATATGTGACAACTACCAACAACCAATTCTATGGTCATGAGAAGACAGAAGAATATGATACAGACAAAGCTTCAGACAAACACCACACCAGAGAGAGAATATGAAGGAATGGATAAGCACAGTCTTCTTGAAAAAGAATTCAGAATAAAAGTCATAGCCATGCTGACGAATCTACAGAAAAATGTGCAAGAGCTGAGGGAGGAAGTGAGGGAAGTGAGGAAAGACAAGGCAGAAATGAGACAAGCCATCGATGGGCTCAACAGCAGAATGAATCAGGTTCAAGACACGATCAAGGAATTACAATACAGGGAACAGGAATACAAAGAAGCTGAGGCAGAGCGAGATAAAAGGATCTCTAAGAATGAAAGAATATTAAGAGAACTGTGTGACCAATCCAAACGGAACAATATTCGCATTATAGGAGTACCAGAGGAAGAAGAGAGAGAGAAAGGGATAGAAAGTGTCTTTGAATAAATAATTGCTGAAAACTTTCCCACACTGGGGAAGGAAATAGTCTCGCAGTCCACAGAAGCCCACAGAACTCCCAATGCAAGGGACCCAAGGAAGACAACACCAAGGCACATAATAATTAAGATGGCAAAGGTCAAAGATAAAGACAGAGTATTAAAGGCAGCTAGAGAGAGAAAAAAGATCACCTACAAAGGAAAACCCATCAGACTGTCATCAGACTTCTCAACAGAAACCTTACAGGCCAGAAGAGAATGGCATGATATATTTAAAGTAATGAAACAGAAGGGCCTCGAACCAAGAATATTGTATCCAGCACGATTATCATTTAAATATGATGGAGGGATTAAACAATTTCCAGACAAAAGAAAGTTAAGAGAGTTTGCCACCCATAAACCACCACTACAGGATATCTTAAATGGACTGCTCTAGAGGGAAACACCCCTAAGGCTAAAAAGATGTCACCAGAGAAAATAAAAGCATAGCAAAGAAAGCAGACCATCCAAATACCAACTAAAGGCAAAGAATAAAACACCTAATATATAAAGAAAGGAGGAGGAAGAATAGGAAGGGAGAGATAAAGAAACATCAGACGGCATTCACAATAACTTAACAGGAAAGTTAAGTTAGACTCTTAGATACTAAAGAAGCAACCCTTGAACCTTTGGTAACCACGAATCTAAAGCCAGCAATGGCAATAAGTACATATCTATCAATAATCACCCTACATGTAAACGGACTGAATGCACCAATCAAAAGACACAGAGTAATAGAGTGGATAAAAAAGCAAGACCCATCTATATGCTGCTTACAAGAGACTCACCTCAAACCCAAAGACATACCCAGACTAAAAGTGAAGGGATGGAAAAGATATTTCATGCAAACAACAAAGATAAAAAAGCAGGTGTTTCAGTACTTCTGTCAGATAAAATAGACTTCAAAATGAAGAAAGTAGCAAGAGATAAAGAAGGACATTACATAATGATAAAGGGGTCAGTCCCACAAGAAGGTATAACCATTATAAATATATATGCACCCAACACAGGAGCATCAACATATGTGAAACAAATACTAACAGAACTGAAGGAGGAAATAGACAGCAATGCAATTATTTTAGGAGACTTTAACACACAACTCACTCCAAAGGATAGATCAACCAGGCAGAGGATAAGTAAAGACACAGAGGCACTGAACAACACACTAGAAGAGATGGACCTAACAGATATCTACAGAACTCTACACCCAAAAGCAGCAGGATACACATTCTTCTCAAGTGCACATAGAACATTTTCCAGAATAGACCACATACTAGGCCACAAAAAGAGCCTCAGTAAATTCAGAAAGATTGAAACTGTACCAACTCACTGCTCAGATCACAAAGGTATAAAACTAGAAATAAATTTCAGAAAGAAATCAAAAAGGCTCACAAATACATGGAGACTTAACAACATTCTCCTAATGAATCAATGGGTTAACGACCAAATCAAAACAGAAATCAAAGAATATATGGAGACTAATGACAACAACAACACAAAGCCACAATTTCTGTGGGACGCAGCGAAGGCAGTCTTAAGAGGAAAGTACATTGCAGTCCAGGCCCATTTAAAGAAGGAAGAACATTCCCAAATGAACAGTCTAAGGACACAATTATTGAAATTGGAAAAAGAAGAACAAATGAGGCCCAAAGTTACCAGAAGGAGAGACATAATAAAGATCAGAGAAGAAATAAATAAAATTGAGAAGAATAAAACAATAGAAAAAATCAATGAAACCAAAAGCTGGTTCTTTGAAAAAA